>CM033346.1:23733722-24311709 GCA_019395295.1 Osmanthus fragrans
ACCCGAGCCCACCTAAAGTATTTTCTTTCTGCAACATTTAGAAAGCGTTGCGAAAAGACAAACCAATAAACGTTGCAAAAGAAAGATCTTTTGGCAACATTTATAAAATGTTGCCAAAACTTTTAACTTTTCGCAACGTTTTCTAAACGTTGCAAAATGTGAGTCTTTTGCAACGTTTATTAAACGTTGCGAAAGATAAAGTTTTTCGCAACGTTTTATAAACGTTACCAAAGACTCTTTTAGCAACGTTTAAAAAACGTTGCGAAAGATAAATTTTTTTGCAACATTTTATAAACGTTGTGAAAAGTTTTATTTTTTGCAACACTAAATAAACGTTGCAAAAAGGGGTCTATCGCAACATTTACTTAAAAAATGTTGCCAAAGCTCAATTATGTTACGCAATGGCAACATTCACCTATTCGAATGTTGCAATTGACCCCTTTAGCAACATTTAATACATAAATGTTGCATTTTAAGTGTTGCAAAAGGGCATTTTTGTTGTAGTGAGTGACGTATCTAACATCTTTGAGAAGTTCAATGATAACTCGAAAATCCTTAAAGTTCAATGGAAACAAGAAACTTTGGGAAAATTTTAGTAGAAAATTGAAAAACTTTTAAAGTTCAATGATAAAAAGAGAAACACTTGAGAAAATTCAAAGACAATTTAGATATTTAGCCCCTATTTGGTAGATATTAAAATTCAAATTTTATTCTAATTCAAAGTCAACATCTAAATTTATCCACGCATTTTATGAGATTCACAACTTTTCAATTACACATTTCATCAATTTTTATCAAAATTTACTAAAATCAGATTTTAATCCCACCAAAAGGGAACTTAATCCTATTTAGTATGATGAAGACTTATCAAATAATCAACAACATTTGTTATGGATATTAAGGACTTGATTGACTGAAAGGGGAAAGGGAATTAGAAGAGAACATGGAAAATGGTACCACTATTGACGAGATAGAGGAAGAGAAGATAGATTTAACGGGTCATTACTATCGTTAACCGAGCTTCCTAATGGGCATTCCACTATCACATGTAGAGAGCTGCATTTTTAAGGGTTCTATTGTTGTGGAAATAATAAGGTTTGATCACCAACCTATGGAAATGAAAATATTTTCTGTACCTCATACATGACTTCTTGTTGAAAAGTTCAAAGTCCATCTTTCAAACATGAATAGATCAATAAGAACTGGTGAATGCGGATCCAAAGTTGCAATACACACAAGTTTAAAGTCTAGTTTTCTACTAGCTACTGATTTGTTTATCTCATATAAATAAATTTTTTTTTATAAAACGGCTTTCTCGTACTCTCATCACATTTTACCCAACTTAGATTAGTAATACACAATAACAATTGTTGCACGAACCTGAGCAAAAAGAAAGCACCTTAATTTTTAGAATATTCATAATAACCTAACACTCTTAGCAAATTCACTGCATCAAGGGGGGATCCATATCCCTCGTGTCTTTAATTAGTATCTCATACTTAGTGGTGTCAAGACGGAAAGGCCGCTCAGGCCCACTCAGGCCCGCTCGTAGGCGAACCAGCCCGTGAACCGAGCGGGCCGAATTATGGGCCTCAAAATTGGAAACCCAGTCCGGGCCGGATTTTTAAAAACCGGGCCAGCGGTTTAATAAAAAAAAAAAATTAAAATTTAAAATTTCGCTGCAGGCTGCGTCGCCAACGGTCACTTGCACAGTGACCGTTGGCGACTTTTAAGCTCTTTTTTTTTTTTTTTTTTTTGCCTATAAATTGCGAATTTTTCAACTTCATTTGCATCTTGATCTTGTGATTTTTGTGCGAAAATATCCATTCTTCTCTCTTATAATCTACAAGTTTAAAAACTCCATTTTCTCATTCTCAATATCTCTTAATATTTCAACAAGTATTTTTAATATTTAGTATTTTGTGTTTTCTTTTCATCTTATTATTGTTGCAAAAATATTTGTTAAAGTGTTATGGATTCTCGTGATTTTTCTTCAAAAAATATCAATTTTCATGATAGTAGTTCTCCAATAAATTTAGATGATGATAACGATCCAAATATTGGATCTTCTCAACAGCCAAGGAGAAAAAAAAACAGACATCTGATGTTTGGGAAATTTTTACAGTAGATGAACTAAATAAAAGAGCAATATGCACTATTTGCAGAAAGGGTTATGTATGGGTTAAAGGTCAAGGCACGGGCACATTACGAAGACACAAAGATAAACATATGAATGAAAAAGGGCATTTTGATCCTAAACAAGTTCAAATTACTTCTTTTACTAATACTAGTGGATCGGTTACTTTTTCTAATTTTGTTTATTCGCAGGATCGAATGAGAGTAGAAATGTCTGAATTTTTGGCAACAAGGGGATGCCTTTTACTTTCGCAGAAGATCGATACTTCGAAGAATTTATGCAAAAATATGTTCAACCCGATTATCGGTCTGTAAGTAGAAATACTACTCTATCAGATATCTTGAAATTATTTCATACAATGGCTGAAAATTTAAAAACTGTATTTAATAACTTTGATGGAGTTATGTGTTTTACATCTGATTTTGGTCTGGACGTAATCACAATGGCTATGCAAGTGTCACTGCACATTTTATTGATAATAATTGGTTACTTCACAAAAGAATTATTGCTTTTCGCTTATTAGAATATCCACATAATGGAATAAATATGTGTGAAAATTTATTACAAATTTTTAATGAATTTAATGTATACAACAAATTATTTAGCATTAGTTTTGATAATGCTAGTGCAAATAATGCATGTATTGATCTTTTGAAAATGGTCATTACTTCCTCATTTGACTTTAAATTATTTCATATGAGATGTATTTGTCATATATATAATTTAGTAGTGTAAGATGGTTTAAAATTAATAACCCCACAAATACATAAAATTAGAGAAGGTATTAACTACGTTTCTTGTTCAGATTCTAAACGACAAGAATTTGGAAAAATTTGTAAAACTCTTGGATTGAGGAGAAGAAAATTTATTGATGATATTCCAAATAGGTGAAATTCAACATATCTTATGTTAAAATCGTGTGTTGGTTACACAAATGCTATTAATGCTTTCGTTAATTCAAAACAACATCAATTTCAATTAGATGATTTTGATTAAAAAGTTGCATTTAAAGTCATGAAATTTTTGAAACCATTATATAAGGCAACTAAAATGAGTTCAGGAGTTTATTATCCAACAAGTAATCTTGTACTTTTACAATTTGTAGAAATTACTAATCAATTTTCAAGTCATAAAGACGATCCATTTTTCTGTGATATTATTTATACAATTGAGGAGAAATTTCAAAAATATTACGAAAATATGCCAATGATTTTTCCAGTTGCAGCTGTAATGGATCCTCGTATTAAACTTTTTGGAGTTCAGTGTGCTATGGAACAACTTTCTGAAACTTTATCTTTCAATATAAGTATTTCAAATCGGGAAATAGAATTTTTTATTAATGAAATGTACAATAGTTATTTTATGAAATATGGTAATAATGAACACGTTCCTTCTAATGTAAGTTCTGATACAACTTCCAAAGGTAAAAATTCTTTCTTTTCTCTAATAGCCAAGAAGAAACGCAATGCATCGTGTACTTCAAATGAGAATGCTACACCTGCTGAATTAGAAAGATATTATAATTTTGATCACTACAGTTTAATTCCACAAGATGAGGTTGATAACTTAAATATTTTACAATAGTGGAAGTTAAATGAACGTTCATATCCTATATTATTAAAAATGGCCCGAGATCTACTAACAGTTCCAGTTTCAACAGTGGCATCGGAGTCTGCTTTTAGTGCAGGTAACAGGGTGCTAGATGAAAGAAGATGTTTTAGAAGCTCTCATATGCGTAAAAGACTGGATTTTTGCAGATAGAAGAATGCAAGATAAAGTTGTTGACGATATTGCTCAAGACTTTAAAAATCTTAATATAGCTCAAGATGAGTAGAATTTGAGTTGTAAAGAAGAAATTATAGTTAAGTATGTGCCAACCTAGTTGGGATGTACTTTAACTATAAATTCATAAATAGTTAAAAACTATTTAATTTGTCAAGTTAGGTAAAATATTGTTTACAAAATTGTAATTTTTTGTCATTCATGTAAAATTTATTGAAAATTAAATCAATGTTAATTAATTTTTATTGATTTTTAGTTTTACTATAATTAAAAAAAAAATTATTTTTTAAATGACTATTTTGAGAAAAAATTGGAAAAAAAATATGGGCCGACCCGCCAACCCGGACCGAGCGGGCTTAGCGGGCGGTCCGGGTTGGCCACTTTTTAGCGGGCCGGGCCGACCCGGCCTGAAAGCCCGGATGATGCGGGCTTTTTCATGAGTGGGCCGGTCCGGGTTGAAAGGTTTGCGGGCCGGCCCGGCCCATCCCACCCGTTTTGACACCACTACTCATACTCTAGGGGCGGGACGGGACCCTCAAGGTTGGGTTTTGTTACGACCCCCATAAATAGGGTCTCCAACGTGTGACACGTGGTAGGAGCCCACGATCACCCTACGTAAATCTCTGAACCCTCACTGGGCTGAACCTCTTAAAATCGAACCTATTTGCTCTATCGAGCCGTATTGTAAGGAGCGTAGGTCGTATGGTTGTTGTACCAAAGATCTTGTATAAAGATCTTGTGACAAGTGGCTGATGTGACAATACACTGCAATGGCGCTACATCAACCATACAAGTCAATTCTAGTCTTACATGTCAGAGTTAAGGTCATAGCTGGTCAGAGCATTAAATGTATTGAAATTCATGACAAGAGGTCTCAGCCTCTAGGATGAAGCCATGTGTTCTATCATCAAACGGTCCTTATTCACCCTCACTCGGTATAAAAGCTCATACATTGTGTCATTCAAAGGTAATGAAAAATTGGACTCTTAATACTACTTAGCAATTCTCTCCTTATTTATTATTTTACTTATCTCCCCAAGGCCGACCCCATTGTACACTTTGGATGCTCGCGTTTTAGCCTTTCCACATTCATATATATTTCCACTCCAACTGACTTGACTATTAGAGTACAAGCGGCCGGATCCACCCCCTCCGGAGAAAGTCACGCGTGGCTAACGGTTTGTTCAAGTGTGCAGGAACAAATACTTAGCTAGACGTGAGAGGCCCTGAGTGTTGACAGTTCAGAGATACATTTTTTGAGGTCAACAGATTTCAACTTTTTTTTTTTTAATTAGCATCTCATATACCCACTAGATTCATTTTTCTGACTAAAAAGCTGCAAGTTTTGAATATTTAACCTACTTGTTGGCATTGATAATGAGTCAACTTAGCAGGTAAACTACTTCCTTTCTTGGATACAAAATAATATATATATATATATATATATATATATATATATATTTCAAGAGCTAATTATAAAGTCTAGTGTAATATATTATATAATTTAAGGAGCTATACATATGAATCGTATTGTTTCCGATTCCACATACAATGTATGTTACAGATCATATAAATAAATGTAAACTGCTTATTAACTAAGCCAATTTGTTCCTCACAAAATGACATCCCATGAATATAATACTATAATGGATTTATATTCTCAGATGGAAACAAATTAGCCCTCCCCATGAGGTCGTTGTATTTGTAATATTTGGGAAAATGCCACTAGGATTATTGGATTCGATGCATGCGCACTTGACTCAAATGGGAGAAAAAAACACACAAGTTGATATACATTTTTATGCACACACACTAAAAGTTCTCGGAAAAAATCCATTCATGTGTGCTGATCTGACTTCTAGATGACATCGCGAAATTCAACTACAATTTTCTTTTCTTTTTAATTTTTTTTCAAAAACAAACTGTGATTGCATCAATTTTGATGTTGAACAGCTCTCTGAAGACTGCATATACCCTTTTTTTGTGTTCATGATCTTGAGCTCTACTTTTGAGTTAACGCTTACATCTCCAACCCCTAAGTAAGAACTACCTATACAAAGTCCATAATGGAGGCTTGTTATATTACAAGACATTTTGGATTTATTTCATATTATTCAGTTTCTTGTCGACTTCATTAATATTTATGTTGGACTGCGTGCCCAAATAGTATATTTTGCTATGCTAAAAGAATATTTTAGAAAAAACAAATTGTGGTTTTACTTATTTGTTGTATTTATTTATTATTGAGTATAACAATTAAAGTATCAATAATCACTTGTAATATTGTAAGTTGGATACTTACATTAAGAAGTATAGTATGACACAACTTATATTTTAATAATAAATAATTTATTCACAACCAATATATAAAGTTAGCACCTTGGATTAGAAGTTTATAGTATTGACTGATTTACTATTTAAATTTGTGATTTGTCTTTATCACATTAATATTTAATTTGACACTAGCATATTTGGAGTGTATTGAACGGATCACGTGTCTAGTTTAATTATATAGCGTGACCATGTGAAAAATTAAATTTCACTTGATCGTCATGTGTTTCATCTAAATTTCTTGTGTAGGTTATGTATATATTTTCGTAACTTTAATAGTTCTATTTACCAATGGGCGAGATCAATTTGATTGGTCAAATATTTCGGTGAGTTTGGAGCTTGAAAATGAGCTAAGTAAAGAACATGAATTCTGTCGCGAATTGTTACCCGAAAAAATTGATAGAATGACTACTTTAGTATTTTCATTTAAACAGTTAAAATCTAAGCTCAGTGTTTAGTGATGACAAAATTTCAACATCTATGATTAGTTCAAATGACCATTGAAGAAAATAGTATTTAAATTAGTGAAAATAATTAGAAGGACAAAATGATCATTTATGCTGGTACTTAATTATCGAATCTTCGATAGGGATAAAAATACATATACGACAAGTTAGAGGAAAGTATTGCAGATTTATTGGCTTGATCTTATATATTTCGAAGGTTCAGTCTTTTACCTTTAGTGGAAAAGGCAAATACTAGTAATTAGATTGAGTGGTCTATGGTCATCTAGACAGAATCTAGTTATTGCAGTTTGGATAATATATGTACAATCAGGTGTCTATGGCAGCTCTGCAAAGTATTGGAACTCAATTACAATATTGTGTATGTTTTGGACTTAATTATAATTACAATAAAGTTTTGGACTTATTTGTAATTTCTATGAAAATTGTAAACTTAATTGTAATTGTAATTAAAGTTTTGGGACTTCACATATAATTAAATATAAACTAATTGGATTTGAACTTTAATTAAAACTCCTATTTGAATTTTACTTAAGAATCCTATCTAAATGTAGAATTCTTATTGTAAATGATTGGTAATAATTTATCTCTATAAATAGACGCTAGACGGTATCCAAAAATCCTACAGAACACAACAAAACATAATACTATAATTACTCAATGTTCAAATTTAGAGAGACAAAAACGAAGAAAAACTATTTTTCTCACTTTATTCAATTATCTAGTCTAAAAATTAGTTTCTTCATTTAATTTTTAGAATGTGTCCACCCGTCGGTGTAGTAACGACTTTAGAGAATACCATAGAAGACTTGGAGGTTTGGAGTATCAAGTTTTTGGAATTAAAAAGTTGAAAACTCGTGATCCAAAAAGCTGGAAGTTCATGATTCAGAATTAGTTAAAGAACTAAACATCAAATATGGGTAAAAATTCGAATTCTTTATTCTTGATGTAACATAGAAGTAAGCATCTAGATGATCTTGTTTCATAAATTTTATTTCTCATTCCAACAACTAGTATCAAAAGCAATCTACATTGTTTACATACTTGTTATTTCTGAATCTTGATTGCATGTTCTAATCGAGCAATGTATAAGAATATTTTCTTATGTGATCATTGAATGATTACATTATTTTAAACTATGATCCAATTAGTTATGGATAGCCCAATGAATTGGGATTTCCCTATTGGTCCAGGTCATTTCGGGTCAAGCAAATCAATTATGATGAAGAGGATGAGCTTCAAAAGAATGATTCGGAATTTGTTATATTGAGGTTGTAATAAGATAGGTAGATTACAACTATACGATCTTGATTTAATTTTATTTGCAATTATAATCAAAATTGTAAGCCTACGAAACATAGGATTCATGTATTTTTCAATTCTTGTGATTGTTGAATCTTGTAAATTGATTGAAGATTGAAGATGACAACTACGAATAATTCAACAAATTTACAAAATTTTAAAAAAAAATGACTAGCAACATTACAGTTTGTTGCATAATGGACAACCTAAGCATTTAAGTTAATTGTTTTTAATTATGGAAAGGTGGTGTTGATGATATTAATATGATCAACAAATCCTACTTACCTAACTATGATTTTCACTCCCTAAACTCATTGGTTTTGATACTCAAATTGAAGAAAGAAAAGAAATAGTTATTTGAGAGGGAGATTTTGGATTGCGTGCATTTCTCTTCAAATGAGGGGGTAATTTATAGATTTCTCTACCAGATTTGGGATAGTTTGGTTATTTTGAGATAATGATATATGTCAGCTCCTTATTGGCTCTATAATAACCGATTCAGTTGAGAATCGCGCTTTAATTTAATGGTACACGTACTTTCATTGACGGCCTATAGCAAACCTGGACCAGGAAAATGGTTTGTTGGCTTTGTGAGAACCTTTTGTATTGTATTCCCCTCGCTTGCGTATTATACTCCATGAATTGCTGGCTGATTTTGTAGATTGCATTTCGAGGCTCAATAAATTGTCTCTCAAGTACGATTTTATTATTCATATTAAGTTTAGGACTTTAATTGTGTTATGTTATACCCTGCAAACCCATTGAAGTTTTTCCCCTGAACTTCCTTTTCCTGCTTATACAAGATGACAGGGGAAAGTATTGCCGACCATTATCATTTTTCATGTGATAATAGGTTTTTATTTGCATTTTTCCAAGCTAGTGGCCTATGACTTTCCTTGTGCGTGAGGAGTACGTGTGATTTTGGCCCATTCATCTCGGGATCTGATCAGTTGCCCATATATTTTTCAACAATTATGATTGTTATTATTATCATGTTTTAACGGCTTATACCTCCCGTCAGAATCTATAAATATGAAGTTACTGCTATTGGCATTATATACTTTGCTACCGTATTTCTCTCAAGAAAATCTTTTTACCTTAGTGCGTATTATTCCTCATCATTTTCCCACATCTTTCATACAATATCTTCCCTAATCGATTCTCAGAGTGCCTCTAGTGATTACGATTTTGGGAGTTCTATTTCTAAAGGTAATACTTCTAAAACCTCTTCTTCTTCTGTGGAAGTCATGTATATTGATGTGTTCTCTTATAGGGCTGTTACCGTTTCTGGTGTATGCATTAACCCAGAACTTTTTGGCCAAGTAGGAAGTTTTGGACCCAGGGTTAGGGTACGTAACGAGGTAAGTGAACCCTATAATGTGCCAGTTAACCTTAATGAGAGTAATGGGAACAATTTTGACATTTTAGGAATTTTCAGCAATCTTTCAGAGCATGACCTAGTCAAAGTTAGGATTCGTTTTAACATTCCCAATAATGTAGATCTATTACATCCTAGACAATTTCAAACGGTAGATCATTTGCCCCCGGTTATATAGCCATTCATAAACATTCATTGGATATGGGCAGGGACGGACTCAGGTGGTGAAGTGGCGTTTCTCTATTATTCTGTATTTCTACCCTTCTCTCTAGGCCTCCAGCAATCGGCGAACATCATATTTCATCAGTTCAATCTCCAGCTCATAGGTTGACAATAAGTAATTTTATTGAATTGTTTTGTTTTGTGAATAGAAATTTATAAGGTTAGGTCTATGATGCGGATACATTGTTATCCGACATTGAAAAATGGGAAAGAAAACACTCCATTTCCTCAAAGCGGTCACAAGTTATGTTACATTCACTCAAGCCATCACAAAATCAAATAATTGTTTAAAAACAAAATATAAACCGGTTCTTCATTCTGATTAAATCTTTCAAAAATGTTGTAATAAATTAGAGAGGTCATGCGGACCGTGGAAATAAACGATGCAAGCCAAAGAGCAGAGTTCGAAGAAATAAAATATAAAAAATTATATTTCAATTTTTGATCTCACAACCTCAAATGTCTGGCTCCGTGTCCCTGGATATGGGGCTTAGAGTCTCATTTCATCACTTTTGAGATTATTACCTCCTTATACATGGCCCGTACCTAGCTTGCCTCCAACGGGTGGGCCTAACTAGCATTTTTTTTTTTTTTTTTTTTTGTTATAGGATCCACAAGTCTATAGGGGGAGTTTTCGTCGGATATATTTCATTCAATGTACAGTCCCATGCCATTGTGGAATGCATGAAACCTTCAAAGGGGGTACTATTCTTTTCTCCCCATTTCTTCAGACCTATCCAGAACTAGCAATCCTCTTTCCCTAGGCACATAATTGGAAAGAGAGTTTTTTCTTCATTTGAGATAACTAGGGATTTCACCCTAACGATCCCAACCTTTTGGTTTTTATGTCTGAAATTATGGTCAGTGCTATGAATGTTAATTGCTTTCTTTTCATTTAGACTTTTATGGTTTAACTGTGTGATTTGGTTTGCAATCACGCTCTCAACGAACTTTGTACACTAGTAGCTTCTATCTTTCGTTTGCTTTCTGAGGTTTGCAAAGCCGAGAGATTGCTTTAGCCCTTCAAATCCAGTTACTACAACATTGGTGTTCAAACCACCATGGGTGAATACATGTGTAGATATGTTTGTCTTTAAGTCCAGGTATTTAATTAATTAATGTTATTATTTTTTAATGTCTTTTTCCTTTTCTTTACTGTACGGATTTATTTTAATGCAAACCCTTCTAAGCGTAAGAGCATTTCTTCACCTAAGAATTTAGGTCCTGGGGATTAGATCGTCTATCCTATCCCTCCCTCCGAAAAGGTCAGGGAGACAAAAGTCCCCTGTTGTTTTTTTGGTTCTAAGGTCATTTCCATTAGAATCTACATCTTTGTTCTAACTTATCCATACTGGAGAACTTAACGAAACGAAAATAATTCAATGGATCTTGACAAAGTTCCGTCCCAATAATTTTTTACTCCCTTGATTTTGGGTATTTGCTTAGTCCTAGTCGTCTTGATGAGTTGGATTCAGGAATTTTATCTTCGTTCTTCATTTTGTCATCTGGATTGCTAGGTTTTGTTACGCCTATTTTAATCAATCTTGGGAAAATTTGACTAGAGACCTTACTTCCACACAAAGAAGAGAATTGATTGATGATCAGATTCGTAAGCTACGGTATTACTCCAAAACTAGCAGGCGAAATATAAGCTTTTATTAATCTGAGTCCACAGTTTGAATTGGAAATTCCAAACCTTAGAAGAAGAATATAACATATTCCAGACGAAATTGGACGTGGTTGAGGAAAAATAACGATACAAAAAAACATGTGCCAAAGCGCTGAGGAATACGCTAAGGCAGTAGTTGTTCTTTTAGCCAATATCAAGAGATTCGCTTAAGATTTAATTCAGGAAGGGAGAAATAAAGTTCTCAATATTATCAGGAAATTTTATCCTGAGTGGAACATGGAGTTCTTTAAGGTTCGTGAAAAGGATGTCAATAACACTTAGTCTTTCGAAGTTCCTCTACTAATCCCTAAGGTTGAGTATGTTTTCTTCCCATTCCATTGAGCCTTTTTTCAGCCTGCGGATTCTTATAATATTCTTTTGTATGAGATTGCTGCTATAGCAAACCCAGCTGACGCTCATAGCAATTGATGACAATTTTAGCCTTTTATCCAATTTGAAGGAATGCATTTAGCGCCCCTAGGTCCTCTTATGATTTTACTCTGTCTAGTTTATAAACGAGTTCGCATTACATTATTTACTTGTTTTAACATCACTTTTTTTTATCCCCTTGTGTTTGTTGGTTTTATCTGACAGCCATATTTTGTCTAATTGTGATAATTTCATAATGTAACTCATAAAATATAAACAATACAATGTTGTCTTTATGTAATAATACATATTATTGAAACAGCAAATCACGATTTATATTCACAAGTACTTTTTCTGTGTATTTACTCTAAACTTTTCTCATGACAATTTGTAATTAAGGACAGCCATAAACTCGCCCTTTACAATTTTTAATTGAGATGGGACGGACTTCAATCCAACTTTCCTTGGTGGAATTACTCTGGCCTTTACACTTCGCTGGTGGGATAACCCTCGTTTTCAAATATAGTTTGTTGGTTGAAAGAGTCTCTCTTTCAAGTTAGTTCCTTTAGCAGAAAAGAGTATCGCCTTCAATGATGAAAACATCGACGAGATTAACCTCACCAATAATCTGAGTTTCATAGTAGGCGAAAAGAGGCTCGCCTTTCAACTTTTTTATCACATTGTTGCTATGACCGTGTTTCAGGCCCACCTATGGTTTTACCAATTTTTCATCATGTTCCTTATAGTACTTGTAAAACTACCTTTACTGGCAGATTTGAACTCTTCTTTCATAGCATCAGATGTTTGCTTTCTTGAAAGAGATTTTTCAAGCACTGTTTCCTTCAATTATTAAGGTAGTATTGATTAACGGACCCCTTGAGACTGCTTTCCTCAAGGCCATAGGTGGTAGATAAATGTCACAGCTTTTAGTTGTTTCAAGATGGTCCTTTCAAGGATCCTGTTGTATGTGGAACTACTATCCATAATTAAGAAGTCAATGCATCCGTAGAAAATAGTTAGCTCATTACCTATTTCAATGCCTAATGTAATCTATCCTCTAAGGATCGGAGCTTCTCCAGTAAAATCGTAAAGGGATTCAACCATGGATACCCAAGGATGATCGACCTGTATTTGGTTAAAGGTACTTCCAAATAATATATTAACAGAGCTGTCATTATCTACCAGCATGCAGCTAAGGCCGTTGCGAACTATTATAGCCCGAGCTATCAATACATCATAGCGAGGATAAATGACTCCTTGCTCATCATCGTTATTAAAAGTTATTGGAAAAGATGCATGTTAGGGATTACCTCAAATCCAAAATTTCTCCATTATGAGTTTGTTAATAGTTCAGACATAATTCTTTTGCGCGTTTTCTTTCCTGGGCTAACAAAAGGACCCCCCATAATAGTTTGGATTTCTCTTACTGGGGGGCAGGAATGTTGGTTGCCTTCTAGTGCTCTTGAGGAGTCTGGATGACATGATCGACCTCTGCGACCTCTCTCCTTGGTGCTTGAATGTGGAAGATTTTGGTTGTTAGATCCTTCATGTATTCCGTCTTGCTGACTTTGCTGTTTCGTCATCCTAATTACCTCAAAGCACTCATCTGTATCACCCTGTTACAATGAATTTTACAAAAAAAATTCTTTCGAATTTCAGGGGATGGAGAGCTTTGCTTGCTACTAGTAAAGAAGCTGTAGAGATCACATGTACTTTGGTTTTATGGTCATTATGGTGAGGGTGCTGGTGCTTTAGTTGTCTAGGAGCATATGTCGAGGCTTTTTCCTCGAGAACTCACCCATGTTCTACCTTCTTTCGATTCTCTATTATATCCTCAGTCTTAATCTCATTTTGAATCAAACTTACCAGCTAACGGTAGGAGGCTAGATTCTGTTACAAACATCTCGCCAGAATGGAGTCTCTATCAGTAATTCGTTCCATAAGGGGTCCTGTCGCATGTCATTGAGCCTAATAGCTAGGATTTGTCCCCATCCTTCTATCTACAAATGTCCCTAGGAAAGCTTGTTTTAATTGCAGCCAACTTTGGATCAATCCTAGTGGTAACTTGTTATACCAACGCTTGGTGGATCATCCAAAGTGAAATGAAAACCTTGACACATAGTGCAGGACTTGCTTTCTTCATTCGCATTCGTTCCATGTAGTCACACAAATGGTACATAGGATCTTCTTTACCATTGTACTTATCCATGACCAATGGATCAATTTGTTCAGGATCAATTTCTCATTGATCTCTCAGGAGAATGTGATGCGAACCCACATAACAATAGTAGCTATGAAACCCACAAGGGATTAAATCGAACCTAAGAAAGTCAAGAAACCAAAGTTTTGAGTTTGATCAAAAAATAATGAACCAGAGAACCAACACAATTGCCGATAATATGTTGACCCCTTGACAACAAGATTCGAGAATCTCACCCGAATTGTTTGAAAGCCACAATAAACAATTCTTGATAAATTCGGAATTAGTTCAAGGAATAACAAGGAATTGAAAGCAAAAATTGCTCACAAAATAATCTACTTATTGAATATGAATGAGTGTTGTTACAATGTAAAATAATGAGTCCTATATAGGAAACCCATAAAACCAAGTCAAAAACGGAATAAAAGTCTAAAAGATTACAAAAGATGCCAAAAGTAGAGTTCTAACATAATTAGGAAAATTCAAGAAAATTGGACAATTCGCGACCCAGTATGTACCATGCGGCTGTATAGTACAAGTCTATGCAATTGCATAGATCAAGTTGTTCGCCTGGTTGAAGTTTCTACTGACTTCTATTCGATCGCATTTCTTGGATAGCAATGCAGTCACATAGTTGTCTTTTTTTCTGCTATCCCGTCCTTTGCTTGAATCGCTTTGAACCAACGGGTTTCCACTCTCGAGCCCAACATGAAACTTGGTCTTTAGCATGTTAACATCTACCTCTTGGACTTCGTAATTTGAACAAGTGATTGCATGGTTTTATTGACTCTAATTAATCTCGAACTTGCCTTTAATCTCTCCTCGACAAACAAACTCTTGATAGCTTGTTGGCTTCCTTGGATCACATCACCCCTCCCTCTTCAAAAGTATTCAACCTCAAATCTATACCTGCATCAAGGAGAAAAGGATAAGAAACATCAAATATGCCAACTAACACCATTTTACCTTGAAGATCCAAGTTGTAGCCATTGTTTTCAATCATTTCAATGACGTGGAATGGTCCATCTCCTCTAGGACGAAACCTTGACCATCTTTGCAATTGAACATGCCCCATTTGCCTAAGCATCCAAACCCAATCACCGAGCTTGAATACCTTACGCATTTTCAGCTTGCTACCTTGCAATGCATATAATTCAATTACCCACTTTTCATCTAAACTGGTAGCAATGCATATAATTCAATTACCCACTTTTCATCTAAACTACCACTTACAATAATAGTTAAAGGAATTAGACCAAACAAAGTTAGTGGATTTATATCACAACCCATATTAAAACGCGTAGTAGAAGTATTAAAGGATACTGAATTAGTTTCCAGCAAGATTCAGACGAAAATAGTTAAGGATTTCAAGATTGAAATATAAATTCTCATGCCTCAAATCACCAATAATGCACCCCAATTGTCTATCATGCTCAATTAAATTTTTGCAACATGTTAGAATATCATAAACTAGTAAACGATTGCTTATGAATGCATGTGATAAATGATTGATTATTCTTATAGGAATTTTGCCTCCTGTGAAAAACCATTCCTACATGATAGACTAACATCTTACTTGTGTATGGGGTATTGATACTTTACCACGTCATCGTTGAATGTTCATCTTTCAATGCTTATCAAATTCTCCCCTTGCATCGAATCAATTAGATATTCAATGGGTAGTATCCTGCTAATCAAGTCTTCCTGAAACAAGTCTTTGAACTCCTGTAATAAAGAAATATCCAAATTGGAAAGAGATTTGTTAGTCCTCACCAAAGCACTCTCGATCTCAATTTTCCTTGCATAAAAACTCACTTTAGATTTTTCTCTCCTCTCAGAAGATTCTCTTTATTTTCTCTCTTGTAGCTCTACTCTTTTTTCTCACAATTAGCCACCTCTCTATCTTCTCTCCTACTCTCTTTTTGCCTCTCTTTGTTTTTCTTTTCTTCCTCGCCTCTTAATCTCAATTGGTCATCGTAGACCTGTTCTGGTATTAAGGGTACAAGAGTAACAACTCTACCATCTTTTACAAAGTCATACGTATTCTTAAATCCATCATGCTTCACCTTCCTGTCATACTGCCATGGCTTACTCAAGAAAAGATGTCTGACGTGCGTAGGAACTACGTCACACATCACTTCATCATTACACCTCCCAATTGAAAAATTCACAAAAGCTTGTTGATGTACCCTAACCTCCCTATATTCATCTAACCACTGCAATTTATAAGGTTTAAGATGTTTTTTCATAGTCAATCATAATTTATCAACAAGTGTAGTACTAACAATATTAGTACGACTACCCCCATAAATAATCAAACTACATACATTATTTTTGACGTGGCATCTAGTATAAAAATGTTCTCCCGTTGCTGCTCTTCATCATCCACTTTGACTTGTGTATTGAGAGCACACATCACTACAAGTGCTTCCCCTATGACCAGGTATTTGACAACATCACCATCACTAGCACTTTCTAATTCAAGCATCTCATCTCCATCACTATCACTCACTATTTTCCCATTATCACCCAATATCATTGTCTTTTTGTTTGAGCATTGAGAAGCAATATACCCCGATCTCAAGCATTTAAAGCATTTGATATTTCGATTCCTATAAGGTTGGAAATCCGCTTTGGGTATAGTTATGTTAGCAACTCCCTCATTTCTCCTTGGTGGTTCAGTTCAGTCTTACAACTCAGAACGGCCCCATCACCTCTATTATCATCCCACTTCAACTTTCATGAAGAGTTAGATCGCGATCTTGAAGAGTTAGAACCCGAACATCGCGATGGATACTTAGTTGTCTCCTTCCTCTTCAATTGTGTCTCCATCTTCATAGCTACATGTAGCATGTCCTCCAACTCCACATAATATTGCAGTTCAACTACATTATCTATTTCTCTATTCAAACCATTCAAAAATCAGGCCATAGTAGTTTCTCTATCCTCTTCAATATTTGCTCTAATCATCATCATCTTCATCTCCTTATAATAGTCATCCACACTCCTAGAACCTTAGTAGAGGCTTTGCAATTTTTTATGAAGCTCCCTGTGGAAATGACTAGGTACGAACCTCTTCCTCATGATAGTCTTCATAAGTACTAATAGCTCCCATGATTCCTCCTCCTAGATGTCACTACTTGATCACACCAAGTAATAGCATAATCAGTAAATTCAAGTACTGTAATTCTCATCTTCTTTTCCTTCGAGTAGTTGTGGTAATCAAATATTAGTTCGATTTTTTTCTCCCACTCCAAGTATGCTTCCAGATCACTTCTTCATTTGAAAGAAGGAATTGTCATCTTGATGTTGCCCATACTTCCATCAACTCCATCTCCAACAAGATCGCTACCCCTCTTTTCATGCATAAATCATCTATTCCTCATTCTCCCTATCTCGGATCCACTAATATCCCTTCATCAATGTCACTATCAGCTTCATATTCTACACGATTCTCCACCATAGGCTCCCGTCTACCTTACCTCCTTGCATTGGGAACTCTCCTAGGTTGATCCCTACGTAAATTGGCAAGCAATGGGTCATGCCTTTCTATCCACGTCTTTTTCCTATCTAATATATTCCTTACATCTTCAAACAATCTTTTAAATCGTCTTATTAACTCCTCGGACATGTTGACTTGATTATTGTTCATGCTCGAGTAGAATCGTCTCTATCAGACATCCTAAATCCGAAGTAATATATGCTCACGTGTTTAAACTCGTGTATCATTCAAATTGGCTTTTTTCTATAATAGTCTCACCACTCTTGCCTTTTTTCCACTCAATGCTTTCACTTAAATGTTTCAAAGAACTAATTCAATCTCAACCAAACTTTATTCTCGAAGAATTCAAATCAGGATTTGAGTGAGAATTGTACTTTAGAAGACTCAATAAAGAAGTGAAAGAAATAAAGGAAATCCGACACTTTAAATGGGAACTATATTAATCCAAGAAAGCGTTTCTTGAATTTTGGGTTGGACAAGACTGATAAATTAGCACAAAGAAAATCGATGAATTGCATGTTGCTGGCAACTTTCGAATTAACTAAAAAAAATTAAATTATATTTTTTCGCTTGAAAATTCGACTATAATACCAGCAGAATAAATGAAAACTGATTTGAGTGCAAAATTAGCATTATGAGTTAAAAACGAAAAAAATTTGGAACTTTTATGAGTTAAAAACAAAAAATCATTATATAAAAAATCCACTTTTATCGTTTTAGTATTGTTTATGATTAAAAAAAAATCACAAAAAGAAAATAATTACTTCTATTTGTTTTCAATCAAATTTAAGATATTAATAATTTAACTGATAGTAATTTTCGTGGAAACAATTATTCAAAGTCATTGGTCCAATATATTATTTCTTACAATTCGTACATTTGCGAAATATAAAAATTGATAACGATTTGATAATAACAAGTTGTAATATTCATAAAGACAACCATATTTGAAGGGAGCTTTACCACTTAAAAGCGATCAAGTTGATAGACCAAATGACAAATGGACTAAAAAGAAAGCCATTTGTCGAAGTTGCCAAATTGGAATCATGGAAAAGTTGTACCACAAATTAAATTATATTCCTAGTAAATTAATCGCAACTAGCCACAAATAAAGCCGGATTTGATTGTATAAGTAACCAATCAATTTTCTCCATTTCTCGTTTTCAAGTGTAAACAGAGCCAAAAGCATTCGCGGGCTTTTCTTTTTTAAAGTGCTAAAGGAAAAACAACCGTCAAAATGTACCTTCCATTCCATGAACTCCATTCAAAGTTATCAGTTTTGTATTGTAAAAGGAGAAAGAAATTTAAATTTGATAGGTTGTCTTTAAAATAAATGATTGTCCTTTTAGTTTAGAAATAATTTGGAAAATTTTGGAAAACTTTTGATAACAGTTATGTCTTTTGTCTCAAGATTGTAGTTCAAGCAATATTGAGATTTCTATTGAAATATAATCTCATGTGTATCAATTTCATAAATAAAAAATAAATAAAAAAATGCAACTAAATTAATTATAATTTATTCTGAGCCGATCCTGTGATTTTCGGGGTTTGAGACGAATTCCGTAAATTAGACCCCCAAAAAGAGAAAAACAAAATTTTTCTTTTTATAGATTATAGTGTTTACTTAATATTTTAAAATAATAATAATAATAAAATATTTGGGTCAAAAAATGCCCCCTCATATTTTGGGCCTAAGATAACGGCCTCATCCGCCTCTATGCAGATCCAGCCCTGTGAGAAGTAATCGGAAAATAATCCGAGCACATCCTAATTCTTATTCTACTCCACCTAAATTATTCGAATAATCTATATTGTTAACTACTAGAACAATTAATTTATATAAATTCAAACAATTAATCCTCACCATAGATGCATGATTTTAATTGAGGACTATATAAATTCAACCATCTATCAAATGTAAAAGGCCATTTTTGTTCAATACATAAACTTGTAGCTCAATTAATTTATATAAATCCAAACAATTAATTGTAAAAGGTGAGTCTATTTTTCTTCAACAGATTTGTAGCTCAATTAGTTATAGCAAGGCTGTTAGCGTCTAGATGTTACTACGTGACTTGATTGAAATGACAAGAATTAGTTGATATTTGAATTCTGATATTAAAAATATATTATTACTTAGTAGGCTTTTCTTGGTGGACCATACAAGCTTTAGTTAAACATGATCTTGACTATTCATCAATTCAAAACTTTATGGAGGTCACCAAGGATGCCAATTCAAAATTAAGTCCTATTTTTTTAAAAATATGTATAAAGTCCATCTACTGAGCTCATGACTGTATCCTATTTTTTAAATTCATTTTTTTTAAAACTTATTTTTAATTATATATTTTTTAAAATAATAATTAGCACATAATGTTCTTAATTTGAAAATTATTATGAAAAAAGTTCTTACCTTTCATTTTTTGACATTTTCACCCTTATTTTCACATTTAATTACGTAAAAGGTCATATTCATCAATTTTCTCAATTAAAAACTGTGAAATGACAAATATATCATTCTATTTAAATTTTTTTTTTTTTTAAAAAGAGCTAATTGAAACTACATTATCAATTTTTTTTTTTTTTTGAAATGTGCAAACCAATCCAAATAAATTACTAAAAGGATAATTAGCACACAATGTCCTTACTTTTCTCTATTATTGCGAAAAACATCTCTACCTTTAAATTTTTTGGCATTTCATCATAAATTATACATTAATTAGGCAAACCATCCTTTTCTATCTAATTTCATCCAATTTTTTTTTTTTTTAAAAAATATTTGTGAATGACGAATATACCCACCTATTTAAATTTTTTTTTAAATTAATTTTTAATTTTTTAATAATTTATCTGGGACCTGTTTGTACTTTTTAAATTTTTAATTTTTTAAAAATTTATTTTGGACTCATTTGTAATTTGTTTTTAAAAGAAAAATTAATTTCTAATTTTTAATAATTTATTTGAAACTCGTTTGCACTTTTTTTTAAAAAATTAGGATTATGGTTGCAATTAGTTCTTTATTTTTTTATTTAAATAAGGGAGTATATTCTTCATTTCACTTTTTTTTTATTTAGAAATTGGATGAAAATAGATAGAAATGATGGTTTCTGCAATCAAAAATGTAATTAAGGGTGAAAAATGCCCCAAAAAAATGAAAAGTACGGACTTTTTCATGATAATAGTGAAATGTAGGTACATTATGTGCTAATTATACTTTTAGTAATTTATTTGAGACTCGTTTGCATTTTTTTAAAATCTTGGGATTGCGGTTGCAGTTACTAATTTCTTTTTATTTTTATTTAAATATAGGGATATATTCATCATTTCACAACTTTTAATTGAGAAAATTGATGAAAATGACCTTTTGCACAATGAAATGTGAAAACAATAATGTTTTCCACAATAATAGTGAAACGTAATAACGTTCGTTATGTGTTATTTACCCTTCTTAAAATTCATAACTTTTATCAATTTTTCAACATTATATTTCATTAACTTTTATCAAAATCTATTAAAATTTTGATTTTTAACTATACCAAATAGGGGCCAAGTATTATTACTTAGCTAATTGTACATCAACTATTGTACACGGTTATAGCTAGAAAAAGATTATTTCCTACCTTATGCGTTTTTTGGGTATATGTCATCTGTGGTCACTGACCTTCTAACAAAATCTCAATTGGGTCGATTATCTATAATATATTAAATGTTAGAGAATTATTTTTTAGACGATTTTAACTCTTTGACAATTCAATTATTTTAATAATATCTTACATTTGGTTTTTCAATATGTAATGAATACTACAAAAACATTGTCATTCACGAATTTTGTGTTATTATTTCTCAATTAATTAACATTCACATTGATGTAAACTCAATAAATTTTTACTTGATGAATCTTGATCTACAAGAATTTAGAGTTATTATATATGAATTTATTTCTAATCGTGCAACTAGAAACTTTACTAGGTATTTAAATTCATGTATTAGCAATTAATTCTTATGTACCAAATGTAGTATTAAAATGTTGCTCGTTTGCAGTATGTCATCGTCACATAAAATTTGAGTCATAAAAATTGAATTTTGAGAGTACAATTTGTTTCTCTTAAATTTCTTTCCGAAGTTTTATTTTCTTTAATTCGTTTAAAACTCATCGAATCCTCCCAACAAATTGGTACGAATATTACTTTTACAGCATTTATAAAGTATTTCAGAATAACGTGCATCGCACGTTCAGATTTTACTAGTACTTTGATACTTCTCAATTGGGATAATTATGTTGCACGTTTAGCTTTGACTAGTACTTTGATACTTCTCAATTGGGATGATTAAACATCAATTTGATTTCAAATTTCACTACCTTATATTATTATGTTACCTAGCATCCCCAAACTTATAAAAAATGCTTAGTGGTCATACCATAATAGATCTTCTAATGTAATCATTACGTGACATTCTGATAAAATAAAATGGCAAAATGAATATTTTATTTATTTATTTTAAAATTTTAACATGTTAATGACGTGGCATAACAACAAATAAGCATGCCACAATATTTGGACGATCCGTTTATTTATAACTGTTAATTAAGCAAATTTGTTTAATTTGGGATTCAACGGGTTACAAAGTGGTCAAAATTAAAACCAAATTGAAATTCAGCAATTGACAAATAAAATTAATAACCCAATTCAATTTTCAATAGAAGTTCATTGAACATAGATGAAATTTACATGCGCTTTTAACATCTTAAAAGGCTGTGATGAATCACTGATAAGAATTAGAGTTGTGTCTCATTGACGGTAGAATATCAATTCTAGTTTTTGAACAACACAAGTCTCTAAACCACATGTCCGCTTGAATGAAAATCGGAAATTATTCTATAAATAGATAGAAAAACTCTTCATCCTATGACATTCTACGTTGCCCCCAAGCCACCCAAGCCATTTCGGCCCCCTAGTTTGTAAAATAGAGACATTCTTCTCTCCCTAATTTCACGGACCACAAGGCCAGATATAGCGGAGGTCATTGCCATAAAAGTGTGGGAAACGAGGCACTCAGATAATAACGATGACATAAATTAACATAAAAATTTTAGAAACAAAAAATACTTCGACCCGTATTAATTAGTTATGTTATGAACAAAATTACTATGAAACAACTGATGGTATTACTCTAAAAGAGATATAATTTCTCCTAAGAGCAGCTTCAATGGTGGTTTAAAATTGAGTGTAAATTGGTATCTCCCAAAATTAATTTTGCATAAACATTTACATTCAGGTGTATCTAAATTCAAATTTTTACTTTACTAGGAAGATTTAAATCCACATTTTGCCTCTTGTGAATATTATTGAAGCTCCGTTTGTTTCCCATTATTCATCCATAAAAATGAAAAATATGATTATTATCCGTCACATTCAGCCATCATTTTTTACTTTACATTTTTTGTGTGTGGCTCATAACGACTATATTTTTTATTATCATTCTACAAAAAATGAGAATCAAATTAAATCTTTAATGGACGTTGTCCATTCCTCTACCATCTCGACTCTTCGTGCTCTCCCTAAATCTAGTAGTCAACTCCTTGTCAAGGGTATTTCGGTCATTTCAGTTTTAAAAACCTAGGATAACGAAATCCTGGGCATATCACGTAATTATAGCCCATGTTTGGATCAATTTCAATTATGACTGCGTCCAAATATGACTATGCAAGTTGAACAACCACTTGCACCCCCACCTCCACCATCCTATCCTACGCCTACCCCTGTAAGCTTTGTAGTAGTCGTAGTAATAATAATAATAATAATATATATATATATATATAAATAAACAAAACTATTACAAGTAGACAAAGATTTGTACTCTCTCTCTCCACACTGCGGACATGATATATTTGAATGTAGGACGGATTGGGATTATATATAGGGTTAGTCTACATGTACACCTCATGGTGTACATAATAGACTACACCCCCTCACATGAAGGGGGCTCACGAATATTTAATTATGTGTGGGCTCCCCTCCATGTGAGGAGGGTGTAACCTATTATGTACATTATTATGTACATATAGACTAATTCTTATATATAACATCACATCCCATCACAAATTCACAATTCATTCTCATTAGAACAGATCCAAGAAAGTGAGAAGAATCGTGAAATATAGAAATGCCTTCTTCTCTTCAGCTTCACAGAATCAATCCAATTAGTGATACCGCCGCCACCTGCGCCGCCGCCAATTTCCATCATAGACAAGCGACCACACCTACATGGGCTATCCCGGTGTCCAGCGAATTTTATGTGCCGGATAACGTGTTGCATCACCACACGCACGGGGTGGCGCCCAACCAGTGTTCTTCCTCGGTGGTACAAGCTATTGATGCGCCGGTTGCAACCGTGTGGTCCGTCGTCCGCCGGTTCGACAACCCGCAGGCGTACAAGCAGTTCCTCAAGAGTTGTCGCGTGATCGGTGACGGCAACGTGGGGACACTCCGGGAGGTGCACGTGGTGTCTGGCTTACCGGCGGCGTCAAGTACTGAGAGGCTCGAAATCTTGGATGATGAGAAACATGTGATGAGTTTCAGCGTCGTCGGCGGCGATCATAGGCTGCATAATTACCGGTCTGTCACAATTCTACATGCAACGCCGCCATCCAGTGGTGGCGCTGGGAATCACGGCACCGTGGTGGTGGAATCGTACGTTGTTGATATACCACAAGGCAACACAAAGGAGGAAACTTGCGCATTTGTTGATACAATTGTGAGGTGTAATTTGCAGTCGCTGGCTCAGATCGCAGAAAGTTTGGCAAAAGATAGCAGTAAATCATCTTAATTTCTTGATTGATTTTTGGTATTTTTTTTTTTTTTTTGTACGATGAACATAATTTCCTATATTGCAGATCTTCAACTTTATATGACAATTTCATAATTAAAATATTTCTGTAGCTGTCTATATCTTAGGAAATTATTTTCTATTTTTAATGATACTAGAAAAGAACCTAATTTTTTAACTGTAAAATATTGTTCCTATTATAGAGCTGGGATACATGAATTTGAACTAAAGTACAATTGAGTCGAGCTGTCAAAAAAGCTCCTTATAGTAAGCTCTCCCAATCATGAACTATCTATCTATATACAAATATCATATAATATTAATTCAAATTTGGAATACGAAAATCATCAAAAGATGAGAAGCTATTCTCTACGCATATATATAGTGATAATTACATATAAATATCATATTTAAGAATTTTTTCGTCAAAATCAGACTTTATTCTCTTCCAATGTATCATGAGAAAATACATTATGAAGGAGAGATCGGTAAATAATTTAGCCTTTCTTACATTTTTTCATTCATCATATATTGAAATGAAATTGAAAACCTAGAATCTTATGATAATCATAATTCATTTTATTTTTTGATTTCTATGTTTTATTAACTTAGTAAAAATAATAGATGTTTTCCATTGAGTCCCGAAGTTGATATATATATATATATATATATATATATATATTGAATTCTATGTTTTATTATTTTAATGAAAATAATAGATATTTTACCCGATTCACAGGAAGTAACGTGGATTGCCAACTTAGCTAAGTACATTATTAGCCGAATCATTATGGTATAAGTTTGAGAGCTTGAGCATAAACCCCTATTTGGTTTAGCTAAAAACATTGATAAAATCTAAATTAACAATTAACAATTAACAATAAATTTTATGGGATTTACATATTTATCAACTTTTCAATCACATATTTTATCAATTTTTATCAAAATTTACTAAAATTTTGATTTTTATTGGCCTTTGAGTCATCGACGGCACAATGATAAAGCTTTGTGGTCAAAACCTAGAGTATTTCAAACCTAAATGATCCAAACTGACAATGCTTTTGTTTGAGCCCATTATTTGGTAAAAATAGATTTTAAATTGTATGGCTGAAAAGTAAGAAATTTTTTTAGTTTTACTTGTATTATTTTATCAAGATTCAAGAGAGCATGTTGTTGAAAATAAGTTTGAAGAAAAATGTATTATTGGAAAATGGGGCTCGAACAAGGGCTATATCCATCAACAAAAAAGACACAAAAGTGATGTTATCTTAAGCTTTCTCGACCGATGGCAACTTAATTAAATCCCATCTACACGGCAGAAGTTACAAGGCAAAGTTAAACTATTCATTTTAATGACAGACGAAAAAGATTTTGTAAATTAAAATAGATGAATTTCGATGCACATTCTCTAGCACTTTAAGCGTTTATACAGCCAAATTTCCTTGCGACCTCATCTAACTTTAGAATCACATAGTCCTCGGACATTGCATCTCCCATCTTTTCGCTCCTAAAAGGTTGTTTTGCAGAATTAACTTACCTACCAAGTAAAGTTGGTTAGAATTCAGCCATGCAAAATTTGATATATATCAACAGTAAATATCTCGTACCTATCAGCATCAATCGATGCAGTAAGGAATTTCCATTGCAGGGCACCTAGATTTCCAATGCTAAGATAGAATACCAGTTTATTTTTATATTAAAAATCCTGTTTAATTGTGGAAATTGGAAATCTGCTACTCCAACTTGACATAGACAACCAACTTGATGTACGATCAGAACCCAACTTGTTATTATTTTCTTTCTGTCTATACCTACTTTTTCTTAATTTCTGTGTATTTTGTTGAATACTTTTCAGAAAAGAAATTTGCAAGTGGGAGAGCAAAGCAAGGCTTTAATTTATCGCTTCTTGTTTGCACAACAATAAAGCTTATCATGCCATATGTGTTTTGCTGTGCCTCGTCCCCACTGCCCCATGGGAATTGATTTGATTCGACTTGCCATTCCTCATGGATAGAGTTATTGGAAAACACGATTTTCCGCAGTGAAAGAGTTATGTCTCCATACATGATTATCTAATTTTCTTTAGAAGATATATACAAATTGCATTGTTGGATTGGCAAGTAAAACACTTGCACTGGTGGACCTACTCGTGGTCCTGGTGGGTCAAGTGACCCACCAACTTCAAGATTATTATTATTTTTTATTTTTTTTTAAGAGCTCAAAATCATAATTGGGCAATTACCGTAGTTGGTTTTTTTTTTTTTTAAATTATAATAGAGTTACAACGATGACTGAACAATTGAGAGTGTGAAAGTTTAAATTATTTTGTCATTTGTGAGATTTAATTTGAGAATTCTTTGGAAATTATTATTCATCATATATGTGAGATTATTTGAAATTCTTTGAGATTTGTTATTTATCATATATATGAGATTTGATCACCTATATGTGTTTTTGTAGAACACATAATTTTCATAACTTTTTTATAAGTTTTGATTGTGCTCCACTAATTTCAAATGTCTGCGTCTGCCAGTGAACACTTGTGCTTTTCAAATACCTATTCCTTACTAGAACCTAAGGTAAGAGGAAGCTCGACGACTCTTTTCAGGATAATAATACCTCATCCAAATCCTTGGAGGGGAATTTTCACTATTTTCAGCTGTTCAGGCGAAATTTCCATCTTAGTAAAGGCCTCGTGGAAGAGTATGTTCGCAGCACTTTCATTGTCAACCAAGATCCTCCTCACGTCGAAATTTGACACTATTGCAGAGATGACTAAGGCATCGTCGTGAGGAGAAGATATGTTCTTCAAATCTTTCATTCCAAAAGTAATGTCCTCGAGGTTTTTATGAGCTATCCTCAAGGCAGTTGTGTATTGCTGGGCATGTTATTTTCATTCGGTGTGAGAATCTCCTCCCGACGTAATTCCCCCGACAATGATGTTAATCGTTCTAACCGTTGGCTGACCACAACCTCAAGCCTCTAGGTCCTTCCCCCTGTCACGATCGTTCCTAGGGCATTTATCATGATCAACATAGGAACCTAAGAATCCCCTTTTGATGAGGATCTCAATATCCCGCTACAAGGCCTTGCAATTTTCTGTGGTATGCCCATGATCGCGATGAAAATCACAATACTTATTTTTATCACGGGAATCAGGAAAGGACTTCAACCTCGTTGGCCATTTGAGCTCTTTCATATCTTTGATCTCCATCAAAATATTGGTTTTAGCGGTATTTAACCTGGTGAATGACATCGAGGGTATCTCTTAGCTCTACCTATTCCGAGGTATTTCTTGTCAAGGGTTTGTGTCATTCGGTCATTTTTACTTGACCTTATCATAAGTCGGCCCGACTTTCTTTGGATTCAATGTATCTTCCATATTAATGTATTTCTCACCTCGGGTTAATAGGTCGGTCACTGACTTCGACGGAGTTTTCGACAATGACATTTTGAATGCCTCACACCTTATGGCATATGTGAGGGCAGAGACTGCTGCTATGATATGTAGGTCGAGAATTTGAAGTCTTTCTTTATTGAACCTCATCATGAAATCACGTGAGTCTCATTCTGTCCCTGACGAAGTTGCATGAGAGATGTTGTTGTCTTCCTGATACGCTTACCACTTGAAAAAAAGGCTGAGAATTTATCGGCCAAATCTGAGAATGAGGAGATAGAATTGGGCTATAGGGTTGAGAATCAATCTCTGGCAGCGTCAGTCAAAGTTTGAGGGAATGCCTTATACATCACCTGATCTGGAGCAACTTGCAAATTCATAACGTGAGTATATATGTTGAGATGGTTGATAGGGTCTGTCATCCCGTCGTACTCTTTTATGCGAGGATACTTGAACCTGTCCGGTAGTGGATATGACAATATCTCAGGACTGAATAGAGTGTTGGGATGAAGCCTGTCGCCCTCTTGGTATTACGGAGCAAACTATCCTGGCAAGCTCACCAGAGTCCATGGTTACTGATCTTGAGGTCGTGGACATATGCACACCCAAGGTCCCCGTTTCACCGACATCATGAACTAGTCGTGGAGCCCGAGCTCGAGCATTGGCCATGAAATCTCCCTCTGGTGCCGGTGCCAGTGCCGATGTCGGCTGTGGATGCGGATTTCCTTGACTTAGCAATTGAGTTAACGTAACCATCTGCTGGTGGAACTCTTCAAAGGCTCCGGCTATAACGACTGTCGGCGGTGGCATTGGTATTTCTGATGACTCTTCTTGAGGAACCATAGGTCTTCAGTAGCAGGAGGAGGGTTTGGGACGGATGAGCTTGCTGGAGGAAGACCTGGACGCATATTAACCATGACTTTTGGTAGCGCTTTCCACAAACGGTGTCAATGATGCTACCAAAAATTGTACCAAAACAATTTTGAGCTTTACGATGGATGATGAACACGAACGTAATCATTTGGTACTTGAAACAAAGGCGTCGAGATGTATCATCGTCGCCCCTTCGATTAAGTTAGAGAGAATTTGTGCGTAAGGTTATGGACTGAAAATTATGTATAGTGCGTACCTGAATAATGAGTTTAAACCTTGTATTTATAGTGGTTGGTGGTTGTTTTCTGAATAGGACTGAACTAGTTGAGAACCTTTATATTAAGGAATCCTCTCTGAGATGGGTGTTGGACATGTGCAATGAGTGTGAGACCACAATAGTTCCAATAGCTGTAGAATCCTTCCGTTCTTAGGAGTCTTTGGTTGAGGTGGTTGGATTGGGTTAGGATCCTAGTGGAATAAGAGTCCTAACATGTTGTTGGGTGGAAATTTCATGGTTTCGTTCAAGGGAAAGGTTCGAGGACAAAGCAGCATAGAGGAACATATACCCGAGGACATGTGCAATAAAATGGTGGGAAACCCTTACGTCGTGGTCGGGCAATTTTCTAGTACTCGAGGACATATAGATACCCGATGAATGGATGTGGAGGACTGAAGTTTGGACTTGTTGGACTAATAAGTGCAGGTTTTGCACTTATTTTATCCTTTAAAGTTTGATATTTGTTTGACTTTCTTTTATATTTCGTCGCTTAATGTTTTTATTTTTAATTTTTAGGCGAAAACCCGAGTTGAGTATTGATGTGAAGAATTTGAATGAAAAAAGAGTCAAGAATTTAACTGCAAGGATTTCATGGTTCGGCAATCTTACCATCAATTTTTCTATGAAGAAGTGTGGCTTAAGGAGGTGAAATGGGTGAAAAACCAGGAAGATAATGAAGCTGGCACCATAATTGTATTGTACGTAAGCATATGCCTACAAGTTGTGCGTACGCACGCTTGGCAAAATCAGCGATTGAGGAAAATTTGACTGCACTATGCGTACGCACATACAAAGCTATGCGTACGCATGGAATAATTCTGGAGCAAAACCAAGAAAAAATACGAAGTCTGATTTTAAATTTTCTTGGCCCATTTCAACCTGACCCGTCTCCATACCTCTCTACACTATAAAATACACCTTGGAGACTTTTTCTAGGGCGAGTTCTTAAGGGAAAATCGACCAAAGAGGGGCTGAAAATCTAGGAAGAAAAATTTTCCATATTGGAGCTTTGGAAAAGAGGAAGAGGAAGCCTCTTTGACATTGAAGACTCCATCTATTGATCTTCTCATCAATAAGCTTTCTATTCTTTTTAATCTCTATGTCTTCCATGTATTGTAAGATTTTAATGGCCATTTGTAAATACATTATGAGTGGCTAAACCTATATGTGATTGGGGGTAATTTTTTACCCGAGTAATGATTTTTCAATTGATTTGTGCTTGATAGTTCTTGTGGTTAATGTGATTAATTCATTGTGTTTAATGTTTATATTGTTCTTCTCGGTTATTTAGCGGTGCAACTAGATGATTGAGTTATTTCAATAGTTGTTAATTTGGGATTTTTAGTACGTAATTGCTAATTCGACCAAACCCTAGTAACAACTACATTTTGGTGGACTATGAGGAATTTTCTATTAAATGTAGGTGGATTATCACTTAAGTTAACAAATCGAACTTGTGTGTTTGTGCTTAATTCAATTCGACTCTCTCGTGTGAATGATTTTGTTAAATTAATCCTAGGGATCTTATCCTTGGTTATTTGATGATTAGGGTTGGGTAAAGATCTTATTTTATTCAACTAAAATCTAAGGAGAGTTTGAGGTAATCGAGATTGTAATTATTCTTGAATTGTTGTTAATCAATTGAACGAAAATCTTTTGTAAAAATTGAATTGGAAAATCATTCTCGCGATAAAGAATTATCCCCCGATCACCCACTCACTTTTGTTGATTAATCACCTCCGTCGTTTAATTTCATTTCATTTCATGTATTGAATCTTTCATATATTTTTTAGCTTATTGTCACTTTAGTTAAATGAATCAAAACCCCTCATTTACGTGCTTTTGCCATTTTATTTTCTTTTGCACAATCAACATAATTGAATCAATCCTTTGCGGATAATGACCCTTGCTTGCATTATATTATTTGAACGACATTTATTTTTGGCCGAGTAAGGAATTAATTTTTGACGCCCCTTTGTGGCAATCAAATTTTGGCGCCGTGTCGCCGGAGACTGTTTCTCAATTAGTTAATTGCATTTATTTTTCTTTTTGTTGCTTTTATCTTATTTTTTGCTTTCCTTGATCTCTTAGGTTGTGAATGAGTAAAAAGAAAACATCACACTACAATCTAAGATCAAGAAAAGAGGTCGATACGTCGGAAAGTGAAGAAGAGGATTCTCCAATCGAACTCTTAAGGAAATTGGGCATTGATTCCTTAAGTGATCCGAACAAATTGAGCCCAAAATAGCGGATGCTAACCGAACATTAAAGGAACTTGTCGCTCCAACCATTGTCCAATAACCGCTATGCATTCAATATCCTCCAATGGAAGGGGGATTTGAGCTAAAATCTGGGATGATTCATCTTCTCCCCACCTTCCATAGGTTTCCCGGAGAGGATCCCAACAAACACTTGAAGGAATTTCATGTCGTTTGTTCAAGTATCAGGTCGATGGGTGTATTGGAAGCGCAAGTTAAATTGCGAGCATTCCTTTTCACTCTTGCAGACACTGCTAAGGAATGACTCTACTATCTACCTTCCGGACTCATCACCACATGGAATGAGATGCAAAAGCTTTTCTTGGAGAGATATTTTCCGGCTTCAAGGGCTACAAACATTAGAAAGGAAATCTGTAGCATTTGACAGTCTCAAGGGGAGAATCTCTACGAATTTTGGGAGAGATTTAAAAGGCTTTGTGCTAGTTGTCCGAACCACCAAATTAGCAACCAACTACTTTTGCAATATCTCTATGAAAGGCTACTCCCGATGGAAAGAAGTATTATTGATGCGACTAATGGTGGAGCTCTAATGGATAAAATGCCAACGGTTGCTAGGAATTTGATAGCCAATATGGCTCCAACTCCCAACAATTTGGTGGTAGAGTGGAGGTGGCGGTTAAACAAGCGAATGAAGTGGGTGCAACCTCTCAACTTGAAAAACAATTGTCGGATCTTACATCTATTGTACAACAATTGGTACTTGGAAAAATGCAACAAGCTAATGTGTGCGGGATTTGTTCTATTGCGGGTCACCACACCGATACATGCCCAACACTACAAGAAGGAGCCATTGAACAAGCTAATGCCAATTTGGGATTTCCAATGCACCAAAGACATAGATATGATACATATCCTAATCAATTCATATCTCCGCAAACACAGTTTAATCCCCCGGGTTTCAATCAGCAAAGGCAACAACATTTTCAACCTAGCCAAAAATCTTCGCCTCCAAGTTCAAGTATGTCTCTTGAAGAAATGGTCAAGTCTTTGGCCTCAAGCACAATGAAATTCCAACAAAAGACGAGAACCTCAATTAAAAACTTGGAAACACAAGTGGGCTAATTAGCTAACACGGTGGGTAGATTGAAGTCTCAAGTATCGGGAAAGCTTCCTTCGCAAACAATTAACCCGAGAGAGAATATCATTGCGGTGACACTCCGAAGTGGGAAGATGTTAGAAGAGGCCCTAAGAAAGATGAAAAATCTTGTTGAGAAGTCAAAGAAAGAGGACTCATGGGGTGAGAAAGAGGAAACCATGACTTCAACTACGGGATCGAAGGCAAATGTTAAAAAATATTTTCCTACTATTGTTCATCCTCTTCCATTCCTTAGTAGGTTTGCAAAGTCCACGAGGGATGAACATAAGAAGGGAATTTTGGAGACCTTTCGAAAAGTTCAAGTGAATATACCGCTTTTAGATGACATCTACCAAGTGCCGCATTATGCAATGTTCTTCAAGAAGTTGTGTACTTCTAAGAGACAACAAAATCTCAAGGGGAGTGAAATGGTAAATGTTGGGAAGAATGTCTCGACAATAATTCAAAGGAAACTCCCAACAAAATGCAAGGATCCAAGTATGTTCACTATCCCTTGCACAATAGGTAATGTTAGGTTTGAGAAGGCCATGTTAGACTCAGGAGCTTCTATCAATGTCATGCCATATTCTATATATGCTTCTTTGAAACTTGGACCTTTAAATGAAACAGGGATTGTTATCCAACTAGCTGATAAATCGAATGCATATCACAAGGGTATACTTGAGGATGTTCTTGTGAAAATCAATTATTTAATCTTTCCTACTGATTTCTATGTGCTTGATATGGGGAAAAGTGATGAGACTACTCCCATTTTGCTAGCAATACCATTCTTGAGGACATTCAAAACTAAGATTGATGCTTATAGTGGCATACTGACGATGAAATTTGATGATGAAATTGCTAAATTTAATATTTATGATTCCACAAAATGCCCTAATGATAATAATCAGGTTTATTCTGTTGATGTGACCGATTATTTAGCACAGAATATTTGATGTGATCCAAGCAACGAGTCCAAGGAAGTCGAGCCTCGACCGAGACCCGTTGCTTATCGAATGAGGTCCGATGACGCGATCAAGGGCAAAAAGGGTAAATCAAGCATTGGGACTACTTGTGCAAGTAACAGTGGACGATGCCATGATCTACACGCAAAAAGAGGTAAGTTTCATGTTGGGGTCAATGTCGGAAACCAATTGAATCAACAAGATACAAGTGACCGAAGAAGGAGCTCAACTGGATTGCCTAAGTGACCGCTTAGAGTAAAAACCAAGCGGCCGCTCAGCTACCAACCGAAATGCACAGGGCGTCAAAAGGGTCTTCCAAGCGACCGCTTGGTTATAAAATTCAGCTACTTTTCTATTTTTGGCGAGAATCCTAGTTTAATTCAAATTCTATTTTTAATTGATGTTTTACCATGTTTGGGGATTATGCATGAATTTCATAGGATTTTTAGCATTAGTATAAATAGTTTATTTATCATTATTGTAAGGACCTTTGACATTTTATCAATTAAGTGAGATTATTGGTTTTCATCTTGTTCTTCATAGAATACCGCGAACTCATCAAGATCTTTTTGTGACGTTCAACATCGAGTGCAGATCACGGGTTTTGTAATCAAGATGTCTATCAAGCGTCATTCTTGTTGGGTTGCTTGATTCAACATTTTGGGTTGAATCTCTAAATCGGAATTATCTTTGGGCTTTCTTGGGGTTTCAATCTAGTTGCGGGGTTGCGTAGTGTTCGTTATTACGTGGTTCTCATCAGTTGGTATCAGAGCAAGGCTTCAAAATAATTAAGGTTATATCTTTTGTTGCTTAAGTCTTGTATTTCTTTTCTCTCTTTGTTCTTCGTGTTCTTGTGTCCAGTAAAAGTTCTCGAGTCTTTGATCCAAAAAAAACCAAAACAAAAATTCAAAAGTTGTTTCTGGACTATTTACTTGTCCGAATTAAGTCTCGTTTGTTTTGCTGATTTTCTACTCAAATTCCCAAGAGTAAAAATAAAAAATTCGAAAATTACAAAAAAAAAAAAATATATATATATATATATATATATTTATTTATTTATTATTGTTACGGGAATTTTCAGCATCCTTGAATTTAACTTTTTGAGTCAAAAAAAAAAATATAAACAAACTTCACTTCGAATCTTACACTTGTTCCTTCTTGAGTTTCTTGTTCCAAATTCATATAATTGGTCTTTGTTGAGTCTTTCTTCATCTTTTTTTTCTTTTCCTATCAAATTTGCGATCACACTCGGTTGGATACACGGGATACATTTGTTTGAGTTTACCTTGTTCTTTGAAGATCCTTGAGCGAAAGCATTGAGTGGTAAAAGGCAAGAGTGGTGAGATTAATATAGGGTAAAAGCCAAATTTGAGTGATAGACGAGTGACATTTTGTGAGGTTACAACTCTTAAGTATTAGGATGTCAGATAGAGAAGGTTCAAATTCCATCAAACAGTCGAATCAGAACTACATGGAAGATGATGCAATAAGGAGGTTTGAGAGGGTGCTTGGGGATGTGACTGAAAGGCTTGGTAGGTTGGAAGCGTTGGGATCGAATAGTCATAGGGGACACTCAAATGCAAGGAGACCGGGTAGGAGAGAGTGGCATGATGACTATGATTATGGTAACGATTGGGAAGAGGATGCATCTTTAGTAGGTGAAATGGGTAGAGTGAGAAACAAAGGAGGTAGGTTTGAACGAAGGGGTAGAAACAACTTTGGAGATGATGTCGATGGGAACATGAGTAGAATTAGGATGTCAATTCCACCGTTTAAGGGAATGAGTGATCCGGAGGCTTATTTAGAGTGGGAGAAAAAGGTAGAATTGATATATGAGTGCCACAATTATTCGGAGGAAAAGAAGGTGAAAATGGCAATTCTTGAGTTTGTTGACTATGCCATAACATGGTGGGACCAAGTGATTACATCTAGGCGGAGGAATCGGGAGCAAATGGTTAACACTTGGGATGAGTTGAAACTTATCATGCGGAAGAGATTCGTGCCTAGCCACTATTATAAGGAGTTGCATCAACGATTGCAAGGATTGTATCAGGGGTCGAAAAGTGTTGAGGATTATCATAAGGAGATGGAAATTTTGATGATCAGGGCGAATGTGGAGAAGGATCGGGAAGCCACCATGGCTCGTTTCTTGAATGGAATGAATAGGGAAATTGCTAACACTGTGGAATTGTAGCATTATGTGGAGATTGAGGATATGTTGCATGTAGCCATGAAGGTGGAAAAACAGTTGAGAAGGAAAGGAACAACTAGACAACCGTTGGGTACTTCGGGTTCTAATCCAAATTGGAAACCGAGGTGGGATAACAGAGGAGATGGTGCTGTGTCGAAGGGGAAAGATGAGAGTGCTAGTAGGGCCGTACCAAAATCAGATTCACAGCCAGCCAGAAATCGGGACATTCAGTGCTTCAAGTGCTTGGGAAAAGGGCACATCTCTTCTCAGTGCCCAAATAAATGGACGATGATCTTGCTCAATGGAGAGGTAGAGACTGAAGGCAAAGATGAATTTGAAGACATGCCTGAATTGGAGGACGTTAGTGATCATGGAGACAAGGTGGAGTTTGGGGTTGGAGGAGAACTACTAATTACAAGATGAGCCCTCAACACTCAAATCAAAACAGATGACTTGGAACAACAACGAGAAAATATTTTCCATACACGATGTCACGTCAACAATAAGGTATGTAGTGTAATAATTGATGGAGGTAGTTGTACTAACGTAGCTAGCACCACCCTTGTGGAAAAATTGGGATTGACACTATTAAGACACCCTAGACCCTATAGGTTACAATGGTTAAATGATTGTGGGGATATTAAGGTGAATAAGAGGGTGTTGATTAATTTTTCAATTGGTAGCTATCGGGATGAAATTATGTGTAATGTGGTACCTATGCATGCGGGGCATATTTTATTGGGTAGGCCATGGCAATATGATAGAAAAGTTAGTCATGATGGGTACAAGAATCGGTATAGTTTTAGCAAGGACGGGAGGTCCATTACCCTTGCGCCATTAACACCGGCCCAAGTGTATGAAGACCAAATTAAATTGAAAAATGCGGAAGACGAGAGAGTGAAAAAGTTGGAGAAGGTGAGAGAAGATAGTGAGGTGGCTAGTAGTGGGAAAAAAGGAGTGGAGTCATATGAGGAAAAAGAAAGGGAGGTGTCTGAGAGAAGAGAAAAGCCGAAAGCTAACTTCTTTGCAAAAGGGAGTGAGTTGAGAAGAGCGGTAGAGGATAAAATGCAAGTAATTTTGATAGTCTATAAGGAGCCCTGCCTCAATCTTGAGGAGTCTAACCCACCCCTCCCCAGTTTAGCTACATCTTTATTGCAGGAATTTAACGATGTCTTCCCGGAGGACATGCCCAGTGGGCTACCACCCATTCGAGGCATTGAGCACCAGATTGACTTTGTTCCTAGAGCTGAGATTCCAAATCGACCCGCTTATAGAAGTAATCCCGAGGAGACAAAGGAGTTGCAAAAGCAAGTGGAGGAGTTGATGAGTAAAGGATATGTGCGGGAGAGTATGAGCCCTTGTGCTGTACCAGTACTACTTGTGCCGAAGAAGGATGGAACATGGAGGACTGTAGAGTCATCAACAACATAACGGTAAAGTATCGTCACCCTATCCCTAGGTTAGATGACATGTTGGATGAATTATATGGTGCTTGCATGTTTAGTAAAATTGATCTTAAAAGTGGATACCACCAAATTCGAATGAGGGAAGGTGATGAGTGGAAAACTGCATTTAAAACTAAATATGGCTTGTATGAGTGGTTAGTAATGCCCTTTGGACTCACTAATGCACCGAGCCCTTCATGCGATTAATGAATCATGTTTTACGCGCTTTTATAGGTAAATTTGTTGTCGTGTATTTTGATGACATCTTGATCTATAGCAAGGACCTAAATGAGCATGTAGAACATCTTAGGAGTGTACTTGTGGTCCTAAAGAAGGAACAACTTTATGGTAATTTTAAAAAGTGTACATTTTGCATGGAAAATGTTGTTTTTCTAGGATTTGTGGTGGGTGCTAATGGGGTTGAGGTAGATGAGGAGAAAATAAAGGCTATTAAAGAATGGCCAACACCTAAAAGCATAACTGAAGTTAGGAGTTTCCATGGTTTAGCTAGCTTCTATAGGCGTTTTGTAAAAGATTTTAGCACAATCACCACACCACTCACTGAGATTGTTAAAAAGAGTGTGGGTTTTCATTGGGGTGATGAACAAGAGCATGCATTCAACACAATTAAGGATAGGTTGTGTAAGGCACCAGTTTTGGCACTCCCTAATTTTGATACAGCTTTCGAGATTGAGTGTGATGCATCAGGAATAGGTATTGGAGCAGTCTTAATGCAGGATAAGTGGCCTATAGCTTACTTCAGTGAAAAGCTAAGTGGAGCAGCGCTCAATTACCCCACATATGACAAGGAGCTGTACTCACTTGTTCGAGCCTTGGAGACTTGGCAGCACTACTTGTGGCCTAAGGAGTTCGTGATACACACGGACCATGAATCCTTGAAGCACTTGCGGGGTCAAGGTAAGTTGAATAAAAGGCACGTGAGATGGATGGAGTTTGTGGAGACATTCCCTTATGTCATCCGGTACAAGCAAGGTAAGGAAAACGTGGTGGCAGATGCATTGTCTCGAAGGTATGCGCTATTAACTTCTCTCGGTTCTAAATTACTTGGTTTCGAACATATGAAGGACTTGTATGCTAGTGATTTATATTTTTCAGACATTTATTCATCATGTAGTAAAGGAGCTATAGATAAAAATTTTAAGAAGGATGGATATTTATTTCGGGAAAATAGATTATGTGTCCCTAATTGTTCGATGCGCGAAGTGTTAGTTAGAGAAGCACATAGTGGTGGATTGATGGGTCATTTTGGAGTAACAAAGACTTTGGATATGGTAGGGGAACATTTTTATTGGCCCATGATGAAAAGTGATGTTGAAAGGATATGTAGTCGTTGTATAACTTGTAAGCAGGCTAAATCTAAGGTTTTACCTCAAGGGTTATACACGCCATTGCCTACACCTAGCGAACCTTGGGTTGATATTTCCATGGATTTTGTGTTGGGTTTGCCTAGGACAAAAAAGGGTCGTGATTCCATTTTTGTGGTGGTAGATAGGTTTAGTAAAATGGCACACTTCATTCCATGTCATAAAACCGATGATGCCACTAACATAGCGGAATTATTCTTTAAGGAGGTTGTGCGTTTACATGGGGTACCTAGGACTATCGTGTCAGACCGGGATGTTAAGTTCCTCAGTCATTTTTGGCGGGTTTTATGGGGTAAGTTAGGCACCAAGCTCATGTATTCCACAACTTGTCACCCACAGACCGATGGCCAAACCAAGGTAGTGAATAGGACCATGACTCAACTTTTGCGCACTATGGTTCATAAGAACTTGAAGAGTTGGGAGGAGTGTTTACCTTTCATAGAATTTGCATATAATAGGGTCACGCATTCTACTACTTCACTTTCACCCTTTGAAGTTGTTTATGGTTTTAATCCACTAACGCCTTTGGATTTAATACATTTACCTATGAATGAACGAGGTAGCTTAGATGGTACAAGAAAGGCCGAGTTGGTAAAGTCCCTTCATGAAAGGGTAAGATTGCAAATTGAGAAGAAAAACAAACACGATGCTTCTCAGGCAAACAGGGGTCGAAGAAGCGTGATATTTGAACCTGGTGATTGGGTCTGGGTACATTTCAGAAAGGAACGATTCCCAGAGCAGAGGAAATCAAAGTTGCAGCCTCGAGGGGATGGTCCATTTCAGGTCTTGGAGAGAGTCAACGACAACGCATATAAACTGGATCTTCCAGGTGAGTATAATGTTTCGACAACTTTTAATGTGTCTGATCTCTCTCTTTATGATATAGGTACAGATTCGAGGTCGAATCCTTTTGAAGAGGGAGGGGATGATGTGATCCAAGCAACGAGTCCAAGGAAGCCGAGCCCCAACCGAGACCCGTTGCTTATCGAAGGAGGTCCGATGACGCGATCAAGGGCAAAAAGGGTAAATGAAGCATTGGGACTACTTGTGCAAGTAACAATGGACGACGTCATGATCTACACGCAAAAAGAGGCAAGTTTCATGTTGGGGTCGAGGTCGGAAATCAATTGGATCAACAAGATACAAGTGACCGAAGAAGGAGCTCAACCGGATAGCCTAAGCGACCGCTTAGAGTAAAAATCAAGCGGCCGCTCAGCTACCAACCGAAATGCACAGGGCGTCAAAAGGGTCTTCCAAGCGACGGCTTGGTTATAAAATTCAGCGACTTTTCTATTTTTGGCGAGAATCCTAGTTTAATTCAAATTCTATTTTTAATTGATGTTTTACCATGTTTGGGGATTATGCACGAATTTCATAAGGTTTTTAGTATTAGTATAAATAGTTTATTTATCATTATTGTAAGGACCTTTGACATTTTATCAATTAAGTGAGATTATTGCTTTTCATCTTGTTCTTCTTAGAACACCGCGAACTTATCAAGATCTTCTTGTGACGTTCAACATCGAGTGCAGATCACAGGTTTTGTAATCAAGAGGTCTATCAAGCGTCGTTCTTGTTGGGTTGCTTGATTCAACATTCTGGGTTGAATCTCTAAACCGGAATTATCTTTGGGCTTTCTTGGGGTTTCAATCTAGTTGCGGGGTTGCGTAGTGTTCGTTGCTACGTGGTTCTCATCAATATTGTCGAGCTTGAAAAGAATGATGGGTTGGACAATACCACTAATAAGCACCTTGTGAATGAGGATTAAGATTTATCGTTGAATATGGACTTGCAGGAGATTGTTGAGGCATTGAATGCATCGTCGAAGTTACAGCGGTCAGGTAACAATTTTTATAATGTATTATCTGCTACTAAAAAGAGGCTTTACTGTGTAGGTTCCCAGAGAAGAACGCGATAACAGTGGAATTCACCGTTGGTAAACACTTTGAGGATCCAATTGATGCCAGTTGACAAAATGAGAAAAAAGTCTAGCTAAATACTATAAAGAAGCGACGGATGGGAGGCAACCCATTGTTATTCTTTTTGTCATTCTTTTGTGATCACATCTTTTTGGACATTGATTATATTTGTTTCCCCCATGTGACAGATTCTCAGGTGCCGGATCATAGCTTTGAGCATTAATGAACGCGAAAAGGGGCACAATAATTCGCACAACCATCACTGTCAAAACCAAATTTAGGGGAGTACTTGTTCATTTTTCTCTTTATATTTCAAGGTTTTATATTGAGGACAATGTACAGTTTAAGTATGGGGGTGTGGTGTGGTGTGTGCTCGTGCTTGTGATATGTGCTAAAATTGTTCTAAAAAATTTCGCTAAATTTTTTCGCCAATACTCAATTTCCGGGTTATATATTTGTGTTCTTATGCTTGATTGTGGAGTTTGATAGCTTTGCTAGTTGGCGTTGAGTTATTGCATTACACAGATTTATGAAGTGTGAATATGAATGCTATTTGTTATTTATCGTCTACTTATTCCATGGTGGACTCCTTATTGAATACTTGTGTCATGAGATTCATTGCATGCACTTGTGGGTGGCACTTGAGATTGATTTGAACTTAAATGACCCATGTTGATGAAAATTCTTCAATCACTACCAAAAAGTACAAGTTTGGGGGTGGTTGAGCCGGTGAAGGAAATTATTTAGAAGTGTATTAATTTATTGCTCAAATGATTGATATTGTGGAGTGCTCTTGAACTTCAAATGAAAGTTAGATGTTGTTTCTATCTCAATCGCAAAGAAAGAAAGAAAAGATCTGCAGGAAAAAGGTGCCTACCTTAAGGTGTGTGAGTCAGCGTTGAGTAATCTGGCCCTATGCATCTCCAATATGTGGGAGACGGTCTACCAATGAAGAAGGCTATCCTTAGGGATTAGAGTGTGAACTGCCTACATTGGAAAAATGAAGTAAAATAAAATGGATGCTATATCCTTAGTTGCTATTGTTGAATAATTGGTGTTGTGCATGATTTGTCTAATGTAAGTTTGAAGTTTGAGCACTCAAAGTTTTTATGGGGAATTAATGCATGACTTGATGATCAATTTTACCGGTTCGATTCAATCAAGTTTGAGCGGGAAATATTGAATGATTTGTGAGCAACCTTTAATTTGACACCTTAGGCTAGAGAAAATATCGAGTTGGGAGAGTGTGCCTCTCGCGAGCTAGAAAGGAAAATTTGACATTTTGAGGGTTGGGAAACCACCAACTTGTGTATTGCGATGAATTGGTTGACAACACACACACACACACACACACGAGTCTAGCATGGTTTGAGTTTCAAAGTGTTTTGTTGTAGCATTTTTGTAAACATTTAATAAATTATGTGTGATGTATTGATTGGAGTAAATTAGCAAGCTATTTTTCTATGGAGTGTTTGTTATTATTATATTGTAGTTTGGTTTTAATTTGTGTGGTTGTGTGCTTGTTTGTTTAGTTTTGTTCGAAGACTAACAAAGATTTTTAAGTTTGGGTGTATGATAAGTGCGAATTTTGCACTTATTTTATCCTTTAAACTTTGATGTTTGTTTGGCTTTCTTTTATATTTCATCGCTTAATGTTTTTATTTTTAATTTTTAGGCGAAAATCCGAGTCCAGTATTGATGTGAAGAATTTGAACGAGAAAAGAGTCAAAAGAATTTAACTGCAAGGATTTCATGGTTCGGCAATCTTACCATCAATTTTTCTATAAAGAAGTGTGGCTTGATGAGGTAAAATGGGCGAAAAACCAGGAAGATAATGAAACTGGCACCAAAATTGTACTGTGCGTACGCACGCTTGGCAAAACCAACGACCGAAGAAAATTTGATTGTACTATGCGTACGCACATACAAAGTCATGCGTACGCATGGTATAATTCTGGAGCAAAACTCGGGAAAAATGCGAAGTCTGATTTTAAATTTTCTCGACCCATTTCAACCCGATCCGTCTCCATACCTCTCTACACTATAAAATACACCTTGGAGACTTCTTCTAGGGAGAGTTCTTGAGGAAAAATCGACCAAAGAGGGGCTGAAAATCTGGGAAGAAAAATCAGCCATATTGGAGCTTTGGAGAAGAGGAAGCCCCTTTGACATTGAAAACTCCATCTATTGATCTTCTCATCAATAAGTTTTCTATTCTCTTCTATGTCTTCCATGTATTGTAAGATTTTAATGGCCATTTGTAAATACATTATGAGTGGCTAAATCTAGATGTGATTGTGGGTAATTTTTGATCCGAGTAATGATTTTCCAATTGATTTGTGCTAGATAGTTCTTGTGGTTAATGTTATTAATCCATTGTGTTTAATGTTTATATTGTTTTTTTCGGTTATTTAGCAGCGCAACTAGATAATTGAGTTATTTCAATAGTTGCTAATTTGGGATTTTTAGTACGAATTGCTAATTCGACCAAACCCTAATAACAACTACATTTTGGTGGATTATGAGGAATTTTCTATTAAATGTAGGTGGATTATCACTTAAGTTAACAAACCGAGCTCGTGTGTTTGTGCTTAATTCAATTCGACTATCTCGTATGAATGCTTTTGTTAAATTAATTTTAGTGATTTTATCCTAAGTTATTTGATAATTAGGGTTGGGTAAAGAGTTTATTTTATTCAACTAAAATCTAAGGAGAGTTTGAGGTAATCGAGGTTGTAATTATTCTTGAATTGTTGTTAATCAATTGAACGAAAATCTTTTGTGAAAATTGAATTGGAAAATCATTCTCGCGGTAAAGAATTATCCCCCAATCACACATTCACTTTTGTTGATTAATCACCTCCGTCGTTTAATTTCATTTCATTTCAAGTATTGAATCTTTCATATATTTTTTAGCTTATTGTCACTTTAGTTAAATGAATCAAAACCCTCCATTTACGTGCTTTCGTCATTTTATTTTCTTTTGCGTAATTAACGTAATTGAACCAAACCTCTGCGGGTAATGACCATTGCTTGCATTATATTATTTGAACGACATTTATTTTTAGCCAAGTAAGGGATTAATTTTTTACGCTCCTTTGGTGATGATCATGGACCTAAATGATCGGATGCAGAGATTGACAATATCCATCTCTATGTCCTGTTGATGTGAAAACTTTATTCACACACCCTAACAATCTCTCTAGAACAATGTACAACACCAGAGAATATCGTCGTGGTTGGGGCCTGTTGTTCAAGACAGCATTTTAATAATTAACAATGTCTCCAATCTAACAAATTAACTTTTAAAAGAGGTAATTCAACATAATATTAGAGTAGGAAAATGACTTGGGTTAAAGTTTCTCGTCCACTCCATATATGAAAAAAATTGTTACATGTAATGCGGGTGTGACGACATTTAAATAAATAAAGCATCATTTCTCTAATAGTCTAAACATTTCAATAAGGTAGTACTTCAACAACTACTTACTGGGACTTGAGATTCTATCTCAAAAGCTTAACCTATTAAGAGAAATTGACTCGATGCCCATATAAACCTATGACCATTCCCATATCTAATCGTATTAGACTTTGTTTGCACAACTCCAACATTAACATATATGACAACGTTTATGGTGTTAGCTTTTAACTAACAAGAAAAAAATAATTATTCCTATGACAAGCACATAATTGTTAATCAAAAGAAAACTTGAAATTGGATGTTTCAGATGTATCGACATTCAGGGAAACCTTACAAAGTCTTTTAACGCAAAAGATTCTCCAAAATTAAACGCACACATTGCCTTTTAACCAAGAATAAAAAACTTAACTTAATAACTAATATTAGTAATTTGTGTGTTAATTATATTTCTTTATTTTTTTTCTCTTTTATGCTAAGTTGGCAAACTTTGCTAATATTATTAATTTTCTTCTATCTATAGCCTGTTGCGATATTCCTGCATTTATGCTGTTATAATCAAATGGTACAATACATGCATTAACAAACCAACTGAAGAAAAAAAACAAAGAAAAAAGCGAAGGCCAAAGAAAGAACTTCGTACTGATGAAGCCACCATCTTCTTCTCCTCCTTCTTCCTCCGTGGTCAGAGAGCGGAGGTTTCCTCGTCATCTCTTCACCTTCTTAGCCTTAATCTTCTTTGTCACCATCCTTTATGGCCAAGATACGAGGAGCCTATTTAGCCAACTTGATCTCAATCCAAAGCAAACCGACTCAATTACCAGTGAGTTATCTGTTATGGTCATATATATTTTATATATTCATCATGTGTGTGTTATCTATATGTTCAACATGTTATTGTTTAATTTGTCAATGAAACTTAGTACTAATTTAGGTGATATTTTTTTTTCTCTTTGTTGTTAGAGAAGGGGGGAGAAAAGTTGCCTTTTGCCATTGGAGAAGCTGAGAAAGGCTGTGATATCTTCAGTGGGAGGTGGGTGCGAGACGAGGCTCGGCCGCTCTACGAGGAAGATGAATGTCCGTACATTCCAGCGCAGCTCACTTGTCAAAAAAATGGCCGGCCGGACAAGGATTATCAGCATTGGAGATGGCAACCTCATGGCTGTTCTATTCCAAGGTTTTGTTTTAATTTTAATTTTTTTTTTTTTTATTTTCATATAAGTAAATTATGCACACAAAATATATTGGTATACAGTGGACATTGGGTTGAATAATATTATACAATTAATTTTACATTTGAAATTTCCTTTTCAAGATTGGCTAAATATATGGTAACAATACGATAGCAAATTCTTTTATACTCAATTGAGAAGGAAGATCCGACATTTCATAGAAACTCTTATGATAAACATGAGACTTTTTTTTACCAACTAATTGTTGTATTTTACGAAAACAAACATTTTTCTACCATTTATTTTAATTCAATTTTTACATACTAGAGAGAGATCTTTCGTCTTTCTCAAATGGAGAAATTGAAATTCAAAACTTATTAGTAAACATTTAGTGTCCTTGCAAGTTTAATTTGAAGCAAAAACGTAATTAAAAAGCTTCATTTTTATCGAGTGGGCTATGAGCATGTTTGGTTGTGTTATAAGTTACTTATTTTTCGTCATTTTTCATTTAAGTTATACTATAGCAACTTTTTTATCCTCTACAGCCCCAGGAGGATAGGTGGGGAAAGGTGATGTGATGGGTAAATTTCAGCTGCGATTACTGAACATTCAGTGAAATCTTTATGGAGTCAATTGACTTTGTAATTTGTTTTAATTAATTAATTACTCAACTTGTCATCATTGTGCCACATTGGTCACTTATCGTTCTCCAAACTAACAAAATATATTTAGTTGACAACCATACCGTAATTGATATTTCATGTAATCATTATGCACTCCAGAAACGAAAATGGTAAATTAGGAGTTAGAGCAATGACTTTAGGTTAAGTGATTAAAACGTGTATCTTTTGATTTATACAATTTTATAATATGGCGTACTTGTAAGCTGGTATGCTAAGCAACGATTACATGGAAGATTCATTTGTACATGGCCATCAATTTGAAAGACAACACATGACAAAGTGTTGAAATTTAAAAAGTTAAACATGGTTTATTGGTTTACAAAAGAAATCTTGATAAATTTGTTATCTTTTGACGGAGAAATCATGATGTTCTTATTACAATTCTTGCAGTTTTAATGCAACACTAATGCTTGAAACCCTTCGAGGAAAGAGGATGATGTTTGTTGGTGATTCACTAAATCGAGGCCAATTTATTTCCTTGGTCTGCCTTCTTCACAAAGTCATCCCTGAACATGCCAAAGCCATGGTTTTGAAAGATTCGAAAAGAACTTTTATAGCCAAGGTCACACTTATTTCTTATATGCACTAGGTCCATTATTCCTCGTGTATCTTTATTTCTTTACTTAATTGTCAATCTTGGTTGAATGTAATCAGGAATATAATGCTACAATAGAGTACTACTGGGCACCCCTTCTTCTTGAATCGAACTCGGATAATGCCATTGTACACAGGGTAACTGATAGAATTGTTCGCAATGGCTCGATTGATAAGCATGCACAGCGCTGGAAAGGAGCGGATATTATTGTATTCAACACTTATCTTTGGTGGATGGCAGGCGACAAATTCAAGATACTGTAAATAATTCTCACTCTCTTCTTTGTGTATATATGTTCAATCCCTTTTCAGGCTCTTGAAAAAATATTCGTAAATTGAGTTTAATTTACAGACGAGGGTCTTTCGATGATAAAATAAAAGACATAGTCATGGTGCCAACGGTGGAAGCTTATCGCATGGCTATAAGAGCAATGTTGGGATGGATAGAGAAGAACATGGATCTTAAGAAAACGAGAGTTTTTTTCAGCAGTATGTCTCCTTCACACGGAAAGTGGGTAAAACAAGTTAATTGCTGCATTTCCCGTCTCAAGAACTCTAGTGGACTCAAAACGTGACGGGTTACAGGGATGGAGTTAGGATAAAAGAATTATGGGGAACAACTTTCACAAAATTTTAATTGTGGGGGGTGGGTGGCAAAAATTGAAAACTATAAGAATTTTTTTGAAAATCTTGGGCAAAATTTAAAATTTTAAAGCCCCTACACTAAATCCATCCCTAACGGGTTGGGTCATGTTTGTAGACTATATATGTTCACGTCACGTGTCTAGTCCACTAAAGTATCTTGGGACTAGTGCTCTCGCCACGTATATATGATTAATTCATTTGCATTTTTCAGTAGCGAAGAATGGGGCGGCGATCCAAATGGTAACTGTTACAAGGAAACGAAGATGATAGAAGATCCTACATATTGGGGATCCAACACTCGGAGAGACATAATGGAGGCAATTGGGGAAATGTTTAGTGAAACGAACATTCCCATTACGTTTCTCAACATCACACACCTCTCGAATTACAGGAAGGATGCACATACAACGATTTACAAGAAGCAATGGGTGCCTTTGACCCCAGAACAGATAGCAAACCCCATTAGCTATGCTGATTGTGTGCACTGGTGCTTGCCTGGCTTGCAAGATAATTGGAACGAGCTTTTTTTCGCCAAGTTTTTCTATCCTTAAATAGTATCAATGTCTGTCTACACTTTCTTATAATGAAAAAACTAGAAGGTTTCTACAGAACTAGACAGAACAATGAACAAAATTTAAATTTTTTTCTCATTTGATCCCTTTACCGAACATGACATGGTTTAGATTCCTGCAAAAAATTTAAGTACATGGAAATAGTAATTTTTAAGTTACTGAAACTTTGTAATACTTCTTATTTTGGGACCCAGTATTGGAACAAATGCACTTTAATTTAGTCAAAAAAAAAATGATACTATCTAACACCAATAATGTTAGAGCATCAATTTAGGTGATCACACTTCATAGTTTGAGAGCCTTAACGCCTTGAACAAATTGAATTCTGACACCTTGAGTCACGTGCATTTGATGTGACATTTATACATAAGCGGTTGGAAGTCAAATTCCAAATAATCCGCCTTGATGAGGTGTGCGAGGTCACAAAACCAATGATAGCTATTATTTGACATATTTGAACTTGACATATGAATCGTTGGAGATGAATTCACGTGTCAGCATTCGAAGGGCCACATTTGCATCTCTTTTTCCTATAAATACTCACATTGTGCCAAATGAAGGCGATGACAGAATTTGTATTCTCATTGTCTAAATATAAACTTGACCCCCGCATTCTGGTTTCTTCGAATTTCTCTCGCACTCATCTTTATCTACATTTTTACTTGAGCATCGGAATGCACACGATCATAGCCTCTCCCTTTTATCCTTGAAAGCCATTGTTAATTTAATGTATGTCCAAGTGTGCAGGTAACGTAAATATGGAGGGGACACGAGTTAGGATATATTGATGCTTGGGTCCCATCTAGATTCGCAGCTCAACAGATTGACATTTTCGGTTAGTGGTGGCAATGTCTAAAACAAGTCACGAGCAGCTCGGGCTCGTAAAAAACGAGCCCGAATCACGAGTCGAGCTTTGAAAATATTAGACGAGCCGAGCCCGCAAGTAGACGAGCAGCTCGTGGGCTCGATTTGACGAGCCACAAGTTGGCTCGGATTGTGGCTCGTCAAATTTAAAATATAAAAAAAAGACGAGCTCGTGGGCCGAGCTCACGAGCTGAGCTGAAGCTCGACTCGTCTCGACCCACGAGCCACGAGCTCATGGGCCGAGCCGAACTCGACTTTTTTTACGAGCCGAGCTCGACTCGTTGCCCACAAAGCTCGTTGGACAACGAGTCCGATCACGAGCCGAGCTCATAAAACGACGAGTCAAGTCGGCTCGACTCAGCCCATTGCCATCACTACTTTCGGTGAGAAACCATACTTTTAACTGCGAGTGGAAATGTTTGTAAAATGCCTACCAAAACCTACTAGCTACCCCTTGGGCTATCATCGTCACCACCTGGCATCGTAGATCCTGATTCTCATCTGCAATATCACTTCATTCATGGGCATCCAAAATCAAGGGCTATTCCTTGATCTCAACCTCTGTAGCATATCGGCAAGTACGTTTTTTAAGCTCTGATAATTATGGAATAAAATACACGACTACGAAACAGGGTGATCCCATATCCATTGATTCAACGAATTCCAAACTGAATCGAGAAAATTGGAGAAGTGGCCAATTAAAAGCAAGAAGACTTTGTTGTTCGGCGCTCCTCTAATGAAACCTAATGCTAGTCTAAATCAAAATTACACCTACAGTATCCCAAGCCACAATGTAAAATATAGCAGCCAAGTCCATCAGATATTATTTGTTTCTGTTTCTTTGTTTTTTTGTTTATACACACATCACCAGCCTTTATCCCTTTAGATATATTTGTTAAATCAGAATATCTTAATTTTATTCTTTTTCCTCTTTCATTGTACCAATTATTGGCTAAAATATTTTGTATTGAATTTAAATACTGAAGGAATGCAATACTCTGAACTATGAAAAACATTTTACATTTTTTGAAAGACAAAAATAATCAAAATTCAATGTCTCTCTGTTCAAGAATCAACTTTCAGGGATAGAAAAGCTTAGCAAATAGAAGCTCATTCCAAGTATCTTGCAAGCCAGGTAAACACCAGTGTACGCAGTCGGCATAACTCGCTGGATTTGCCAATTGTTCTGGGGTTAAAGGGTTCCACTGCTTCTTGTAAATTGACGTGTGTGCATCTTTTCGATAACTTGAGAGCTTTGTGATGTTGAGAAATGTAATGGGAACTTTCGTTTTGCTGAAAACTTCGCCTATTACACGCATTACGCCCTTTCGACAGTCTGATCCCCAGTATTCTTCATCTTCTATTAGAGTTGTTTCATTGTAACAGTTGCCATGTGGATCACCACCCCAATCAATGCTCCTGCAGATCATGAATCATTAGTAAAATGGAGAACTTCACAAATTATGAGTTAAAATAAGATGTCTGACAGGAGAAAGAATTAAGCTCCTTGTACAGATTAAATCACTACATATGTAGAGGTACAACATTACATTGGCTGATTGAACCGTGTTTTTGGTCCAACAGTCAATTAAATATTGACAGCTGTCTAAAATATTTTCAACCAGCCTTGTACATGTAGCAGGATTGTAGGAGAAATAGTGGATAATTTTTGAGTGTGGGGTTTGTGGACTGTGGATCGGCCTAATATTCCTAAAACATGTCAAGGATTTTAGAGAGGCTGTATTTTGAGACAAGAGAGACGTGAGATCCTTTGTACTTGAAAACATGAAGTATAAGTGGGCATGACTCTATAATCTCGGCGTGTGCTTGGGTGATTTTATTTCGTTTTGCATATTATGACTCGCTTAATTTGGATGAGGGTTCAATACATAACAACCAATGTTTATGAAAATTGTTCGTACTCACTTTTCGTGGGAAGGTGACATACTGGTGAAAAAGACTCGTGTTTTATTTCGTTCCATATTTTTCTTAACCCATCTTAACATTATTTTCATTGCCATACGATAAGCATCTTCCGTTGGCAACTCCACTATGTCTTTCTCTTCATCATCAAAAGATCCATGCCTGTAAAGAAAAGTAAATTTACAAGGCAAATTCATTGAATTATAAAGGCAGAAGGAATTTGATATGAAGGGAGTGCAGAATTTATTACAGTATCTTGAACTGTTGGCCTGTCATCCACCATAGATAAGTGTTGAACACAATTATATCTGCTCCTTTCCAGTGTTTACCATGCTTATTGATTGAACCTTTTCGAACAATTCTATCGCTTATTCTGTGAACGACAGCATCGTCCGAGTTTGATTCGAGTAGAAATGGTGCCCAATAGAACTCAATGGTAGCGTTGTATTCCTAACAATATTAAAGCAAGATTGCTAACCAAGACTAGACGAAAAAACTCTCCATGGACATAAGAAAGACCTGTGCAGCATAGTAAGAATTGAGTAAGAGTACCTTGGCCGTAAAAACAGTGAGAGAACCAAAAGTTTTCATGGATTTGGCATGTTTAGGAATGGATCTGTGAAGAAGACAGACCATGGAAACAAACTGGCCCCGATTTAGAGAATCACCAACGAACATCATTCTTTTTCCTCGAAGAGTTTCAAGCATCAGTGTAGCATTGAAACTGCAAAAGTTTTGATGATTAAGAACATTATGCATTCTCCATAAAACATACAACACGTTTCTTGAATACTCATATGTATGAAAAACATTTTTCAGGTTCAAATATTGAAGCTATTTACCTAGCTAAACTAAAGTTGTGCTATTTCAATTTCTTGAAAATAATTGATTAGTGATAGATTCACCAATTACATAACAAAATATTAACTACTCATGACAATGTTAAGGGCACCTTCATATTGTATAGTGAAATTTGTACTTTAATCTTTATTAGGAGCAATAATTAAGGTTGTAAAAATAACAAGTTATTGCATTTTAATTTGAGAATAAATTTAGGTTTAAAAATTTCTTCTATTTTAAATAAATTTAGAATCAACTATATGACGGTTTTTTATAATTATTTTCTTGGACGTTCAAAGTGAATCAAATTCTACGACATTGTAATATTAATATTAAAGCCAATATAAATGAATTAAGAAACCTTGGAAGAGAACAGCCATTAGGCTGCCATCGCCAGTGCTGATAATCCTTGTCCGGCCTGCCGTGTTCTTGACATGTTAGCTGCGGCTGAATATACGGACACTCATCTTCCTCGTAAAGCGGCCGACTCTTGTTATCCCATACCCACCTCCCGTTAAAAACATCGCAGCCTCTTTCTGTCTCACCAATGGCAAAAGGTAACTTCTCGATTTTCTTCTCTATCACCAAAGAAAAATCAATTATTTTAGTAATATATAGATAGATATACACAAACTTCATAGAAATACAAAATATATGCAAAACTCACTGGCTGAAATGGATTGGTGCAAGTGTCTAGGTTGATCAAAATCAAGTTGGCCAAAGATACAGCTGAAATCTTCACCATAAAGGATGGTAACAAAGAAGATGAAGGCTAGTAAAGTGAAGAAATATGGAGAGAGACGCGTCTTCCGGAGGAGGACGGAGGAGGAAGGTGGTGCTGGTGCTGGCTTCATCTGTTTGAAGCCTTCGTGTGGTGTTTTGGTTTGGAAGTTGTTAGTGAGGTAGTTGTAGCATGAAGACTTTGGTAGAATAAATATAAATAATTTTTGCAAGATGTTGCAATTTAGCATTAGATAAAAGTAATTAAAAGTAATCTGTATTAATAATTAATCATATTATTAGTTTAATCATAACTATAAACGCGCACACACATGGCTAATCATGATTTTGGGATAATACAAATGAAATACTCAATCTATTTTTAGTTAATTTGAGTAGTTAGTATTTTATGTTATAGTCTCAATTAAGATTTCCTTGGTTGTTCAACCACTCTGCATAATGCAATTTAGAAAAATTTGATCGTAGAATTTATTATTATTATTTTTCTTATGTTATATGATCATATTATTTTTCTCTTAATTTTGAGCCTTAAAACCTTTCTGACATGTTTGGCCATTAGATTAAACAGCAATACTAAACACTATACGACATGAAAAAAAGTTAAATGCCTCGTTTAATGTATGTATCTTGTGTAATGTGTGTGTGTGTGTGTGTCATGGTTTTTTTTTTTTTTTTTTTTTTATTGAATCATATCTTTCCAGAGGTGGGTGCCATGGATCATTATGATGCTAGTTTGAATTTGCTTTGCTTCAAAGATAAGTTGGTAAAGATGGCAAATCATTTCCTCACTTTTGGATAATATTTATCACAAAATTGCTGGAAAAATATGAGTGATTTGGACGGATCTTAGTGGTGAGTAATTGATGTTATGGTAATACTTCAACTTCATTTGGTTGGTACTTCGTCCTGCTAGCTTAAATTTTCATTTCACTACAATCCTCATTCATTGGAAAGGGACTTCGAATATGTTAATTTATTTGGAATTGGGAAGATAGAATAATGAATTTTTCATAGGACTCATTTGATAGCAAAATGAAATTTGACTAGAAACAAAACGAATTACAAGAAATTGAATTGCCTAAAAATTATTTTACCGAAAATTATCAATTAATTATGTTTGATTTGTATAATTTTTCACCCGAAAAAGTTTAAAATTTTGAATCTTTTGATATTCGTTTGGCTTTGTTTTCCGTGAAAATTGTCAATTAAAATATTTTTTTTATAATTGGAACTAGAATTTGTTTCAATTGCCAAAAAAAAATAATAATAATAAAAAATAAAAAAATTCAATTACCCACCATACTTGTATCTTAAACCACAATCCTTAACAATTATACAAAGTGAATACATAGCGTAAACAGCATCATCAAGAATCAACATCAATTCCAATTTCACGTCTTCAATCAGTTAAAATTGCAACATCCACCATAATCATGTTACTATCAAATGTCACACCAAGAACAAAAGATTAGACCCATGCTCTGCTATTGGTATTCCGAATATAAAAATGAGCAGTTGAATAATTGACATCTCGCAAACTAAATGTCCCTTTTAGGTGTTGGACAGTCCATCAAAAGGATAAGGACTATTGCCTCAGTCAAAGCAAATTGCCTTCATCAAATAGAGGCCGATGCTTGTAAAAGAAGTCGATCCACAGTGCTATCTATGTAGAATTTGCAATGCATACGCATATCAGAAATTGGTCAAAATAACCAATAGCAATCACGTCATCAAAAATTAACCGGAGAATATGAGCTCCGGTAACCATGTGATGGTCCTCTGAATCTCCGCACCAAAGACATAAACAGACTCTGCAAAAGAAGGGAACAGAGGAGAATGAAAATTCAACTTATACCTCGAGCTCATTTATACCCCCCTTCACCCAAAATTTGTTTTGAGGGGTGGGGTGGGGGCCAGGCTTGGTACAAATTCATGAACTTCCAGGGAAAAAATAATGAATAATGCTGTGAGCACACCAGGTACACATACTTCTCTCACATAAATAGGGCCCAGGAATATTTTATTGTGTCTGCCCCCCCCCCCCCCCCCTCCCCCTCCCCTCCATGTGAGGGGAGTGTAAGCCTGTGTGTACACCATTATGTACACACAGCAAGGTCCAAAAATAATATATAAATGTAAAGAATTTACATATTGAACATTCACAACTAGAAAATCATCAAAGTAACCTGTATTCTATGGGGTAAGCTAGCCCAGAGATCCAGGTTTGGAATTGCCTGAAAAATGAGGAAAATAACAGATGAATGGAATTATAAATTTCAATATAGTACAATGCAAATCTGAGACACGAGCAACAGCTAACTTTCTCATGTGTTTTTAAATGTAAAATAGAATGTGACAAGTCATTTTTACCTATGTTTTACAAAATGGCATAGTGTATTGGTTAGATCCCCCAAGAAATAAGTCACCTTAATCTTCGATTTCAACTGTGATTATTTTTGTTATATGTTACCCATAAGAAGTTTTGTTCAATCCATTTGTGGAACAACGTAAAGTCTCACATAAAGTATAAACTGTAAAATGATGAACACTTCCAAAAACCATTAACAACTAGAGTAGCATAAGCGTGCTGTTTTTACAATCAACCTCCAAGATTAAAATTATCTTGAAACTTCACATCAATCCCTTTTAAGCTCCTCTAAAAGTATCTGGATGGCAGAATCGCTTACTGCATTAATGCTTGGACATGAGCAAAAACAAAATGCACATACCATCGACAATGAAGGTTATCCTAATAATCCCTTTACACCCCATGATAAGATAATAGAAAAGAAACCTAGCACTAGCACAAAAGCACAGAAGTCACACATAAATATTATAAACCTATACATGAATCCCTTTAGGTGGTAAAGGAACATTGACATCTTAATGGATACCCATGATCCCTACACCATTTATTTTATCTTTTTACTTTTGTTGAAGCTAAACTTTGTCACCTATTAATTTCCCAAAGAACACGATTTCCTAGTATTACAAAGAAACAGAAACTTATTTTCCATTTGCATTTTGTCTTTGGTCTTTCGGGCCTTAATATTCCCTGGACGTCGATTGCCTTAACCCTGACAATTTGCTACTTTTCTTATCTTTATTTAATACAACTAATTTGTGCCAACCAGAATTCTATTTCCAAGAAGGCCTACTTTGTAGGAAAATCCAAAAAATTACAAATAGTATGAAGACATTTTTAACACAAATTCCTGACTGGCCAAAAAAGTAAATATGATGATGACGGAAATGATGATTATTGCTATTAAAGAGAAATAATGCTGAAGAATCTGAAGAAAAGAAAAGGCTTCAAGTACAAGAATGTTACATACATCTATACCATGAATGTGCAGGACGAAGTACCGATATAATGTACCAGCCAGTAAGTAAACTCCAAAGAGGCACAAGATGCTGAGAACCAAATCAATCAGTATAATGAGATCAAACATTATTTGAAGAAAAGAACGAAATTGAGACCGTGCAGGATTTGAATCCTTACAGGACCATGAGAGTACCAAACCAGCCCAATCCTTTTCCATGAGATGATATAATCTTGGCACAGCCTGATGGATGCTTTAGCTGTGTAGTCTGTCAGTGGGTGGTGAGGGTGGGGATGGGGGGGAAGAAAACCTATTAACTTAAAAAAAATGAAAGTGGCGAACTATTCCCAAAGAATATAATGTCATTCAGTAATTCAAAAATTTCATCAATACCAAAATACAGTTACATGACAAACAACCGTTAAGCGATTAACCATGTTTTAATCTCTGCGACGCAAATATTTCTATACAAAAGACATGAAAATACCAAATTATCAGCAGTTTGGCCTTTGTGATGCAGAATAGGTTAGTTACATGTCTACAAGATAACAGATGTAAATAAAAATTGACAGTAAGTATACTTCAATCTCAGATATTAATAAAAGATCAAAAGGTTAAACGAACAACATTTATAGAATAATTATGCATCTCTATATGGGACACGCTGATAACAATCCTAAATTTGATGAAGATAACACGACTACGGTGGATCTCATTGCCCTTAACCACTTTAAAATAAAGATATATAATGCACTTGTCGAAGTTGATGGGGATAACCTACCATTGGACGTATTATGGGGATTATTCGGCTTCCAAGTACAGAGTGTAAACAAAGTTTATGAATACAACTTTTCCCCTAGGAGTACTTCACAGTATAGGATAAACAAAAGAAATCTTTCGAGGTTGATCCATATTCAAAAATTGATGAAGACAACATGATTTGGATGGTCCAAATAACATGACTATTGATGGAATTCTTCGCCATGCAAAGAATTAATGTGATAAGCCCCCCATACTACGTATCCAAGGTGTCACAAGAAAGAGGTGTGATAACATGTGAGGGAATATTAGTTGTTAGATTTGTTGAGCAACTAATTGGTTATGCTGAGGTCATAGTGTTAATAAATAGTGGATAGTAGAGTCTAGAAAAGGCATTTAGAAATCAGGGGAAATCTGGATCAATAGGAGAGGGGGCAACTCTCGAAACTTGCCTTGTTACTCTTTCATTTCAGCTTGCTTGTTCTTTTCATTTACAGTTGTTCTTTCCATTTCGAGTTGTAGCATTTTATTCATTCAATCAAACAGTTCATATTCAGTTACTGTGTTTTTTACGTTCAATTGATCCATCTCTGTTTAAGCCATTCCTGTGTATTTATAATTCAGCTGTTTCTGAGCTTAATTCACAACTGTGAGCACTAATTACCCGAGTGATTAATCAGGTTCTTTTAGAATGCCCAAATAAATTCAAATGATCCAACTTTTCATAAAATATGTCTTCCTAAATAATGAACTCATTTTTCTCCAAACTCATTTTCAACCACACATTTCACCAATTTTTATCAAAATCTACTAAAAATCTAAATTTTATAAACCAAACAGGGGCTAAGTATCCTTTCTTTCTTTTCCTTTTCTTTTTTCGTTTTTCTTACCCTTCATAAGGGAAAGGGAAGGATGGTATTAGTGGCGTGTGATTCACAATAAATTGAAAGTATCATTAGTTTCCTTGTTTAGATTAATTTCCTTTGTATAGCCAGGGTTTCCTTGTATATAATTGTAAACCCCTATATACATGAAAGAAGGACAGAAGAAGGTTTATCCAGGTAAATTGGCATGGGATCAGAGCCAGAGAATCACTTACTCGTGCGTGTGTATTGCGGGTTAGATCTTTGTTCATAGTTATTGGTGATCGACGTCTCAGGTAGGAATCGCCTCTCAGTTCATAGTAATCTTCGGTTGGAGTTAGGTCTCAGGCACTGTCGGCGATAGCATCTCTGCTCTTCTCATCGACATCTTCGTATTTTATTTTGGAGGCTTGAGTGATCTTCATGTTCTTCTCATCGACATCTTCGTCTGTGTACCGTAGCTCCTTCGTGTTCTCATCGCCATTCGATTACTGGTCGACACATTTCGGTTGTCTCTCCTCATCGTCTCAGCGTTCTCTCCGTCGCGTCTGTGGTTTGGGTTTTGCTTCAATTGGGCCATGAGTGTTTGGTTAACTCATTTGGACCTTTTGTTGTTGGGCTTTTACTATTTTTAATAAAATTTTGGTTGGGCTAATTCTTGCTGATTTAAAATTTTTATTTGCCCTGATTCTTGTTAACTGAAAAAATTTATTTTGACTGTGATTAATTTTCTGCACGGTATCATCATGTCAATTGAGAAGAGTGACAATGTTTGCATTCGTTTTACTGAAAAGAATTATTCTTCATGGTATTTCATTTTTAGCTATTGAGGGTAAAGGCGACCTATGGGGACATATTAATGGAAGTATTCCACCTCCCAATTAAGAGAAGAAGAATGAGAAGTATCTTGCCTGAAAAATAAAGAATTCTCGAATTATAGCCTGGATCATTGGATCTGTTGATGCTCAAATTGTTCTTAATTTAAGGCCTTATAAGTCATCTCATGCCATGTGGGAGTTCTTGAAGAAAGTATATACTCAAAGCAACAATGCTAGGAGGCTTCAGTTGGAGTTTGAATTGGCAAATTTTTCTTAGGACTCGCGCTCCATTGAAGAATATAATTTTGCTTTTTCCAATCTTTGGATTGAGTATACAGATATTATTTATGCTTCAATTTCACTTGACATTTTGCGGCTGTCCAAACTGTACATGAAGTCACCAATAGTGATCAATTTCTCATGAAATTGCGAACTGAATTTGAATTCATCAAGTCCTGTCTTATGAATCGCGAATCTATCCCAACGTTGGATGGATGTTTGGGTGAGTTGTTGCGGGAGGAACAGCATCTTATCACTCGTACCTCTTTAGAACAACAACAAAATCAAATAGCACTGGTTTCTATTGCATATGTGGCTCAAAGGAGATCCAAATCTCAGGATATGTCTAGTGTGCAATGTTATAGTTGTAAAGGTTTGACCACATGGCTCTTCAGTGTCCCAAAAAAAAATGCAATTATTGCAAAAAGCCTAGACATGTTATTAAGGAGTGTCCTATTCGTCCTCCACGTAAGACTGGAGCAGGTTATGTTGCTGCCGCATCTTTAGCCTCCAGTTCTGCTACGCCAACTGCATTCACTCAAGTTTTAGCCTCTCCCAGTACTTCCCAAAATAACATCACTCCTGAGATGATCCAACAAATGGTTATCTCTGCTTTGTCGGCCTTAGTCGTCTCAGGTAATTCATCAACTGTCCCTTCATCTTGGTTATTAGACTCATAAGACCTATAATCCCCAGTTGCTTAATAATCTTAGACTATATACTGGACCTCTCCATATACATACAGCCAGTGATAATTCACTTCCAATCCCGGCTGTGGGTGATATATCATCAAATTTGTCAAATGTTTTAGTATCTCCTAGTCTATCAACTAACCTTATATCTTTTGGTCAACTTGTTAATAACAATTGTACTGTCTTTTTCTCTTCTTCTGGCTGTATTGTGTAGGATCAAGTGTCCGGGAGGACGATCACGAGGGGGCCTAAAGAGGGACATTTGTTTTCTATTTCACCAAAGCCTATTTCGCATTTTCCTATTATTTGCAATTCCGCTACTTTTAATATTTTTTTTTTTGCTTAAGAAATTTGGACATCCCAATAATAATATATTACAATACTTGTTAAACTCTGGTTTGCTTAGTAATAAAACTTCTACTTCAGTTTCGTCTATCTCACTTGATTGTGCTTCATGTAAACTTGTTAATAGTTAAATTTTACCATTCCCTTCTCATGATTCTCATGCTTCACAAGTTTTTGATATTGTTCATAGTGATGTATGGGATATTGCACATGTGGTATCTCATGCTCATTTTAAATACTTTGTTACTTTTATTGATGACTATAGTCATTTTACATGAATTTATTTTTTTCGTGCAAAAAGTGAGGTTTTCTCGATATTTCAGGCTTTCCTCGCCCTCATTGGCAATCAATTTTTCTCCTCAATCAAGATCTTACAATCTGATTCAGGAAGCGAATATAATACGTCTACTGCGTTTCAATCTTTCTTACAGACCAAATGTATTATTTTTCAACGATCTTATCGTTCTACTCCTCAACAAAATGGGGTGGCAGAACGCAAGAATCGTCATCCTCTTGACATGGTTAGAGCTCTTCTGATTGAATCTTTTGTTCTTTCTCGTTTTTGGTGTGAATCCTTGTCTACCGCTGTTCAACTCATAAATCAATTACCATCTCCCACCCTTGGTAATATTTCTGCATTTAATAAACTCTTTGGTCATCATCCCACATATTCACATCTTCATCCCTTTCGCTATGTTTGTTTTGTCCATTTACCACCACATGATAGGACAAAACTCACACCTCAATCGTCAAGTGTACTTTTCTAGGATATGGTGGAACTCAAGGGATATGTTTGTTATGATCCCATGACACATCGCATTAGAATATCTCGTAATGTTGTATTCTTTGAAAAACAATCTTTCTTCACCTTCGAGGTTGTTATTTCCCCTCCTGTGTTCTCTATCTTACCTACTTTTCTTACAGACTCATCTCGGTACAAGCTAGGTCTAGTTTACACTCCCAGGCATGTTACAACCGTCACAGCCGTCGAGTCTCCTTCTCAGACAATTGTCACACTTCCTGTGTTTCTCAGCCTCCGAATAGGTACGGTTTCTCTTCCCATACCTCTATGTGTAACACCCCGAAAATTCGTTATAGTTGTTAATATTAGAAATTAGGACCTTATAGTGAGAAGTTGAAAATCTAAGGATCAAATTGCTTAGTTTATATTGTTTAGGGACCAAATCGTGAACTAATCATAGTTAAAGACATGATTGAATTTTGTAGGGTCACCTTCCTTTCATGATTTGTCTGCCACCATAATTATACGTTTGTATATATAATGAATGTGCAAAATTGCAGCAAGAATAATTATTGACACACACACGGCATTCACTTTCCTCACACACACACGAGTCATTTTCATCGGCTGGAGCACACATAGAAGATTCATAGGTGGGCTTTGAATAGTCAAATATCTCACACTCATTTTATCATTTCCATTCAATTTACGAGGTAAGTGATGTTGCAAGTGGTTTGTGAACTTTTATCTTGTATTTTAAATTTTGGATTTCGTTTATGAGCCATATATGTTTATGATAAAAGGGTCGAAGTTTAGTAGCGCTACGCACAGGAATTACTACCACCTATGTTCGGAGTAGTTCGTGTGTCTCCTATATGTACGATATGAAATCTCGTTTTTCCTTAATTTAAATGCAAAATATTTGTTCACCGCACACACTTATTGAGATTTTTCTTAAATCTCACCCTTTAGAATCTTTCCCCTTCCAGGAAATTGAAATCGGGAGTTTGGAGCTGGAAATCGATCGTTGGTGGCAGAACTACAAATTTAAATAAAAGGGAACTCGTTTTTTTTTTTTTTTAAAGATTTCAAATAATGAGTTATTGTTGGGAATAATTGTTCTTTTATTTCATTTTATTCTTGAAAAAAAAATTCTTTTTATTGATGAATAAATGAATGTTAAGTTTTATTTCTTTTGGCTCAATATTTATACTTATATTCTGATTTAGTAACAATTTAAATTTCCAAGAAATCGAGACATTACACTATGTCTGCTACCCTCAACTCTGTTTCCATTCCCTCCTAGAGACAAGCTATGGAAGAAGAGTGTTGGCAACAAGTGCATAACTTGAGGCTCTTCAGGCAAATCAAACCTGGGGGATTGTGCCATGTCCCCCCAAAGGTGAGGCCCATTGGGAGTAAATGGGTATATTCGGTAAAACTTTGCCCTGATGGATCTCTTAAGCGCTATAAGGCACGATTGGTTGCATTTGGAAATCGTCAAGAGTATGGAATCGACTACGATAAGACATTTGCTCCCATAGCAAAGATGACCACCGTTCGCCTCTTGTTATCACTTGTCACTTCCAGGTCTTAGTCTCTACATCAAATGGATGTAAAAAATGCGTTATTACATGAAGACCTCAAGGAAAACATTTATATGAAGCTTCCATCTAGTATGCCTCTTCCCTCCGCGGACTCTGTTTGTAAGCTAGAACGCTCTTTGTATGGTCTTGAACAGGCTCCTCGAGCATGATTTGACAAGTTCCGCCGCACTCTCTTGGATTTCTCATTTACTCAAAGTCAGTTGGATGCATCTCTATTTCTTTACAAGATTACTGCTGACATCGTTTTTTGTTGGTATATGTAGACGATATTATTATTTCTGGATCTAATCACACTCTTATTCAAAAGCTTCAACAGCATCTTCTCGATTTTTCATATGAAAGACCTTGGTCATCTCAATTACTTCTTGGGCTTAGAGGTTCATACTTCATGACATGGTATTTTCTTGAATCAACATAAATATATTCAAGACATGATTATGTTGGCCGAGTTATCTGATGTCTCCTCCGTTGATACACCGTTAGAGCTTAATGTTAAATATTGAAAAGATGAAGATGATATTCTTCCAAATCCTACTTTATATCGTAAATTGGTGAGTAGTCTCATCTATCTTACTATCACACATCCAGATATTTCCTTTACAGTATATACTGTCCGCAAATTTATAGATGCTCCTCGTCATCTTCATTTGGAAGCTGTTCGTCGCATTATTCGTTATCTTATTAGAACTCTTCATCGTGGTCTATTTTACCCTCGAGGAATGCCGCTTGAGCCCACAGCTTATAGTGATGCTAATAGACCCCCGATTCAGTTCATATATGCGAGAAGGAAGAGGCAGGGAAATTGAAGGACTCATGATCGGTTTGCTGCTGTTATATTTTTCATGTGTTGAGTCATTTCTTTTATATTGTGAGTCAGGGTCTTTTTGGTAATTTTAGTCAGGGAAAGGGGGGAATAAATGTAATTGGGGGAAATCACATTTCATACGTTTTTTAATTGAATTTTCTAGAGTCTGTGAGGAGAGCACTTAGGTCTCTCGAATTGCCCAAGGAATTCTTTCTTTCATTTCTTCGTTGAATAACAATTACAGATTTCTCAGTGTTTCTTCAATTTTACAAGCAACTACAAATATACAGCAACACTACCTTATTTTTTTCTACCAATCTAGAGCTAACTTCTCCTCTGTTAACTTCCACAGATCTGACCAGCAGCCATTCACGTGGTAATCGGAGCAGATTCTTGACCGGCAAGCCCTCAATTCGGCAGTGAAGTTGCTAAATCATTCAGGTTCCTATCAAATTTGGTATCAGAGCATCACTTGGGCACATGAAGCTGACAGATCGCGTCGACAGTTTGGAAGGCAAAATAGATGGTGTTCAACAGGAACTACATCGAGACATGAATGTACTGATGGAAAAAATGGATGTGATGATGAACAAATGGCTTGAACAGGACAGAACTGGGAAGGGGAAAGCAGATGAACCCCCTGATTCTGACCAGCAACCTAAGTCTCCACCTAAGGGAGACGATGAGGGTAACGACCGGGGAGAAGGTAGTAGAAAGCGAGAAGCGGTGCGAAATGAAAATCGCGTCAGAAGGTTGGAGATGCCCGTGTTCGATGGGGCAAATCCGGACGGTTGGATTTTTAGGGCGGAGCGATATTTCACTATAAATAGCTTCACAAATTGGGAGAAGGTGGAATCTGCTGCCGTGTGCTTTGAAGGGGAAGCCTTAGCGTGGTACCAGTGGGAAGAAAGTCAACAACCCGTGAGGAGGTGGGAAGATCTAAAGTTGATGTTGCTGGAACGGTTTCGCCCATCTCAGGAGGGAATGAACCTGGAAAAATTTTTAGCATTGAGACAGGAGGGAACGGTTCGAGAATTCCGGCAGAGATTTGAGTTGCTCGCTGCTCCGTTGGGGGCAGTCAGTGAGGAGGTTCTGGAGAGTAACTTCCTCAATGGGCTGAAGCCTATGGTTCGAGCTGAAGTGAGAATGTTAAAACCACGTGGACTGGACCACATCATGGAATTGGCCCAAAGAGTTTAGGAGAGAAATAATATGTTGCAGCAGGCCCAAGTTCAATCAGGCACAATAAGGGGGAGGAATTATGCTACTGGGCAGGTACCGTATTTTAACCCAATTAAATCCTCTTCTACTATCTCGCCCCCCATTCTTCCTCTCAATTCTAATTCACCCAAGCCCTCGATGATGGGGCGAGTGACGACCACCACCAAGGGCGGCTCCGTTCAAAAAGCTAACGGACGTCGAGCTGCAATCGAAGAAAGAGAGGGGGTTATGTTATCGTTGTGATGAAAAATTTGGGCCAGGTCACCGTTGTAAAAACAGGGAACTCCAAGTATTAGTGGTACAGGAGTTGGACGAGAAGGAAGAGGTGGATATCCTGGAAGAAGAGGAGGGGATTACCGGAGATGATGTGGTGGAGTTGTCAATGAACTCGGTGGTTGGATTGAGCGCCCCCAAAACCATGAAGCTAACCAGGTCCATTTTGGGGCAACCAGTGGTAGTGTTGATCGATTGTGGAGCTACTCACAACTTTATTGCAGCAGAATTGGCGAAACAGCTGGGCCTACCCACCACGACTACGATTGGTTACGAGGTGACGATTGGCACTGGAAAGTCAGAGGGCAAATTGGGCTGCATTGATGTAATCTTGGGTATGAAGTGGTTAGGAACCTTGGGGAAGATGCAGGTGAACTGGGGAAGCCTGACAATGAAATTCCAAATCATCGAGAAGACCGTTTGCCTGCAAGGGGATTCGAGTCTACAGACGATGCAAGTGTCGATTAAATCCATTGTAAAGTCTTTCAGGGAGGGGGATCAGGGAATTCTTCTAGAGTTGAGTAATTTGGAATTGGATGTTAATCAAAGCGGGTCTGATTTTCCTCTTTCCATCAGAGAGGTGCTTCAGCGTTACAATCGGGTTTTTGGTTACCCACATTTTAAGAAAAATGAGATTGAGTGGTTGGTAAGAGAAATGTTGGCCGCAGGAATTATTCAACCAAGCTGTAGCCCTTTTTTGAGCCCAGTGTTACTGGTAAAAAAGAAAGATGGCTGCTGGCATTTTTGTGTAGATTACCAAGCCCTCAATAAGATCACAATTCCGGACCGGTTTCCAATTCCAGTGATAGATGAGTTGTTGGATGAGTTATATGAAGCGGTGAATTTTTCGAAGTTGGACTTGAAATCGGGATATCACCAAATCAGGATGGTGAGGGACGATGTGCCAAAACTGCTTTTCGAACTCACGAGGGCCATTATGAATTTTTGGTTATGCCCTTCGGGTTAACTAATGCGCCAGCTACGTTTCAAAGTCTAATGAATGAAGAGTTCCGGCCGTACCTCAGAAAATTTGTTTTGGTGTTTTTCGACGACATATTGGTTTACAGTGTTTCAGTGGAGGATCACCGGCGCCATTTGGATATTGTTTTGGGGTGCTTACGGAGTCATCAACTGTTTGCTAATGAAAAAAATGCAATTTCGGTCAACCACAACTGGAATATCTGGGGCATATCATATCGAAGAAGGGGGTGGCAGCAAATGTGACTAAGATTGAGGCCATGTGTAATTGGCCTAGACCCCGTAATCTGAAGGAGTTACGTGGGTTCTTGGGGCCCACGGGGTACTACCGTCGATTCGTCGCCGGCTATGCTAAGGTCGCGTGGCCGCTAACTGAACTACTGAAGAAAGATGGTTTCATCTAGAGTGAAAAGGCCGAGACAGCATTTATTGACTTGAAAACAGCAATGACCCAGGTTCTGGTATTAGCACTGCCGAATTTCTTCCAGTCTTTTGTGGTGGAAATAGACGCTTCGGGCCATGGGGTGGGAGCCGTGTTAATGCAGAATCACCACCCCATTGCCTATTTTAGTCAACTGCTTCCACGAACAACTCGACAGATATCCGTCTATGAGCGGGAGCTGATGGCCATAGTGTTCACTATACAAAAGTGGCGTCATTACTTGTTGGGTCGGCACTTTGTAGTAAAAACTGATCAACGTAGTCTGAAGTTTCTTCTCGAACAGCGCTTGGTTAGTGAGGATCATCAAAAGTGGGTAACTAAGTTGATTTCGAGATTCAGTATCGTGCTGGCAAGGATAACCGGGCGGCAAATGCTCTGTCCAGAGTTGAGCCAACGTTACATGCGTTGACCTTAACAACACATAGGGTGTTGCAGCTGGATGACATTAAAGAGGCAGTGGCAAAGGATTAGGCTTTATGCGGTATATTAGACTGCCTAAAATTAGGTACTGAGACTAAACCTGGGTATTCACTAGGGGCGGAAAATTTGTGTTATAAGGGCAAATTAGTGCTTCCACGTGCTTCTCAATTTTGGGAGCTCATGTTGAAGGAATGTCACGACTCCAGCGTCGGGGGACACTCGGGTTTTTTGAAAACATTCAGACGGTTAGCTCGAGAGGTGTATTGGAAGGGTATGAAAGGAGATATCAGGGATTATGTGGCCCGTTGTGCGGTTTGTCAACAAAATAAATATATGGCCATGTCCCCACAAAGGTTATTACAACCACTTTCCGTTCCAGACTTGGTATAGGCTGACATCTCAATGGATTTTGTTGAAGGACTACCCAAATCGGATGGTTGGGACACGATTTTGGTGGTTGTTGATCGACTAAGTAAGTACGGTCATTTCATTTGTCTCCGACACCCCTTCACTGCCCAGGTTGTAGCCCAAGTATTCATTCGTGAGGTCATACGCCTGCATGGGGTACCCCAGTCGATTGTTTCTGACCGGGATCGCATTTTTATAAGTAAGTTTTGGGAGGAATTATTCAAGGCACAGGGAACCGTCCTTAAGCGAAGTTCTTCCGATCACCCACAGACAAATGGTCCGACCGAGGTGGTAAATCGATGCTTAGAGACTTACTTGAGGTGCTTTATTTTCGGTAAACCGCGTTCATGGAGTCTGTGGCTGCCATGGGCGGAGTTTTGGTACAATACGTCCTTCCATACGGCCTCCAAACATCCGCCATTTCAGATTGTGTACGGGCGTGACCCACCTCCTGTGTTGCCTTTTGAGAAAGGGATTACGACGGTGTCATCTGTGGAGCAGTCATTAATCGATCGAGATAAGGTTCTACAGGAACTAAAGCTCTTCCTCCAACGTGCACAGTAGCGAATGAAGCAGACTGCTGATGCGAAACGAAGAGATGTACAGTTTGAGGTTTGTGGTTTGGTATATCTCAAGCTGAGACCTTATCGTCAAATGTCAGTCGCCACCAGAATTTCTGCAAAACTTTTTCCGCGCTACTACGGGCCATTTGAGATTATAGCAAAGGTTGGTTAAGTGGCCTAGAAACTAAAGCTACCTGCGGGGGCAACCATCCATCCTGTGTTTCACGTATCCCAGTTGTGAAGGGCCGTTAGTGCAGCTCAGGCCATTAGCAATCCACCGTCTCAGTTAGCTGCAAATGGCCAGTTCATAGTGGAGCCAGAGGCAGTCTTGAAGGTCCGCTCCAATTCCTCTGGGGTTCTGTGCTAGAGGTTCTCATCAAATGGAAGGGTTCTCCGGAGTTTGAGGTGACCTGGGAGTTTTTTTATCACATCAAGCTGCAGTTTCCGGAGTTCCACCTTGAGAACAAGGTGGTTTTCGAGGAGGGGGGTAATGATAGACCCCCGATTCAGTTCACATATGCGAGAAGGAAGCGGCAAGGAAATTGATGGACTCATGATCGGTTTGCTGCTGTTATATTTTTCATGTGTTGAGTCATTTCTTTTATATTGTGAGTCAGGGTCTTTTTGGTAATTTTAGTCAGGGAAAGGGGGGGAATAAATGTAATTGGGGGAAATCACATTTCATACGGTTTTTAACTGAATTTTCTAGAGTCTATGAGGAGAGCACTTGGGTCTCTTGAATTGCCCAAGGAATTCTTTCTTTCATTTCTTCATTGAATAACAATTACAGATTTCTCAATGTTTCTTCAATTTTACAAGCAACTACAGATATATAGCAACACTACCTTATTTTTTCTACCAATCTAGAGCTAACTTCTCCTCTGTTAACTTCCACAGATGTGACCAGCAGCCATTCACGTGGTAATTGGAGCAGATTCTCGACCGGCAAGCCCTCAATTCGGCAATGAAATTGCTCAACCATTCAGGTTCCTATCAGATGCTGACTAGGCTGGTTGTCCCGACTCTCATCGATCTACTACTGGGTGGTGTATTTTTTTAGGTGATGCTCCCATTTCTTGGAAGTGTAAGAAACAGAAATGTATTTCTAAGTCCTCCACTGAGGCTGAATATCGCGCTATGTCTGCTGCTTGTTCTGAGGTAGTATGGCTGCGTGATCTTCTTGCAGAACTTGGTATTTCCCAATCACAACCCACTCCTCTACACGGTGACAATACTAGTGCTATTCAAATTGCGGTTAATCCGATATACCATGAATGCACCAAACATGTTGAAGTAGATTGTCATTACATCCGGAACGCCTATGACTCCAAAGTCATCGATCTACCACATGTTTCCACTAGTCAACAGATAACAGACATCTTTACAAAATCTCTGGACTCCTCTTGGTCATAATTTTCTTGTAAGCAAATTGATGCTTGTGGACTCACCATCATCAATTTGAGGGGGGGTGGGGGGGAAGGCAGGGGAGGTATTAGTGGCGTGTGATTTACAATAAATTGATAGCAGAGATTTTGTGTATAATTGTAAACCCCTATATATATGAAAGGAGGACAGAAGAAGGTTTATCGAGGTAAATTGGCAGGTGGATCTTCATGCCCAGAGAGTTTACATTAGATCAAATACAGAGACAAATGGTTAAAGGGTTTCATGTCTATATTACATAATTTTCTATTATGTAAATGTGAACAGAAAAAATCAGCATATTTCTTACTAATAATCAATGGTTCACCCAATCCAACATTAAGTAATCAGTTATCATCAGAAAATGAATTAATATAGTTTTAAGTAACATAAAACATTCGTGGGATATGACATACTGCAAAGAGATGAAGAGGCAAGAAATAAATATAGTACTAAACTGATAAAGGCTAATAATTCCTGTAGAGACAAGACTCTATAGAATCAATGCAGACATATAACCTAAAAAAGAATACACAAATATACAAAAGAAAAATGGAAATGTAACTCGAATATGGCTCTTACAACTCAGCCATGACCAGTCAATTTAGAGAATATCATCAGAAAGAGCAATAATAGAAGGCTGACTGACTCTCGCATTTAATGCAGGCTCACAATTATTTTGCAATTTAAGCTGATATTTATTATTTAAAAACATATGCATACTGAATTACAAATGGAATTCTAGAGATAAGTGCTTACATAGTCACAAAATCCAATTGTGTCAAATGTCTGAGGACCCTGCACAACAGAAATAGAATAAATTTACTGAACAAGATGGCACGAATCGGTCTAAATTGAAGATGAGGAAAACCATAGTAATTCAATAGATGGACTTAGGAACAAGACCGTACTTGGACTCCATTTGAATTACATATAACCGTCACAGAGAGTGAACAATTATGCTGTGGGCCATTGTTTGACATCTTAACTATGATTCCCGTGTGGGGACTCTTTTTATCTGCCACAAAATTAGTCAACCAAAAAAAAGAGTATTGTCTTACGTAACTTTCTGAACCATCATAGACGAAAGTCATATTTAATTCCACATATCCATGAAACGCATAATAATCAAGGGATGGCAGAGCTGTTATCAAGTTACAGTAGTAATCCATGCAAAAAATTCCAAAAAGCAAGCATTGTCATTACATTCTTCTCCCTTCCCTCACAGGCTGGATGTGTACAGAATTTTGGGGATTAGATGAACTTACCAAGGACATCAATAAGCATGCTTGATGGAAGTCCAAGAGTAGTACATACAGGATAACCTGCATTCAAAAAAAAAAAAAGTGTTAGCTCTTGTTGGTTACAATAAAATCCAGATGATGAAATTATCGAATTTCTTAAGCAACGTCTTGCGGCATTCAGTTCTAATATGAGCTCTTGTTGGTTACAATAAATTATATAGAGAGGTATGTCACACATTGCAGCAGTTTTTGCATCAGAAATGTCAAAATTGGAGGAAATAGTAACAAGAAGGGCATATAATTGCAATGAGGTAGGGGAACGATACATTTCAATTTTATAGTTTCAACACCAGGAAAAAATGACCAAGTCATATCGTGGTCAGAATTCATAACCATTCTCATTCCCCATAAAAAGCACATCATATCTGTAGCGACCGAGAATTTTTATTTATGTTTCTTGAAAAACGCGTCGCAAAACCTTAAACCCCGAGTTTTAAATAAAAGCGCGTTCGTCTAGCCGTTGTTAAATTAATTTAAATTTATTAGATCGAATCCAATTTTAAATACTTTAATTTATTAAATTCATTATCGTTTTAAATCCGAAACTTAATGCGATATATTAATTTTCGGGTCCAACGTTCCATTAGTCCAATTAGGGTTATTTTAGCTCAATTCCTTAAGTCCAAATGTATTCTTTTCAGCCCAATGCACTTAAACCCAATTAAAATAAAATAAAAAAATTTGCAGCCCAATTCTTGGCCCACTTAACACCTAGGGAATTGTGCCCTAGAATTTACTGTTCATATAACCCCCCCATTTCCTCCTCCTCACCATACGCAGCCTCCAAGCATAAAGGGGTAAGAAAACTGCATCTCCTCAATGCAGTAAATATTCACAGTTCATCTCCCTCAATTTGAAAACTCACGTTGATGCTAGAACCCTAAATTTCTAGCACCAACAACATGAAGTTTTCACACAATCAAACCAGTCGAAACCCACAACCCACCAAAACTGCAAGAACTACAACCAGTGGAACCCAGAATCCACCAATACCTCTCCACCTCCAACCCACAGGCTTCATCACACAAGCTTCACCACTGCAAAAACGAACCACCACTGCAAAAAACGAACCACCACCAGAACGCACGAACTCCATCCCTCACTCAGCTGAAACTCACGTTGGAAAAACCTCCAGCTCACAACTGATGCTAGAACACCCATTTCTAGCATCAACAGTGTTGGAGATTCACGTATGATGCTAGAAAACCAATTTCTAGCATCAACACTACCACTGCAGCTACCACACACCACACGAGCTCCACCACTGCAGCCATAACCCCACAGTCGAAACCCAGAACCACCAGCCCCTAGCTCGAGCAACACCGACTGCTACAGCCGCCACTCGAGCCACCTCCAACACCACCTTAACACCCAAATCCACCGGCCATTTCTGACTTCGAACCGCCACCCACACCCAAAACGGACAGCCCCAGAAATCAACCCAAAAATCAAAATCAAACCCAGAAATAAGAAACCCATGAACTTACCTCTTTCCCCGACCCATCGTCCAGCGATTTCCACCGGAAAACCCAAGAAAAACCCGAACCCTAGGCCTCGTTTAACTCCCTTAGCCTCCAACCCAAACTCCAAAAACAGCCCAATCATCACTCCCACACCACCAGCGTCACCGCGCGACGCCGGCGCTGGCGTCGCCGGCCGGAATCGGAGGAAGGGGCGAAGCCCCTTCCCTGTCGCCTCCTCTCCTCTCCTCTGCTCTCGCGTTCAAACGCGAGAATGAGAGAGAGAGAGATTTTTATTTTTTTTGATTTTTGAAAATTATTTTTAAACCCCAGGTTTAGGCGTTAATTCATTTTGGTCCCCAAGTTTTAAAATGTTTTATTTCAGTCCCAAAGTTCGATTTTAAAGAAGGACAGCCCCAAAACTTATGTTTTAAAAATGAATCGGCCCACAGGTTCTGAAAAAGTCCATTTCAGTCCATAAATTCTTATTTTCTGTTTTAATAAATTTTCAATTTAGTCCCTATTTTAGAAAAATTCAATTTCAACCCTTAAACTTTTATTTTCAATTTTAATAAATTTTCAATTAAGCCCTTATTTTATAAAAGTTCAATTTTAGCCCTTAAACTTTTATTTTCAGTTTTAATAAATTTCAATTAAGTCCCTAAACTTTATTTTTATCGTTTTTAATCGTCAAAAAATTTCGAAACACTAATTCAAAGTTATTTTCTATTTTTGGCTAGACGAAACGTAAGGACTATAGAGCTTGAGATTTCTTTCCGCTCAACTTTTTACGACTCGAGATAAATTGAGGTAGACTCGCCCCCATTAATTATTTTAAATTGTAATTGCATGTATTATGTGATTTTATGTGATTTATATGCTTTAATGCATAAGATGAGAATCTCTTATGAGATAGATTATATTGTTATGCTTGTCATAACTTATATGCTTAATTGCATGAGAAGAAAGAGAATCTCTTATGAGATAAGATGATGTTATGCATAACTTACGTGCTTAAATGCATGAGACAGACTACCCACACCCTATGATTTTAAAGAGCCTATGATTTTTCAAAGAAAATTAGCCCATGAGAATATCACTGTATTGATTGCGTAATTATGTGTTAAATTACTCTGTAAATTAATTACTGGAGATGAGTCTACTGAGTATTTCTTCGAAATGCTCATTCTATTATTTTTAACAATATTGCAGATTTTGGATACGGCCGAGTTTGATGGGCAGTGGTGGAATAAATGTAGTTAATTGTTTTAAATTACTTTTGAAATTTCACTCATTTGAACATTATGAAATTTATCTTGTCGTTTCCGCTATTTTAAACTTGAGAGTTTAAAGTTTAATCAAAATTTTCCTTAAGTTCATTCGAATGAAATTTGTTACCGTTAAAGTTCACAAATTTTAAATGTGATGTTTTTCAAAAGTTAGTTATTCCGCCAAACTTTTCAGTTAAATTAGGTCAAAGAGAAGATGACGTAGCGTTCCGAGTCCGCGGAACTCGGGGCGTTACAATATCACTCCTTACATGAGAAAAGACTCTGGAAACCTTTCAAGCAAGAGAAAATGTGAAATCAAATAAGGTATCATGAGTAATTGATCTCTATACATAAGCATGCCCATATTTGGATATGTGATACATACAAAGAAATAGTTGAACAACTACTGGTTAAATGCACAATTAGATATACACAACTTGTGGTTATCTCAAACCCAAGTGCAGCTTGGTTTTCTCAACCTGTACCAATTATTTTCTAGAAAATGAAAGCCCGAGAAAGGAAAAATTATAATATGTAAGCTAACAGCACAACCAATGTGGTAATAGACAGCTAGCAGAAGGCAGGAAGTTAATTTTGGAATTCTACTAAACCTTATCACTAACCATGCAAATCGTATACTCCTGCCATATGGAACATTAACTTTAAGTCTTTAGCCAGCCCTCATCATCCAGTCCTTCACTACTCACTATTATTAGTCAAATTCACTACTCCCAACATGTCCAAACACCAGAATTGGCCAACATTGACTGTGTATTGAATGTCAAAATAATAGATAACTATTTCTACATTTCCTTTCCTAATAACAAACGGAGTCACATGTTTATAATACTCACACAGCAACTCTTGTCCATGTTCTAACTAATAACACGTTGAGCTGTCAATATAAAATGAGTTTCAAAATCATATTAATTTTGTCAACAAATGGATCATGAAGTTACAGCAACAGGATTAAGTAATTAGTTATGTAAATTGTCATACTTTTTGTTCAGCTCCTATCCTATTTGCACATTCATTATATAAGTTAAACAATGGCCACTTTTATCAACTTAGCAACATAACACCTTGCTAGTATACTAAAACCAAATTCAAAGGCAACAAGATTCTGGATTATTTACCATCGATTTTGTTAGACACAAGTGCACTGCAACCCATGCCACAGCGAGATGGACCACCACAGTCCTACAAATATAAAGGACATAAATTTCAGCAGCACAATGATAAAACTGAAAACTAGGTGTTGAGATTTCTTATATGCAGAGTACATAGTAGAGGAAAATCATTCATCTCTACTGCATGAAGGTCAACAAACAGAAAGCAGTGAGATAAAAGATAGAACTATCGGTTACGCTACAATGATTTGCAGCGATTAGTTTAAAGTATTAAGCAAAAAGTTATAAGTTAAGAGTCAGCGTTCTTTCTTCTTAGAATTCTAGTTTACCATATATGTAAATAGTCACAATTAAGTAACTTCTACGTAAGGATGAGAAGCAGTGATTAGAAGAAGCAAATTCTCACCACATTTTCAATTTTTTAACATGAAAAGAGAGAAAATAACGATGAAAACAAGTAAAGTTGTTAGTATCAAAAAGCCCATACCTTACAGCCAAAACATATAGGAGGATCATGGTTGAATATCATTGTACTGCATAGCTGCTCCAGACAGACAGAGAATTGCAACAAGAGTAAAAAGCCTATCAGATTATGAATTTAGTGAAAAGCACTCAATCATTGCTAGGCTCATTTTGAAATCTATAATTGACGCATGTAGCTCATTAGATGATTATTAGCTAACCCTAAAACTATACAACCATAGCTAAAGGCCCAAATTTCAGTACATACAATAGGAGTACTTTCAATACAAGTCAAATATATGAAACTAAATAAATAAAGAATCATAATGTAACCTGATAGGGCCAACCTGAAACCATAGCATAGTCCCATTTGCTGCCACTTTATAAAACCTAAAACCAAAAAGTATGCTCCAAAATCAATAACTGCACAGCACTGAACTAACATTTTTCCTATACGGCACAAGTTTGAATTTTCTAAATGCCCGTGGCGCGTTCTTGATTCATGTTTTACTACCGTTGATTATTTTCTGAAGAAATAAATCTATATTAAATTCAAATAATTAAGTGTATTGATTACCTCATAAGAAATGTATTTTATACACGAATATAATATATTGTCTTCGAATGGCCCAGATTCTTTAAAACCCATTTCTCCAAAATCTTAAATAATTTTGTACTTGCACTCATAACTTTTTCAGACTTTTTTACCACACATCCTCACAAAAAATTTAAAATAAATAAATAAATCATTTTCACAAAATCTATCCTCAAAAAATATACATCAACAGGGCTCATACAAATTTGTAAATTAGAGACCCACCCGTCTTCACTGAGGATTCCATGGGGAAATTTAGGGAGCGGCGAGGCTAAGCTGTAGTTGTAGAGCTTGTTGTGGTCTTTAACACTGAGTTCGCACTGTGCCAACACCGAGTCACGGCTGACTCGGTGTAGAATCGTTGCCGTGAAAACCAGAAGAAATTGTGGATTCAGGAGAATTTTCATTTCTTTTTCTGAAACTTCATAGCCGATTGTTTTTGTAATTCTGAATTAAAGCACATTTACAAGAGCCGATTGAATCTAGAATTTGTATTAGAGATCCAAACGACAGCGTTTCGGGAGAAAAAGAAATCAGAGACGGTGTTTCCTAATTGGATCAATCATGAGGAAATTCTTGGATAACTCGATTTTAATTTGTTCCAATTCGATTTCGGAAATCCAATGGTTTCAAAGCTCTAATTTTTAAGAATGGATTATTATAAAAAAATTTTTTTTTTTTTTTTTTTTTTTGTAAAATAAATGATTAAAAAATACAAAAAAATTTGAATTTAAGTACAAAATTATTTTATTAAAATAATGTGTGATTAAAACTAGGGTCGTAAGCAAAAATCGTCAAATCGAAATCGTATTTTAGAAATCATTGATTTGGTGCCACATGGACCCGTCATATAAATTATAATAATCTGAATTTTATGTTTTTCAGCCGAATAGAAATAGGTAAAATTTTAGTCCAACTACTGAACGGTCCAACTCATAACGGCATAACTCATAGCCCATACATTTTCTCATTTCAATAGAAAATCAAAGTATCAATTATCAAACTTAAAATTTAACCATGCTTCCATCAGCGTCTCTTCCTCATATGCGACGCTACTCCCATTTTCACACGACGCAACATCGCCTCCACCACCTTTGCCCACCCAGTCCCGACACCTCCTCCTTCCATGACTACTTTCAATATCTGAACTTTGTAATTTCAACAACCGACGTCTCCTCTTTCTGTTCAAGGCTTCGAGCCGCCGATCAGTTATTCATTTTTAAAACCAGTTAAGTTTAGGTATAAATGGCATAAAAGTAGACATGTAAAAAATTATACGGTGAAATCGATTGTTTAAAATCGGACCAAATAGTTAGGTTTAAGTTTGAGTTTTTTTTTTTCAAATCGTTTAAAATGGTTTGGTTTATGTTTAGGTTTTTCTCAAACTGATTTAAACGGTTTGATTTGAAAATCTGTTAAAAATCAATAAAGTCGGACCGTTTACACTCCTAATTAATTTTAGTGTAGCTCGAATGGTACTTAATTACTCTTTCACATTTGATCACTTACGTCACACTTTGCAAACAACAAATGGTAAAATGGGGTTAGTAATGTCATTAGGTTTTAAATGTCAAAATGTGTATTATTTTTATTTTTAACACTTATGATATAGCAGATTAATAAGTTGACATGCGACAAAACGATTACGTGAAAATTTTGTTCCGTATAATTATCAATTAAGTAATTCTTATCAATTTGGAAAATAACAATTAGTGAAAATTGAAATTTAAAATTAAATCACTGCTTATCCAATTAGACAATTGAAGTTAATGACCCAAGTGAAAATTTACTAAAAGTGAATGACAAACAACTAAGGATGTCAATTAGACTCGTCAGTTTAAAAGGTTTATGACTGGATTCGGAAAAAGTCCGAGCCGACCGGACTTGCCCTCGAGCCGACACACCGGTCAGCCCATGTTTTGAAATGCAAGCAATTAGTTTATAGGCTAATTGTAGCTGCCTGCGTTAGAGCTGCCTTGAAGAAAAAGCAAATGTACAGCTGTATTTAGTTTAATCATATATTATGTGTTAATAATAAAAGTTAGAATTTTAATAAATAAAAAAATGTGGAAATCAACAAATAATTTTAATCAAAATTTAATTTTTATTTATACTGAACAAGAGACTTAATATAAATCGAAGTGTAAAAAGTTCAAGTGAGTAACTTTATGAGTCTAATATTAGAACAAATGATTGGACTTCAAGATTGCGGATAATTATATTGTTAAAAAAATTGAATTTCATGACTTAAAAAAACATGAGCCAACTCAATAAGGCTCTGGTCGAGCCTTGATTTTTGGCCTAGACAACTCGTATTGGGCTAGAAAAGCTCGTACATTTTTTACCTAGCTGTGACCTTCGACTCGACTCGTTTACATCCCAACCAACAATGAAATTTACGTCAAATCCAAATGAAGAAGTATCCTAATGTGGGCAATATTTTATAGTATTAAAATTCTATTGTATATTGTTAGTAATTAAAGTGAATTTATAAGTCAAACGTTCATTTTAATCACACATTCAAAATTACTACTCATAATTATCCAAGATAACGGTAGAGTTAAACAGGTCAAATCAACCATCCACCTTGGACTCAAAATGTGCTGGACATGGCTTTAACACTATACACTAGACGAGACTTGAACATCCAACTATAATACCTAGGTGGGCACACTTAGCAATCCAATCTTCAATCTAAATTGTCCACATCAATTTACAATGCAATTGTACATCGAGCATGCTCATATATGCTCTATCCTTTATTAACTGTTCGATATTTTACTTTATCCATGTATTTCAAATTGCATCACAAATGTCCTCAAGTTACGAACCCAGTAGTCTCGTACTTAAATTAAATCGTTCAATAACATAATGTGCACTAGACAACAAGGATTGAGAAGGCTGAGATGAAAAGTTCTATTTAAATTAAATTCAAGCCCAGTTTGGTAAAAAAAAAAATTAAAAATTTATTTTTCCACAAATTCATATTCACACACATTCTTTCATTAAAATAATTTTGCATGTAAATTCATAACTTTTTTCTAACTTTTTAATCATATTTTTTTTCAAAAAATTCACTTTTTACAAAATTTATTGTAAGAGTTAGTATTTAAAAATATCAGTAAGATACGTGCAGTTCCCATAGACAATTATAGAACAATAAATTAAATACTTCATACAACATATTTTATATAGTATATCGATGACCCAGCAACACACCCATCAGTAGTACTTTGAATTCCCAAAAGATTTCACATTTCGTTATAAAGAACTCAAACGAATTTACATTCCGTTAAGTTGAACCCGAAAGTCCACTGACAACTCATGCATAAATTATTGAATATAAGAGAATAAAAAATAATCTACTTGCACAAAAACATCTTACCTCGTCAAATGAATTTGAAAGAATTCTAATATCTTTTCTAATTTCTCAACTACTTCAATAAAATTGTGACTGAGCTTTCGGAATTATTTTCTCTCTCTTTCTCTCTCTCTCTATTATCTGTGTAAAAAAATTTGTGAGAGATTTATGGACAATTGCAGACTATTTATAGTAAAAAATAGTAGTTGTGTCATAGTACAATTGTGATTGAAGAAAACGGTTACCAAAATTTGATGGGAATTGAATTTTGATAAAACAAATCATATTATGACACATGTACTTAAATTTGTATAAAATATATAATTAATACCTATCACATCCAAAAGTAGACTCATGACCAACAGCCATCCACTAAAGGTAGCATTTATATATACTTACATGTGGAAAAATGATGTATGATTTAAAAGTGATAGAGTTTGTATTGTAGTTAAATAGAATTATCGTTAGTTAAACTGTAGAGTTATCATTACACTGTACTTGTTAAGATAAATATAAAAATTACATAAGAATTTGTTTGCACCTATCCAAAGCACGTGTGGCAGCCAAACATTAAATGTTATTGATATCTAATTTAAATTAAATAATAATAATAATAATAATAACAACTTCTATAAACTTCAATATCTTGAATCTAACTTATCCGAATTAACATTTTATCTAGTCAAAAACTTCTAATTAATTATAGGTTTAAAAAAGAGTCCAATTTTATATATTAAATCTCGCTCTAATCAATATCTAATTACTTGATCCAATTAAAATTAAAATTAAAATTAAAATATTTCATTTTAGTCCCTCAACTTCAAAATAACACATAAAACAATTAGATTTTATTCTAAAAATTTTCGAGTGTTACACTTAGGCCCTGTTTGATAGGGCCCAAGTTCCATGAAAAATGGAAAACAAATTCTATTTCCACCAAATTTGACATGTTTGATTGAATTTATTTTCCCTAGAAGTGGTTTTCTTGGGGGTGGCTCACATGACCCATTTTCCATTATTTCAAGGAATTCCAATTCCCACAAAAATGGTGAGAATTGATTTTTCAGTTTTTTTTTTTTTTTTTTTTTTTTGCAATCAAAAATAAATTTAGACCCAATGGTAGAAAATTAATCCATTTAATTCACAATTTGCATGAAAAACAAAGTCAAATGAATGATATTCGGTATGATAATTTTTTTATTATCATTTTTTAAAATTTTTTTGCAATTGGAACAAATTCTAGATTCAATGGTAAAAATTTATCCCTTTACTTGACAATTTGCATGAAAAATAAAGTCAAACAAATGATATTCGGTATGTTTAATTTTTTTAATTTTTTTACAATTGGAACAAATTCTAGACCCAATTGTGGAAACATTTATCACTTTAATGAACAATTTCTATATAAAAATAAAAAATAAAAAACAAAGTCAAAAGAATACCAAAAGATTCAGATTTAAAAAAAAAAATCGGATAGAAAATTATACCAATCAAACACAATTAATCAACAATTCCCGCTAAAACAAATTTTAGGCAATTTAATTTTCTGTAATTCATTTTTTCCACCCAAATTTCACATTTGCTATTATTCAGACCCTTACAACCCTTGTTGGGGCCCAACATCTTCTTTGATTTGAGAGGGGGGGAAAAAAGAAGAAGAAAGAACACATAAATCCTGCATGTAAAAACCATATTTCAAAACTAACAAACTCCCTAAAATCTTTTAAAAATCAAGTGATTAATCAATTTATTAAATGTTTAATTATAATATAATATAATTAATCAACTTACCCCACCCTATCTCTACCCCGCACATCATACCAAATTTCAAATTTAAATCATTATCTTTCTCTCTCGACTCTCTATTTTCTCCCTACACCTTTCTCCCTCGGAGGCGTCAATCGGCTCCGACAATCGCTTCGACGAGTATTTTAACGACATCTTCCGCAACCTCTCCGAAGATAATTCCGAGGACCACTCCCGAAAACTGCTCCGATGACTATTCCGGCAACAGTTCCATAGTACTTTTTTCTTTTTCTTTTTTTGTTTTTTTAACAGATGACATATGAAATATGATTTTTGACCTGGATTGTTACCTGTAACTCGTAACATAAAATGTGACCTGTAAATTTGATCTGTGACTCTACAAAACTTGACATGTGACATGTTAATATTGATCTATGACCCGTTTATATTGATTTGTGACCTATACAAAATGACAATGACTTATGAACTCAAACCTGTGACTAGTGAACTATGATCTTAATGACGAATTGTGATATGTAACATATGATCAAATTTGTCTTTAATGTGACTATGTGTGATCATGTCAGTCTAATTTGTGAAAATATGTAACAAAGTCACATACAGTCATAGTTAATACAAGTTGGGTTATAGGCAGTCACAATAAAGATGGATTTGGTCACACTCGATTGTCATCTCCACTACTACTCCCAACACCAGCAACCGCATACACACCACCTCACCATAGCGACATATACCATCAGCAACAGACTCATGGGTACCACACCACACTACCACCAACATAATCATCCTCATATCAAAAAATATTAGAATCTGAGTGCGCTACAACACTACCCAAAACTAGATCTCGAACAGAAAAAATCATATCTCCAATCACCATAGCAAATATGTTTGGAAAAAATAATAATAACCACACACTATGGCCCCGCCGCAATGAGCTTGCAACGACGCGAGTACATACAAAATAATCAAAACTCACCTACAAAATAGAATGGAACTAGAACAAAGTACTTCGTCGCCATTACACGGCGGCGATCGTCGTCACCATTATGCAACGGGGACGACGTGGCAGCTTCACGAGTACAGCGCAGCGCGGTAGCCACTGCAGCATCGAAGCTCAAAGCTAGGTTGTCATCGCCGGATGTATGCGGACCTGCTGTTGTGGCTTTTGGTGACGCTATTGTGGTCTCTCAGTGACGGTCTCTCCACGGTGACTTTCTGTGAAAAATGAGAAGAGGTGGTGGGGAAACATCGTTGGCATCGTCTCTACTGCGCGAAGCATTGTCGACTCTGCAGCTGGTTCAAACGCTGCGAGTCGTAGCTTCCGGTTGCAACGACGCCATCGTCGTAGCGAATCTTCCGATGACAATGGAGATGGTGGGTGAGGGATGGATGGGTGAGTGGGTAAAGAGAGAGAAGATAGAGATAAGGAAGTAGGGAGAGGTTTGAAAATGAAATTGATTTTGGGATTAATGAGATTGGGGTGGGCGATATATGTAATTATGATTTTATTAAATATAATTATTAAAAATTAATTATCACCAGATCTTTGAATATCTATTTTTTTTTTTTTTTTTTTTTTTTTTAAGTTGTCTTTAAATGTTGGTTTGTATGTAATTTCCCCCCAAAAAAAAAGATGATTTCGAATTTGGCTGTTTTTAGGAAAGTGGTAAATCGGTTAATTTGTAAGGTATATTTTTTGGGGATTTGGTGGTTTTATGGATTTTTTGCTATTTAATTTAAAATTTTGTAATTTGGACGAATAAAAATTGTGATCCGGACGGTGCAGTGTCATTCAATAGGAACCGTGATGATTAATAGAATTAATGGATACAAAAAGTATTACATAGATATAGATAAATAATGTAACAGTAATTTTCTCTATATTTTTATGTAATTCTAGCATGTTGTATCATTTCCTCTTTTCAGAAAATGGAAATGACACGAAGTTATCTTGCATGATTCGAATGCAATGGTCGAAGGTGCAAGGCATAATGTGCACATTCGATATGACGAAAATAAAGGCATATTGGCATTGTGATGTGTGAGTCACGAAGGCATGTGATGTTTTATGTACTAGATGATAGCATCACATGGGCGAAAATTAGGGAGCGAAAAGTTTGTCAACATCAGTTTGAGGCATTAGTGTGGACATGGGTTTGGAAGTAAGTCATCTTGTGGTTTAGCTATTTTCAGTCTTTAATTCAATGGAAAAAAACAAACATAACGATACCACATGACAGCGATCGAAGGCAATTTTGCTATTTTCAGTCTTTAATTCAATGAAAAACCAAACATAACGATACCACATGACAGCGATCGAAGGCAATTTTGCTAAGTGTGCTTGAAAATGGGGTAGTTTTTGACCTAGTGTGGGCAGTGTGTGTGAGAATTGAATTTTTGATGGGAATTGAATTTTGATAAAACAAATCATATTATAACACATGTACTTAAATTTGTATAAAATATATAATTAATACTTATCACATCCAAAAGTAGACTCATGACCAACAACTATCCACTAAAGGTAGCATTTATATATACTTATACATGTGGAAAAATGATGTATGATTTAAAAGTGATAGAGTTTGTATTGTAGTTAAGTAGAATTGTCGATAGTTAAAATGTAGAGTTATCATTAAACTGTACTTGTTGAGATAAATATAAAAATTACATAAGAATTTGTTTGCATCTATCCAAAGCACGCGTGGCAGCCAAACATTAAATGTTAGTGATAGCTAATTTAAATTAAATAATAATAATAATAATAATAACAACAACAACTTCTATAAAGTTCAATATCTTGAGCCTAACTTATCTGAATTAACATTTTATCTAGTCAAAAATTCTAATTAATTACAAGTTTCAAAAAGAGTCCAATTTGGTATACTAAATTTCGCTCTAATCAATATCTAATTACTTGATCCAATTAAAATTAAACTTAAAATATTTCACTTTAGTCCCTCAACATCAAAATAACACATAAAACAATTAGATTTTATTCTAAAAATTTTCAAGTGTTACACTTAGGCCCTATTTGATAGGGCCCAAGTTCCATGAAAAATGGAAAACAAATTCTATTTCCACCAAATTTGACATGTTTGATTGAATTAATTTTCCCTAGAATTGATTTTCTTGGGGGTGGCTAACGTGATCAATTTTCTATGATTTCAAGGAATTTCAATTCCTACAAAAATGTAATAATAATAATAATAACAACTTCTATAAACTTCAATATCTTGAGCCTAACTTATCCGAATTAACATTTTATCGAGTCAAAAACTTCTAATTAATTACAAGTTTCAAAAAGAGTCCAAATTGATATACTAAATCTCGCTCTAATCAATATCTAATTACTTGATCCAATTAAAATTAAAATTAAAATATTTCACTTTAGTCCCTCAACTTCAAAATAACACATAAAACAATTAGATTTTAGGCCCTGTTTGATACAATAAATTTGCCATGGAAAAGAGAAAATGTTTTCCTAGTTCTCACTTTTTGTTATTTGATTGTCTCTTTTTGCCCTGAAATTTTTTTGCCATGAAATTTTAGGTACAATTCCTTGAAGCACAAAAGTAGGAAAATATTTTCTTATAATTTTGGTGGGAATTTGTTTTCCACCTTGCTAAGTGTTTTTTTTTTTTTCCATTTTTTCCATTTTTTTTTTTTTTACTTTTTGACAATGGAAACATATTCTAAATCCAATGGTAAAATTTTTTATCCATTTAATTGACAATTTGCATAAAAAATTAAGCCAAACGAACATAAAAAATTTATGAAAATATTTTTTTTATTTTTTATTTAATTTTTTGGCAATCCAAACAAATTTTAATACAAATTGTAAAAAAATTTATCCCAAAAAGTAACAATTTGCATGAAAAATAAAGCCAAACGGATTAGATGAAAAATTGTATCAATCAAACACCATTAATTACAATTCTTAAACAAACGAATTTTAGGCTAATCAATTTCTTGTCATTCATTTTCTTTCTACTTATTTTTCACTATTGCAATCAAACGGACCCTTATTCTAAAAATTTTCTAGTGTTACACTTAGGCCCTATTTGATAGGGCCCAAGTTCCATGGAAAATGGAAAACAAATTCTATTTTCACCAAAATTGACATGTTTGATTGAATTTATTTTCCCTATAATTGGTTTTCTTGGGGGTGGCTCACGTGACCCATTTTTCATGATTTCAAGGAATTTCAATTCCCACAAAAATGGTGAGAATTGGTTTTCCATTTTTTTTTTATTTTTTTATTTTTGCAATCAAAAATAATTTTAGAACCAATGGTAGAAAATTAATCCATTTAATTCACAATTTGCATGAAAAATAAAGTCAAATGAATGATATTTGGTGTGGTAATTTTTTTATTATCATTTTTAAAAAAAAAATTTGACAATTGAAACAAATTCTAGATCCAATTGTGGGCAGTGTGTGTGAGAAACTACCATAGCAATTGGAGGTGTCAACTGTCTGTACGAATTTTGGCTTGTAAATTCTAATTGTTGAGGCAACAATGGGGTTTGTGTTGACCCTTCATACTTCTTGTACATGCATTTTCTTTTTAGAGAAATAAAAAGTTGATACAGTTCGTGACTTATTCCTTTAATATTTCTGTTGTACTTAGTCAAATTTTAATTGTTTGTGTTAATGGAAGTACAATTGCGTGGAGAATTAGCTAACTAAGATGAGAAACCTCAATGTTATCACTGATAAGAATTGGCTAACTAAGATGAGCGCTTGATAATGGGGCTGTTTGACCTAAGTGGGGATTGAATGTATGAGAAACTATGCTAATAGTTGGGGGTGTCAACAAAGGATCATGCTATATGTACTCTCATCTTTTTACAAAATTTCTTACTCTCTACACACAATGGAGGTGGGGACCACGGCTCGACATTATTATATACACGCGGGACCCGCGTGTTTGTGTGAGAGGGAGTACACGGTTCGGTATCCCCTCGGTACATATATAATAATCCGTCAACAAATTCTAATTGTTGAGGCAATAATAGGTGTGTGTGGACCCTTCACAATTCTTGTACTTGTCTTCTTTGTTTTAGAAAAATAAAAAGTTCGAACATTTCCCGTAATTCCGTGTACTTTCTTATTCATTTAATATTTATGCAATATTTAGTCAAATTGTAATTGTTTTCGTTAATGGAAGTGCAATTGCAAGGAGAATTTGCTAACTGAAATGAGAAACCTCAATGCCATTATAAGTCGTGGCTGAAATCTGAGACGACCCTATAACACATGTTACAGTTTTTTTTATCACACTAACACATTTTATTATTATTTTTTTTAACAATATGAAATCATAAAATAAATGTGAAGAGGAGCGAGTCACCCAGGACTAAGATGGCCTTGTTGGGAATTTACACAGCGGAAAATTAAACAAGTTTCAATTTCCATTCAAGGATCTGTTTTGTCTTTAGATAAAAACTATACCTTTGTTTAGATCTGCAAACTCCTTTGTTATTCCTGTAGTTCCAGCAATCCTGATCTGCCTCCCACAGCGGTCCAATTGTCCAGCCTCCAATGAAATCCACACAAGGAATAAGAATGAAAAGGAACTAGGGTTTATTTTTCTTGTGCCAGCAATAATAATGAAGATCCATAAACTGTTTTCAAACTCTAACAGCTTATTTATATAAGCCCAAACGGGCTGGGTCCGTCTCTTAAATTTAACCCGATCCAATATTTAATTAATCCAATTAATTAAATCTGGTTCATGAATTAATTAATCCAATTAATTAATTCGGGCATATTAATAAGCAATCTAATTAATTAATTATTCAACGTTTGTCAATTAATTAATTGGCAGATCTTAATCTTCTAGTTCTCCTTTTGTGCGTGACCCATTAGGTTTCCAGTCACTATGCCTAACGACGTGAATAATTATTTTAATCTAATTAAAATTGATAAATCAAAACATCCTTTGATTTATCACTAATTCACATCCGTCGTCCCAAATTGACATCTAGCAATGTGTCAGGGCAATACATATGACGAGAAATGTCACGTGGTATGACAAAACCAAACTTGTTCGTTTATCATGAAACTATAATTCATTCGTCAGTATGACCCGATCAATAACGAGATATGGATAAGTGTCAATCTCAATTATCGATCATATCTTTCATTCCACTATTAAGTCAATGCAAGTCGAAAACTCCTTTTCGATTTATACGTACACTTTGGCCAATGATTTCATTATCAACTTAACAGGATGAAATGCAGACCTTAAACTCTTACTATCTAAGAGTGACAAATCCTCTATTGATCATTCACAACCTTCATATGATTCTTGACATACCCGAATGATGCCGTATTAGCGGCCATTGACAGAGCAACTTCCAGCATCACCAAAGTATAACTGTCCCCACATAAGGTACTATGATGATCTCAAGTCGAACGACCAATTCCACTACCGAACGTTAGAGATTAACCATTGACACTTAGATAGTTATCCATGTGGAATCTCTCAGCGGGTTTCCAATGTTTTGTTCTATAACAAAACATTCGCGTGTTAATTTAAGTGTTACCACACTTTAACTTGTGAGATCAGCTACTTACTTCACAAGTAAGGAATGACACACGTGACGGTCTATCCGTAACAACGATATTCGTATCTCGTTATTACTTACGACCATTGATGATTTAAGATTCAATCATATGTAATTTGTATCTCACAATTACAACTCCTTGTGATTAACAAATTACCGAGACTTGAATCTACAGACTCTATTGTTTAATATCATAATAGATCTTGTCAAAATAAATGCATTAAACATATATCAAAAGTACTTATTCCCAAAGTTGAATGGACCTAGGGCATAACACTTGCAGGCCTATTCTGCAAAAGCATGACACATGGGTTGAGACTTAGGATACAGTGGACCGAGTTCACGAATTGAACACGTAGGCCCAAACATGCCCTAGTTCTTTTATTTTATTTTAGTTAATGTTTTCAATTTTAGATTTTATTTAAAAAATAAACAAATACAAATACGATACTAGAAAATCGAAATATTCCCTAACTATCAAACTCTTTCTTACACTTTGTTGCGGTCCGCACCATACTCTATTCCATTATATTTTCTTCATATCCAACAACATCGTAAGATTATTTCGAAGAATCTTGAGAATATATTTGCATGTTTCCTTTGGGACTCGAAGGATCAGGTGCAAAGGTTACAATGGAGACGTTGAAGAAACTTTGCCTTTCGACTAATAAAGTGAACTGGGCTTCAGGAGATTGCATGATATTGTTGATACATATTTCCTAAAACTCTTGTGGTTATTACATTCTTAGCATTCATTATAAGCTTAATTTCTACTAGGCAAATATTGCATGGGCACTCACTCGTTATTAGTGCAGTTCTATTCTCAGCTTCACTAATCTAGATTAGGCTGAAGCTTGCCGGACCACAGGTAGAGCTACACAATGCGTGGCATCTTGGCATAGGACAAATATTTTTTTGGCATGATTGTTGGACGAGAAACAGTGCTCTGACTTCCTTATCCCTTGATCTACATAACACGTCTGAGAAGATGGGGATTTCTATGATGACATCGGTTGAGATTTTAGACATTTACTATAAGCCCTTCTACCACTTATGGAAGAGCAGATTGGGGTATACCCAAGTGCACAAATTTCGTAGATCAGATTATGTGGAGTGATACACTAGCTTTATTACCGTGTCTGCGTGGCAGCTAGTTCAATTAGGTAGCACTTCTCAAGACTTATACGATTGATATAGAAATTTATTATACCTACAATGATCTCCTTCTACTGGAGTGTGGTAGCAATTGGTACCGCTTGATGTGATTATTCAAATGACGATTGGTTACCATTTAGCCTCCCATTGTTAATGTTGTTTGGAGATCGAGACCATTGCATATTTATTCACATGTATGCTATATCCAACTAGGCATGAAGACATTCTGAAGACATTTTTTAGATACCTCTACTGTTAGGTAGGGAGTACGACATCAATATCGATTTCAACAATGGAATATTTCGACCAGTTTGCTTGTTGTGGCCATATTTGAGCTATTATTCTTGTACTGGTCTTTTGGTTTCTATGGACTATGAGAAATGATGCGAAGTGTCAGGATATTCGTATAGAGCCTAGACGGATCATCTAGAGGGTTTATCGCACAGTTTCCCTTTTGCATATGGATGGTTCATTTTTGCGTATACATTGGCACGTGAATATGTCTATTGTCCCTTTTGGTATTTATGTTGTTGGTCCCAAATGTATATTTAATGTTTCAATTTGTAAACTAAAACCAAAATACCAAGAAAATTAACAAGAACACAACAAGAATTTTTAAGCCCAAAGGCCCTGAGGTTCAACGAGGCCTCATCAACGATCGAAACATGTGCTAAGGCGATATCATCTCATCAGGGAGATTATACAAAGAAATGACGTGAAGATAGAGCGAGTCCCCACGAATGATAATATTGCAGATCCATTGACAAAGCTGTTGTCACAGCATAAGCATGATCGTCATGTAGAGACTTATGATATTAGATACATGAGTAATTGGATCCAGTGCAAGTGAGAGTTTGTAAGTATTATGCCCTAGGTCCAATCGATTTAGGTTGTAAACACTTTTTAATATGTTTAATGCATTTATTTTGGCAAGATCTATTGTTTATTTAAATTGATATTCTGATTAATGATATTAAATAATAGAGTCCGTCGATTCAAGTTTCAGTAGTTTGTTAATCACAAGGAGTTGTCATTGTGAAATACAAATTACGTTTGATTGAGTCTTAAATAATCCATGGTTGTAAGTAAAAACGAGATACGGATATCGTTATTACGGATAGACCATCACGTGTGACCTTTCTTACTTATGAAATAAGTAGCTGATCTTATAAGTTAAAGTGTAGTGACACTTAAATGAACACGTGAATGTTTTGTTATAGAACAAAACGTTGGAGACCCGCTGGGGAGATTCTACATGGATAGCTATCTGAGTGTTAGTGGTTAATCTCCAATGTTCGGCAGTGGAACTGATCCTTCGACTTGAGATCATCATAGTATCTTATGCGGGGACAGTCATACTTTGGTGATACTGGAAGTTGCTCTGTCAAGGGCCGCTAATACGACATCGTTCGGGTATGTCAAGAATCATATGAAGGTTGTGAATGATCAATAGAGGATTCGTCACTCTTAGTTAGTAAGAGTTTGTGATCTACATTTCATCCAATTAAGTTGATAATGAAATTCTTGGTCAAGGTGTACACATAAGTTGAAAAAGAGTTTTCGACTTACATCGACTTAATAGTGAAATGAAAGATATGATCGATAATCGAGATTAACACATATCCATATCTCGTAATTGATCGGATCATATTGACGAAGAGATTATAGTTACACGATAAACGAACGAGTTTGATTTTGTCATACCACGTGACATTTTTCATCGCATGTATTGCCCTGACACATTGCTAGATGTCAATCTAGGACGACAGATGTGAATTAGTATTAAATCAAAAAGGTGTTTTGGTTTATCGATTTTGATTAGATCAAAATAATAATTCACGTCGTTAGATATCGTGATTGAGAACCTAATGGGTCACACACAAAATGAGAATTGGAAGATTGAGAGTTACTAATTAATTAATTGACAATCGTTGGATAATTAATGAATCGAGTTTCTTATTAATAGGCCCGAATTAATTAATAAGATTAATTAATTCATGGACCGGATTTAATTTATTGGATTAATTCAATACTGGATCGGGTTAACTTTAAGGGACGGGCCAAGCCCGTTTGGGCTTATATAAATAAGTTACTAGGGTTTTTTGAAGTTGTAGAGATTATTCATTATTTTACTAGCACAAGAAATAAAACCCTGATTTTCTCTCTACATTGTTCTTTGTGTGGATACTATTGGAGGCTGGACAATTGGACAGCTGTGGGAGACAGATCAGAATTGTTGAAGTAGAAGGAATCACAAAGGAGTTTGCAAATTTCACAAAATGTAAAATCTATATCACAATATCTATCTAAACGTAAAGTAGATCCCTGGTGTGAATTGAAATTTATTTAATTTTCTGCTGTGCATGATAAATAAATTCCCAACAGGAATGACGTTAAAATGAAGACTATCTGGTTGAGTTAAAGGAGAAAATGGAGGAAAATAAAAGAAAGATTAGGCCTTGTTTGATAATCTTTATTTTCCCTAGATTTAAGAATTTTTTTTCCAAATTTCAACTTTTTGCTTGTTTGACAGGAGAAATTTTCCATGAAATTCATTTTCCCACTTTCTATCACACATGTGCATTTTCTTTGTTTTTGATGAAAATATTTTCCCATCATTTTGGTGGGAAAATAAATTCCATTTTTTTTTTGTAATAAGAACAAATTCTAGACCTAATGGTAAAAAAATTTATCATTTTAATGGACAATTTTTATGGAAAACAAAGCCAAATGGATGATATTCGGTATACAAATTTATTTATTTATTATTATTATTTTTTACAATTGGAATAAATTCTAGAGCTAATTGTAAAAATAAAAATAAAAAAATAATCCCTTTAATGAATAAATTTCATGAAAAGCAAAGTCAAATGGACACCAAATTTTAGACATTTTTCAGGTGAAAAATTATAACAATCAAACACAATTAATTACAATTCTCAGTAAAATAAATTTTAGACAATTCAATTCCCCACAATTCATTTTTTTCCACTCAAATTTCACATTTGCAATCAAACGAACCCTTAGATTTTTTTCTAAAATGAGTAGAAGTTGAATTTGTTTGGAATGACGCCAAAATGAAGACGCAGGTAGAGTTGAAGAAGAAAATTGAAGGAAATGATATAATTATAGAGGAAAGACGATGAAAATAAAAGAAATAGAAAATTAATAAATACATATGGGGAGTGATTCATATTAAGTGTTAAATATAAAAAGGTTGTTAGAGTACTTTAAAAAAAAAAATTACTCTCTAAATTTATAAATACTTTCTAAAATGCAAAATATACTCTTAAAAAAATATAAACAAAGAGTCTTTTAAAGATATTCCTAATATTCTTTGCATTTTGAGTTAAAGGGGACATCTCCATTGAGTCTTTAAATTTTCAATTTACCTTTTAATTTATTATTGTTTTCAAAGCATTGAAACAACTAAATTTCGATTCTACTTTTTAACTTATTATTACTTTCAAAGCATTGAAACTATTAAAATAAAAAATAAAGTTCATTGTACAGAAAATGTTGACAAAAAAAGGTTGGCAATCACTCATATGCGCGTGAGTCTCGCATGAATAAAAAAGTCCAAAAAAAAATGGGGCTCCTCATTTTAAATGAATGTCAACATCTTCTGTTAATCTCTTCTGTACAAGTAATAATGTTGTAAAATAAAATGTATTCCATCATCTATTCGTTGGTTACATCCGTGATGCTATCTCTAACATCCTAATCATTATCCGCTAAAGAAGCCTAATCCTTCCATAGAATATTGGGGTTGAACCCAGACGTCTAAGTACAATACGGCCCTCTAGGCTAATGGGCCGATCTTTTTCTCAAGATTGTCCTATTTCATGATCGCACTTAGCTCAAATTGGTACGACTTTGGCAGTATTTGTTATGAATATTAGACAAAATGGTATTAGACATTAAATAAAATTTAAAATTTTTTAAAGTGCCATTCAATTTACATAACAAACTTGTCACTAAGTCTGTTTGACAGAATTTTTTTTTTTTAATCGTAAATTTTTGTAGAATGTTTGGTTAGAAAGTAGATAAAAATTTTGGGTTCATGTATAAAATATTTTATTGTGAAAATGTGTGGTTGAAATGAGTATGAGAAAAAAAATTTGAAAGAATGGTTGTCAAACAGAAGTTCAAATTTAATTCCTTGTTTGATATAGATTAAAATTTAAGTCAAGTCAAGAATTAATTTTAACCACACATTTAATGGAATTTACAACTTTTCAATCATACATTGGAACATTTCATCAATTTTTATCAAAATTTACTAAAAAAAAAATTATTTTATTTCACACCAAACAAGGTATATCCTTCTGTATCTAAAATATGCAACTAATCTCCATCAATTTTTGTTCTCTTGACAGTTTACTTTAGCTAATTATTCTCTTTAATTTGCACTATTGAAATTTTGCTTTAGCCAGTATTCTCCATCAATTTTATTATTTGAGGGTTTACTGTAACTTCCCCACTTGTAGAGGCTTCTGAAACCGAATGGGTTCCTCTTATGTATCCAAACGAGCATGGTTGCTAAGGCAAACTCGATAATTTTGAAGAACAAAAATTCATTCATCATATCAATTAATTCTCTAATATAGTAAAATTTTCTTCCCAAGTTTGCAGCAGTGGGGTGCCATGAACTTGTAATCTTTTGGGCAGTGGTCAGCGAGATCGTGTGCTTATATTACCAGATAAGGAATAAAGCTTGTTAATTTGGACTACTCGTCTTAAAAAAATTGACTTTTAAAATGAACTAAAAATATTAACATGGTACCAGAGTCACTTTATTGAAGAAAATATGAGATTATAAGAACAATATGAAGTAATTGATCACAAGAATACAAGAACAAAATAATTTATAGAGCAAAGGAGATTTCAATAAAATATTGAGAATTATAACTTCGTCTTATAATGAGGTTAAACAACCTCAATAAATTGTAGAGAAAAGTCATATATATATATATATATATATATATACACACACACACGGATTTGATCTCCTAAGCACCGTAGCATGCTTATGTGTGTGCCACATAAGCATGGTGATTAGCATAAACTAAGCACGGTGCTTAGGAGATCATTAATTTTTTTTATATATATATATATATATATATATATATGTGTGTGTGTGTGTGTGTGTGAAACAAATAGGGGACGTCTAGACTCTAATAGTGTAGTTATAGATAGAAATCAATGAATAAAACGTTTTCAAAACACAAAACTGGCCTGGGCCGGATAAATATGCTACTAGAGCGTAAGGTGGGTGACAACTCCATCGCTCGAGTGCTAGTCGGATGCTAAGTCTCTATTGTGACGACACCACTCTAGCGCCAAGCTAGCTAGCAAATTTTAGGTGACTTTTCTCCTCAATCCATAATTTGATATCTTCAAGTCTAACATAAATTTCAACTCTCAATTGGGTTTTCAAATAAACTTTCAACTAGAATTTGTCAAATAGATTTCAAATAGAATTCAGGTCACACCTTAATTCTAACAAACTCCACATTGACATGAATTCTACTACAATGAACAAACTTCAAAAATTCTTCATCTGGAAACAAATTCTAATGCAATGAATAAATTTCAACTCCTCAACAAAAATACAAACAAAATTCTCCATAAAAAAAATTCAATTGGAAATATTCTTCACCTCAAGTGGGGGCAAAAATGATCTAATGATCACCAAATAAGGCTGAAACAAGCCTTGTAGTAGAATCACAACTGAATACATAAAAAGAATGATCTTGGCTAGAATCAACATCATTAATCACATTCAAACCATCAATTAAATCAGCAGAATTGTATCCATGTGAAGTCTTATGACTAAAAATGGGTCCGTTACTAGCAACTAAATATAATGACACCGCCTATTATGGTGGTAAGACGGATTAACTCATAACTTCTAAATTCAATTGAAATGTATTCTTTAAAGAAGATATCAAATTAGACTCCAACAATACAGAATCCAACTCCAAATCCATCTGAGTTCTTAAAGTATGCTAATTGATCAAAGATTCTATATAACACTACAAGATATATAAGTGTGATTTTTTATGTTCCTTTAACAAAACACGGGTTTTGTTTACTAACCTTTAGGACCCCAAATAGTGCATCTATACCCTTTCGAGTCAAGAAGTACTTAAGGAGATAATGTTTCTCTTCAGATTTGAAACGTGTTTCACTGCATCAAGTGTTTTAATCGTCCCATCAAACATTTTTATTCTGGCCTGACAAATACCAGGTATTCGACAAGATGTATTATTAATGATCATCATAACACATTTTAAAACTTCGTTATAAGATGAAAACAAATTCCAATTGAGACATATATGGAAAGTGCAAGTTGTATCGAGAATTCAAGTCTCGTCGAGTTTGGAGTTGTAGTCAGACATAAGTAAAAACTCTCTATCACTATTAGGATTTTTTGCAATACGTGCTTCCCCTGAAGTTTCTAATTGTTGATTTACTGTCAATTTTGCTTTATTTTGCGACTTATAACAATTATTTTATCAAGTGCCCATTTTTCTTGCAATAATTACTAAATTTGAAATTAGATTTTGACTTGCCCCTTGCACGATCACCATCAATAATGAGCCAATCTCCATGAATCTCAAATGTAACAAGATACTTCATCTTTTCCTTTGAATATAGAGCATCATAAACTTTTCCGAGAATGAGAGTATCACAACTATATAAATATCGTGTCTCTAAAAGACATGTATGAAAGGACAATGAACACAATAAATTCAATTCCAAATTTTCTTCATCATATTTAACCTTCAAGAACTCCAAATCAGTGACGATTTCCTTAAAAGTAGCTAGGTGATCTCAAGAGATGTACCTTCTATCATATGATGAGAATATAGACGTTGTTTCAGATGCAATTTGCTAGTAAGACTTTTCGTTGTACATAATTGCTCCAATTTTAACCTTAATGTGGCAGGCTGACTTCTCCTTCAAAACGACCTGAAAAATATTATTTGAAAGATAAAAATGTATTTGAGATATGACCTTTCAATCCTTCTATTATTTCTCCTCTGAAATCTAAGTTATGGGCATCTTGTCAAATCTCAACACCATGTCGTCCAAATCCACCTGAATGAGTATTACTTTCATCTTTATCTATCACAAAGAGAATTTTGTATTGTGACCTAATAGTGGAATATCATACTTTATAGTTGTTGTCATCACGAAAGATTAAGTTGAATTCTTAACTTGATCAAAACCTCGATCTTCCTAAGAAATGCAAAACGAAAAGCCTAATACCAGCTTGTTGAAAAACAAAGATGATATTGGATTGCTTTGATATCACTTTGTTGAAAAAATATGAAATTATTGGCATAATATAAAGTAATTGATTACACGAGTACAAGAACAAAATAATTTGCAAAGTGAAGGATGTTTCAGTAAAATATGGCGAAATAATACAAAGATTTTGTGTTTATAACTTTATCTATCTTATAATGAGGTTACACAACATTAATAAATTGTAGAGAAAAATCAAATATATATAGAGAACAAACATGGGACACCCAAACCTAAATAGTGGAGTTATAGATGGAAAATAATGCTCAAAACGCAAAATGAGCCTAGACCAGATAACTACGTTGCTCAAGTGCCAAGCGAGCAACATCTTCACTACTCGGGCGCCAAGTCTCAGTTGAAATTTTGATGACATCGCTCGAGCGCCAAACTAGTGGCCAACTAAGGAAATTGCGGCGACTTCTATCTCAGATCTATAATTTGATCTCTTCAAGTCCAATACAAATTCCAACTTCCAATTGGACTTCCAAATAGACTTCGAGTAGGATTCCAAATAGAATTCGAATCACACCCTAATTCTAACATAATAAAAAGTCTTAATAAAGCTCAAGCCGTGACATGATTAGTATTTGCTGAAGTACATATATGCTTAGCTTGAAATGCAATACGTTCAACCATTAAAATGCACAAGGAAAATAGTAGAAGATATCGGTATTGAGCTAATTAGAGGATCCCTTGTCGAGGCTGTACACAACAAGAAGTACTAGAGTTTCACAAAAGCGCACAGTGTGATTATATTTACTACCCTTGGACACTATACTGCAGCATCTGCTAGTTTAGCCAAAAAGGAAAACATCCAAAACGTAAGTATATAGATCAGCAATATACAGCAGCTGATCAGAAGCCAGAAGCTGATCAAGATTTAAATAAATCGCTCCACTTCTTGTTGGTGTTCTCTTTCCAGATTGCATCAGTCTCTCTTGATACTTGGTCATGCGAAACACAATGCAGATTTCCACCAATTACGTCTTCTAAGGCTGGATTGTCGATTCTGTCAGCTGGCTTGGCTACAACACCGGAGGGCAATGCATGGCAGATACGAGTAGTTGGTGGCCGAGGAACATTTTGAGGCATTGGTGAAGAGGAAAATAGCTCGATCAATTTCCTTGTCTGTCCTTTATCTAACTCAAACCAGAAGAGCTGCCTTTCATAGTAATTATGACCAATTACTGGTCCGAATTTATCTTCAAACAGAGGCTGGCACTTCCTTCGGACACTGACTCGCACCTTGAAAGAAAACAGCATGATACATTTATTTATTTGCCAAGCAATGTGATATAAAGCATGAAGTACCAATAATTTGTATACCTGAGCAGGATAGGCTGTTCTTTGAGTTCCCTCATTAGCAATCCATGCGTACAGGTCGATATTCATCTGTCCAGGGCTTGCAGCCTCAAAGATACCGTGGAGTGTCCGATCACTATAGTTGAAGAGAAAAAGCGGTAAGCCAGTGCTGACATTCTTCACATAAGAGAAATGTGGAGACGGTAAACCTGATCAGGAATTTGCCAAAGAAACATTAAAAAAATGGTTAATAATTTCAACTGGAAAAAACAGAAAGTAAAGTAAGTATATGTTGTGGGCTCTAGAAGAAACGCACCAAACAACTTCTTACTTAGGCATTCACCCATTGTATGATGCTTGCAACCAAATACAACTGCACCTAGTTCATTTTTTCTTAGATTCCTAGCATTTAAGCTAAAATTGCCCAGTGAAGAAGATTCATATTTTTCCTTCTTCAAGGGCATCTTAGCATTTCTTCCCCGCCCCATCTGCAATTACAGGAGAAAAATAACCATTAAACTAAAACTAAATGCAACAACTGAAGCTATAGAGCAAACAAAGCAACAATGGGCAGCATGAATGGCATCCTTGTTTTCGAAAAGTTTCTAGCTGAAACAATATAATGTTTTTCATTAAAAAACACAAAATATTTGGTGGCAGTGATGGGGGTTCAAGCTGGAAAAACATTAAGGTTATGTTTGATATACAGTATCAGTAGAACAAACTAAACGTTCACTTCTTTTCCTTCTTTAATATTGTTTAGTACCGTCCTGTTCACCTTCCCAAACCTGCCATAAGAAGTTCAGGGACTATAAGATATGAGCTCCCTTTTGTTTATAATAACAAGATTGGAGAAAGTTTTCAAAATCACTAATCACTAAATAACAGAGAAGACTGAGTAATTAATAAAGGAACTAAACTAGGAACAGAAAATCAAAATTTAGTCTAAAAGAACTTCAATAGCATTTCAGTTCCTTCCATAAAACTCTGATGAACCAATATTGCATCCCACTAGTGTGGGATAAGTACGTGAATGAGATGTATAGTGAAAATAAATAGAATAATGTACAGTTACATTACAGAAACACGTCAATCCTTACACTGCTACATGAATTCCGTGAGTAGGAAATACACAAAAATAAAATAAAATAATAAAACAATTTCAATCTAGCTTCTGTACTGTAAACACTAAACACTCAGAAACCACAAGTTAAATTTACACATGCTTTAGCCCATAACCCCCAAGAATTTGTCCCTTGTCCAATCGAAACAATCATTTCTAATATGACGCAAGTTGTTCTCTGATAAAGAATTTCAACAAAAAGAAGCCAAAAATTTTACATTAAGCCCTTCTATGACCAAAATCTGTCTTCTCACTAAATTAACAAGACGATCCTGCTATTTTCGATCTACATTCAGTATAACAATTACCATCATTAACACTCACAAACCACAAGTTATAGTTACACATTCTATAACACATAATTTTCCCCCAAATTTAACCCACAATTCGTACAACCCGAACAATCCTTTTTATTATTTCATGCAGCCCTTCAGCTAAAAGAAGAAGGAGAAGAAGAAACATCCAATCATGCTAACCTCCAGACATAAAACACTTCAATCTCCCAAAAAAATGGAGAAAATATAGATAAACCCCAAAAAAATTAAAATTCCTAGGAATGAAATCGGTGCAAAAGTTAAAAATAAAAAATAGGTAACTCCCACTCATGCAGAAAACGTAAACTTCGGCACTTTTATGTATTCATAACTAGGAGGAAAACTGTATTTCAATTTTTTCCACCAAAATCACAAAATCTGCAACATCTATTTTTTGTGTATGAACATACATATCAAGTAGCATAGAACAAACAGTGCATTCAAACCATGAAGGCATGAATATCAAAATTTTGATGAAATAAAGTGAGGAAAATAAGGAAATGTCACTGAATAAACTATAAAACAAAGATAAAACAAAATTGCAAAACCTTTAGCAGTGAAAATCTCAAGATCAGTGTCAGACAAACGTAGAAAGTGAGAGAGAGAGAGAGAGAGAGAGAGAGAGAGTAGAAGGCATAAATGAGTAATGGAGAGGCGGATACTGGACACTGAATTAATTTTTATTTATTTGTAATTTTTTTTTAATTCAATGTAATTAAAGAATTTGGAAGGACTTATTTCAGGTCTTCAGGGTATGTCAATTTTGCTAAATATTTCAAATATTCAAATCAAGAAATTATAATGGATCAAATCATATTGGGAAAGAAAAAAGATTAATTATTAGAATTAAACTACTTGTACCCTTAATTTGACATTTTGATTTACTCGGTCTCACCCATCCTCTGAAAATTGAATTCAAATTAGTCATATTTTTATCGAGTTTGATTGACAGTGAATATTTCGGTCGAGTTCTATTCATGATTGTATTTCCAAATTTTATAACGTCAGAATTAGTGAATATTTTGGTTCTTCACTCGGTCCTTAATAACCTTTCCAAAGTTGTTAAACATGTCTATAAATTCGTCTGACCTTTAAAATATTACACATCTTTTTTAACTTTTTAAAACTGTAGAATTATTTGTTTATGTAAATTTGTTTATAAATAATTTTACTTATAAGTATTTTAAATTTAGCCAAACACGCATAAATATACTGAACGTGCATTATTTTCCATATTCGTTTTTAATTGTTGACACTTAAAGGAAGACAAAAGGCTGTACATACACGAATCTACCTTCCAAAAGTAATTTTGCTAATCATAGAAAAGGGTGGTGAGCAGCCGAAATTTAAATGCCTATTTTAGCCCTGCTTATTTGGGTCATGTTTCGCTTTGCTTAAAGCTACACAAAATGCCAAGAGAGTAAACAATCTTTGATCTTTTTTATTTTTGTAGCACCATTAATGCTTAGCAATAATCTTGAGAGTAATGCTATTTAATCTCATTGTGGTTGCAACTTCAGTTTAAATGGTGTTAATGTGACATTAAATAATAAGTAGAATTAAATAACTTATTTAATTTCGCATTTCATTTAGCCTATAATCTAGCGTCACTGATGAGAACCATATAGTAACGAACACTACGCAACAAGATTGACGATCCCAGGAAAGTCTAAAGATAATCCAGTTTAAGTTGATTCAAGAATTGTTGAACCAAACAACCAAATAAGAACGAAGTTTGAAAGACCTCTTGATTACAAAACTCGTGATATTCACTTGGTATTGAACGCCACAAGAAAATCTTGATGAGTTCGCAAAATTCAATGAAAAACAAAGTTGAAGCACAAATAGTCTCTCTATTGAATTGATAATTTGTCAAAAGTTTCAATACATTGAATAATGAAAAGTATTTATACTAAAACTAGAATACCTAGAAAAATAGAAAATAATATCCTCAATATGGAAAAATATCACTAAACTAAGAATTATAAGGAAATAAGGAATCTCGCCAAAAATAGGAAAATTCTCCTCGGATTATAACTATGCGGCCGCATGGTTCATTTCTACGCGGTCGCATGGTTCAACCAAATTCGGCCTTCTTGCTCTCGGGTGACCTCCATGTGGTCGAATGGTTTGAACAATTATGCGGTCGAATGGTTTAAACAATTATGCGGCCGCATAGTTGTTCGATTGGACGTCTTCTTTTGCTCCTTGTATCACATTGATCCAATTGGTTTCGACTTCGACCCGAACATGAAACTTGCCTCTTTTCTCGTGTGGATCATGATGTCATCAATTGTTGATTGCACAAGTAATCTCATTGCTTGATTTACCCGTTTTGCCCTTGATCGCGTCATCGGTCCTCTTTTGATAATCAGTGGGTCTCGTCTTGAGCTCGATTTTATCGGACTCGACTCCTAGATCATATCATCCCCCCCCTCTTCAAAATGATTCAACCTCGAATCTGCACTTACATCGAAAAGAGAGAGATCAGACACATTAAAATTTGCTGAAACATTATACTCACCTGAAAGATTCACTTTGTATGCATTATCATTGACGTTCTCCAAAACTTGAAATGGACCATCCCCTTGTGGCTGTAAGTTTGACTTCCTTTGTTCTAGAAAGCGCTCATTTCTGAAATGTACCCAGACCCAATCTCCAGGTTCAAATGTTACGCTTCTTCGACCCTTGTTTGCTTGTAACGCGAAGTGTTTGTTTTTCTTTTCAATTTGCAACCTTACCTTTTCATGAAGTGATTTCACCAACTCAGCATTTCTTTTACCACCTAAGCTACATCGTTCATTCACAGGCAAATGTATTAAATCCAAAGGTATTAGTGGATTAAAATCATAAACAATTTCAAATGGTGAAAACGAAGTAGTAGAATGCGTGGCCCTATTATATGCAAACTATATAAAAGGCAAACACTCCTCCTAACTTTTCAAATTCTTATTCATTACAGTGTACGAAAGTTGTGTCATTGTCCTATTCACTATCTTAGTTTGACCATCGGTTTGTGGGTGACAAGTTGTGGAAAACATAAGCTTAGTGCCTAACTTACCCCACAAAACCCACAAAAATGACTTAAAAACTTAACATCCTAATTCAACACTATAGTCCTAGGTACCACATGTAAATGCACCATCTCCCTAAAGAATAACTTAGCTATGTTAGTGTCATAATCTGTTTTGTGACATGCTATGAAGTGTGTCATCTTACTAAACCTATTTACCACCATAAAATCAAATCTTGTCCCTTCTTAGTTCTAGGTAAACCCAAAACAAAATCTATAGAAATATCAACTCATGGTTCACTAGGTGTAGGTAACGATGTATACAAACCTTGAGGCAATACCTTAGACTTGACCTTTTTACACACTAAGCATTGATTACATATTCTTTCAACATCATTTTTCATCCTAAGCTAATAAAAATGCTCACCTAACATGTCTAAAGTCTTTTTAACCCCAAAATGTCTCATCAATCCACCACTATGTGCTTCCCTCACTAACAACTCTCTCATTGAACAATTAGGTACACACAACCTATTTTCTCTAAACAAATATCCATCATACTTAAAGAATTTATCTATAGCACCCTTATTACATGATAGATAAATATTAGAAAAATCTAGATTACCAACATACATATCCTTAATATACTCAAAACCCGCAATTTAGCACTGAGAGAAGTTATTAGCTCGTACCTTCGAGACAATGCATCTGCTACCACATTTTTCTTACATTGCTTGTACCGGATGACATAAGGGAATATCTCTACAAATTTCATCCACCTTGCATGTCTTTTGTTTAGCTTACCTTGACCTCGCAAATGCTTCAATGATTCATGGTATGTGTGTATCACAAACTCCTTAAGCCACAGGTAGTGCTGCAATGTCACAAAGGCTCGAACAAGTGAATATAACTCATTGTCATATGTGGGATAATTGAACGCTACTCTACTTAGTTTTTCACTGAAATAGGCTATAGACCTCCTATCCTGCATTAAAACTGGTCCAATACCTATTCCTGATGCATCACACTCAATCTCGAAAGCTTTATCAAAGTTAGGTAGTGCTAAAACTGGTGTCTTACACAACCTATCCTTAATTATATTGAATGCATACTCTTGTTCATCACCTCAATGAAATCCTACTCTTTTTAACAATTTTTTTGAGTGGTGTAGTGATTGTGCTAAAGTCTTTCACAAAACGCTTATAAAAACTGGCCAAACTATGAAAACTCCTAACTTCAGTTATGCTTTTAGGTGTTGGTCATTCTTTAATAGATTTTATTTTCTCCTCATCTACTTCTACTCCATTAGCACCCACTACAAATCCTAGGAAAACAACATTTTCTATACGAAATGTACACTTTTTAAAATTAACATAAAGTTGTTCCTTTCTTAAGACTACAAGTACACTCTTAAAATGCTCTACATGATCATTTAGGTCCTGCTATAAACCAAGATGTCATCAAAATACACAACAACAAATTTACCTATAAAAATACGTAAAACATGATTCATCAATCGCTTGAAAGTGCTTGATGCATTAGTGAGTCCAAATGACATTACTAACCACTCATAGAGGCCATACTTAGTTTTAAAAGCAGTTTTTCACTCATCACATTCCCTCATTCGAATTTGGTGGTCTCCACTTTTAAGATCAATTTTACTAAACATGCAAGGACCATATAATTCATCCAACATATCATCTAACCTAGGAATAGGATGACGATACTTTACCGTTATATTGTTGATGGCCCTGTAATCCACACGCACCCTCCAAGTTCCATCTTTCTTTGGCATAAGTAGCACTGGGACGGCACATGGGCTCATATTCTCTCGCACATATCCTTTGCTCATCAACTCCTCTACTTGCTTTTGAAGTTCCTTTGTCTCTTCGGAGTTACTTCGATAAGCTGGTCGGTTTGGAATAACAGCGTAGGAACAAAATCAATCTGGTGCTCAATGTCTCGAATGAGTGGTAACCCACTAGGCATGTCCTCTTGAAAGATATCTTCAAATTTCTGCAATAAAGATGTCGCTAAACTGGGGAGGGGTAGATTAGGTTCCTCAAAATTGAGGAATGACTCCTTATAGATTATCAAAATCATTCGCCTTTTATCCTCTATCGCTATTTTCAACTCATTCCCCTTTGCAAAGAAATTTGCTTTTGAATTTTTTATCCTCTCAGACACCTCCATTTCTCTTCCCTTATGTGACTCCAATCTCTTTTTCTCCCTAATAGCCACCTCACCATTTTCTCTCACTTTTTCCAGCTCTTTCACTATTTTCCCTTCCGCATTTTTCAATTTGATTTGGTCTTCATACACTTGTGCCGGTGTTAATGGCGCAAGGGTGATGGACCTCTCATCCTTAATGAAACTATATCGGTTCTTTTACCCATCATGAATAACTTTCCTATCATATTGTCATGGTCTACCAAGTAAAATATGCCCTGCATGCATAGGTATTACATTACGCATAATTTCATCCCGATAACTACCAATTGAAAGATTAATCAACACCATTTTATTCACCTTAATATCCCCATAATCATTTAATCATTGTAACCATAGGGCCTATGGTGTCTTAATAGCGTTAATCCCAATTTTTTCACAGGTGTTGTGCTAGCTGCGTTAGTACAACTACCTCCATCAATTATTACACTACATACCTTATTGTTGATGTGACATCGTGTATGAAATATGTTTTCTCATTGTTGCTCTAAGTCACCTGTCTTGATTTGAGTGTTGAGAGCTCGCCTCATGATCAATAACTCTCCTCCAACACAAAACTCCACTTTGTCTCCATAATCACTAATCTCCTCCAACGCAAGCATGCCTTCAAATTCATCCTCACTGTCACTCACCACCTCTTCATTGTGTATGATCATTGTCTCTTTGTTTGGACATTAAGAAGCGATGTGTCCTGACCCCAAACACCTGAAGCACTTGATATCGCAATTTCTGGATGGTTGTGGCTCTGTATTTGGTGTTGACCTGCTAACACTCTCATCTTTCTCCTTTGGCATATCATTTCTTCCTTTCGAAGCAGCTACATCTCATTTGTTATCCCACCTCGGTTTCCAATTTGGATTAGAACCTGAAGTACCCAATGGTTGCCTAGCTGCCCCATTCCTCTTCAACTGTTACTCAACCTTTATGACCACATGCAGCATATCTTCAATCTCCACATAGTGTTGCAATTCCACAATATTAGCAATTTCCCTATTCAACCCATCCAAGAAATGAGCTATGGTGGCTTCCCGATCCTCTTCCACATTTGCCCTGATCATTAAAATTTTCATCTCTTTATGATAATCTTCCATACTATTTGAACCCTGATGTAATCCTTGCAATCTTTGATGCAGTTCCCTGTGGTAGCGACTAGGCACGAATCTCTTCCGCATAATAGTTTTCAACTTTTCCCAAGTACTAACCGCTCGTTTCCGATTCCTCCACCTAGATGTAACCACTTGATTCCACCATGTTATGGCATAATCAACAAACTCAAGAACTGCTATTTTCACCTTCTTTTCCTCCGAATAATTATAACACTCAAATATCAACTCTACATTTTTCTCTCACTCTAAATAAGCCTCCGGATCACTCATTCTCTTAAACGGTGGAATTGACATCTTAATATTGCCCATATTCCCATATACATCATCTCCAAAGTTATTCCTACCCCTTCGTTCAAACCTACCACCTATATTCCTCATCCTACCCATTTCACCTACCATTGATGCATTCTCATCCAAATCACTACCATACTCATAATCATCATGCAACTCCCTCATAGGTTCTCTCCTACCCAGTCTCCTTGCATTTGAGTGTCCCCTATGACTATTTGACCCCGATGCCTCTAACCTACCAAGCCTTCCAGTCACATCCCCAAGTACCCTCGCAAACTGTCTTACTACATTTTTTCCCATGTTGATTTGATTCGCCTGTCTGATTGAATTTGAACCTTCTTTGTCTGACATCCTAATTCTATAGAATTTCAACCTCACAATGTTCACTCGTGTATCACTCAAATATTGACTTTTACCCTCAAATTCGCCCAAGTAACTTCAAAGAACAAGGTGAACTCAGAAAGTATAATCCCGGTGATTCAATTGAGTTTGATCACAAATTTGATAGAAGAAAAGAAAAAGATGGAGAAAGACTCAAGACAAGAACAAAGTATTGAATTGAAACTAATGAATTCAATAGACAAGAACAATGTACAAATTGAAAGGAAGAAAACTCAAGAGACAAGAAAATGAAGGAATTTAATTAGACATCCATTTTTTTTTTACTCGAACTAGAAAACTAAAATTGCTGGAAATTCCCGTAATAATAATATATTCCCATTTTTTTTTCACTTGGGAGTTTAACTAAGAAACCAGCAAAACAAACGAAAATGGATTTGGACTCTTAAATAGTCCAAAAAACAACTTTGAATTTTTTTTTTTTGGATTAAAGACTCAAAACTATTAGTGGACACAAGAACACGAAAAACTATGAAAGAAAAGAAATCAAGACTAAAAAACAACTAAAGATATAACCTGATTATTTTGGAGCCAAGATCGATACCAATTGATGAGAACCACGTAGCAACGAACACTACGTAACCCCGCAACAAGATTGATGATCCCAAGAAAGCCCAAAGATAATCCAGTTTTGAGTTGAACCAAGAATTGTTGAACCAAGCAACCAAATAAGAATGAAACTTGAAAGATCTCTTGATTACAAAACATGTGATCTTCACTCGGTATTGAACGCCACAAGAAAATCTTGATAAGTTCGCAAATTTCAATGAAGAACAAAATTGAAAGCACAAATAGTCTCTCTATTGAATTGATAATTTGTCATAAGTTTCAATACGTTGAATAATGAAAAGTATTTATACTAAAACTAGAAAACCTAGAGAAATCGGAAATAATATCCTCAACATGGTAAAATATCACTAAGATAAGAATTATAAAGAAATAAGGAATCTCGTCAAAAATAGGAAAATTCTCCCTGGATTATAACTATGCGACCACATGGTTCATTTCCATGTGGTCGCATAGTTTAGAAAACTATGTGACCGCATAGTTGTCCGGCTGGACGTCTTCTTTTGTTCCTTGTATCACATTGATCCAATTGATTTCTGACCTCGACCCGAATATGAAACTTGCCTCTTTTCTCGTGTGGATCATGATGTCATCAATTGTTGATTGCACAAGTAATCTCATTGCTTGATTGACCCATTTTGTCCTTGATCGCATTATCAGCTCTCCTTCGATAATCAACGGGTCTCGTCCTGCGCTTTGCTTTGTCGGGCTCGACTCCTAGATCGTATCAGTTACCTAGATTGGGGATGCAACCCAGTGGGGCTACACAGTATTGCTCTAATCTTGATAGTATTTGGGTCCATAACCTCATTATCCACTAAAATTATGATTCATTTTTAATTCGTAAGACACGAGACAGTAGGCCCCATTGCCATCGAGAGAGGTACTAAGCACTAGTTGGTGATTTATATCGTATAGCATTGATAGTGTTTATTTATTACCTTTAAAGTATCTCAAAGATACTCTCTAAATATAAAATATATTTTATTTTAAAGAGCTAACTTAAAAATAAGTTTCAAAAAACTTTTCATTTTAACTTTTTAAACTAGAGAGTGGATTTGCCTCTTTATTTTGTCTTTCTCAAGAAACATTTATTGATTTCTTCAATTAGAAAGGCAAATCAACTGTTGATTCTTAATATATAATGATTGCATTTAATAATTCATAGTATTTGGGTCATGTTTGGCTTTGCTTAAAGCTACAAAAGATGCCAAGAGAGTAAATGATCTTTGATCTTCTGAGGATTTTTATTTTTGAATGACAACGTAGAAGGAAACTATTTGTATAAGGGTGATGGTGTTATGAGTACTGTTTTTGTTATTTTAAAATGCAAACTATTTGTAATGTTTGGAACTATTGATTTTGTCAATGTCTTAAAATCGATGGAACTATTGATTTTGTTTGGAACTACTGATTTTGTCATTCTCTTTTTTCATGTTGATCCAGTAATGAGCATATCTCTCAAATTTTATATACGGCATGTCCATCTTGCAACTTAAATAAGTTCAAATTATTGATTATCAGGGCTCGGACAAGTTGTGGCTGCTCATAATAGTGTGTATAGACAGAACGACACAACAACCGTTCTATGAACAGTAACGACACTTGTGCCGTTCTCAAGAACAAGTTTGTCAATTGTCATAACGTCACTTGTGTCGTTCTCTCAAATCTTTAACGACACAAGTGTTGTTCTCATAGACTAGTATTACAAGCATAACGGCATGTCCATATTGCAACTAAAATGAGTTCGAATTATCGATTAGACGGGTTGTGGATGCTCATAATTGTGTGTATAGATAAAACGACACAACCGCCGTTCTACGAACAGTAACAACACTTGTGTCATTCTCAAGAACAAGTTTGTCAATTGTCATAACATCACTTGTGCTGTTGACCTATATTATATGATATCTTGTTGGTGAGATCACAAGCCGTTAGCTACGTCTGTTAGAAAATATAATTAATGAGCGTAACTCTCAATTTTTCTCCACGACAGGTCCATCTTTCAACTTAAATGAGTTTGACCTATCGATTATTGGGGTTCGGATGGCTCGTGACCGCTGATACTCGTGTTTATTGACAGAACGACATAAGTTCCGTTTAATTGCACATATATCGTTCTGATAATTTCTCTAATATCTTGCTTCTTTTCCGCCTTAACGACCTCAACAATTAAACCCCCTGACTTAAAGAAGTCATAAATGCTAATAATCTGTTTTAGATTCGTGTTTATAGACAGAACGACACAAGTGAAGTTCTAATGATTTATCTAATATTTTACTTCATTTCCGCTTTAACGACTTCAAGTATTGGACCTCCTGACTTCAGAAAGTCATAAATGTCGATAACGTGATAAATAAAAGTAGAATTGACATAAATTATATGATATCTTGTTGATGAGATCACAAGTCATTATGTACGTCCGTCCAAAAATATCATTAATGAGTGTAACTATCAATTTTTGTTCACGGCATGTCCATTTTTCAACTTAAGTGAGTTCAATATATCGATTATCGTGGTTCGGATGGCTCACGGTCGCTTATACTCGTGTTTATAGACAAAATGACTCAAGTGCTGTTCTGATGATTTCTCTAATATTTTACTTCATTTCCGTCTTAACAACCTCGAGCATTGGACCCACTGACTTGAGAAGGTCATAAATGCCAATCATGTGACAAATAACGCTAGAATTGACATAGATTATATGATATCTTGGTCGTGAGATCACAAGTTGTTATCTACGTCCATCAGAAAATATAATTAATGAGCGTAACTATCAATTTTTGTTCACAGCATGTCCATCTTTCAACTTAAATGAGTTCGATTTATCGATTGTTGGGGTTTGTTCGGCTCGCGGCCACTCATACTCGTGTTTATAGATAGAACTACACAAGTGTCGTGTGATGGCATAAGTGCCGTTCTAATTATTCTATAATATTTTACTTCATTTTCGCCTTAACGACCTCAAGAATTGGACTCCTTGATTGAAGGAAGTCATAAATGTCGATTATGTGAGAAATAACATAGATTATATGATATCTTGTTAGTGAGATCACAAGTCGTTATGTACGTCCGTCAGAAAATATAATTAATGAGCGTAACTCTCAATTTTTGTCCAAGACATGGCCATCTTTCAACTTTAATGTGTTTGACTTATCGATTATCAGGGTTCGTAGCGTGTTTATTAACAGAACGACATAAGTCTTGTTTAACGACACATGTGTTGTTCTGATAATTTCTCTAATATTTTGCTTCATTTTCGCCTTAACGACCTCAAGTATTGGACCCCATGATTTAAGAAAGTCCTAAATACCAATAATCTATTTTAGATTCGTGTTTATAGACAGAACGACACAAGTGACATTTAACGGCACAAGTGACGTTCTAATGATTTCTCTAATATTTTTCTTCATTTCCGACTTAACGACCTCAAGTATTGGACCCCCTGACTTAAGGTAGTCATAAATGTCGATCATGTGACAAATAACAGTAGAATTAATATAGCTTATATGATACTTGTTGGTGAGATCACACGTCATTATCTACGTCCGTCAGAAAATATAATTAATGAGCGTAACTTTCATTTTTTGTCCACGACATGTCCATTTTTCAACTTAAATGTGTTTGACTTATCGATTACCGGGGTTCGAACAACTCGTGGCCACTTATACATGTGTTTATTGACAGAACGACACAAGTGTCGTCTAATGACACATGTGCCTTTCTGATGATTTCTCTAATATTTTGCTTCCTTTCCGCCTTAACGACCTCAAGTATTAGACCCCCTGACTTGAGGAAGTCATAAATGCCGATAATCTGTTTTAGATTCGTGTTTATAGACAGAGTGACACAAATGTCATTTAACGGCACAAGTGATGTTCTAATTATTTCTCTAATATTTTGCTTCCTTTCCGACTTAACGATCTAAAGTATTGGACCACCTGACTTAAGAAAGTCATAAATGCCGATAATCTATTTTAGATTTATGTTTATAGATAGAACGACACAAGTGTCGTTTAACGTCACAAGTGACGTTCTAATGATTTTTCTAATATTTTGCTTCCTTTTCGACTTAAAGACCTCAAGTATTGGACCCCCTAACTTAAGGAAGTCATAAATGCCGATAATCTATTTTAGATTCGTGTTTATAGACAGAGCGACACAAGTGATGTTCTAATGATTTCTCTAATATTTTTTTCCTTTTCGACTTAACGACCTCAAGTATCGAACCCCCTAACTTAAGGTAGTCGTAAATGTCAATCATGTGACAAATAACGGTAGAATTAACATAGATTATATGATATCTTGTTGGTGAGATCACAAGTCGTTATATACGTCCATCTAAAAATTTAATTAATGAGCGCAACTCTCAATTTTTGTTCATGGTATGTCCATCTTTCAACTTAAATAAGTTCAATATATCGATTATCGGGGTTCAGACTGCTCGAGGCCACTCGTACTTATGTTTATAGATAGAACGACACAACTGTCGTTTAACGGCACAAGTGATGTTCTAATGATTTATCTAATATTTTGCTTCATTTCTGCCTTAACGACCTCAAGCATTGGACCCCCTGACTTAAGGAAGTCATAAATGTCGATCATGTGATAAATAACAGTAGAATTGACATAGATTATATGATATCTTGTTGGTGAAATCACAAGTTGTTATCTACGTTCGTCAGAAAATATAATTAATTAGCGTAACTCTCAATTTGTTTTCCACGACAATCCATCTTGCAACTTAAATGAGTTTGACTTATCAATTATCGGGGCTTGGACGGTCATGACCACTCATACTCGTGTTTATAGATAGAACGACACCAGTGACGTTTAACGGCACTTGTGCCATTATGATGATTTCTCAATTATTATCCTTCCTTTCCGTCGCAACGACCTCAAACACTGGATCCCCTGACTTAAGGAAGTCAGAAATCTTGATCACGTGAAAAATAACGGTAGAATTGACATTAATTATATGATATCTTGTTGGTGAAATTACAAGTCGTTATCTATGTTCGTTAGAAAATATAAATAATGAGCGTAACTATCAAATTTTGTGCACGGCATGTCCGTCTCGCAACTTAAATGAGTTCAAATTATCGATTATCGGGGCTCAGATGGGTCGTGGCTGCTCGTACTCGTGTTTATAGACAAAACGACACAAGTGACGTTTCATGGCACTTGTGCCGTTCTGATGATTTTTCAAATATTTTGCTTCATTTCCATCGTAACGACCCCAAGTACTGGACCCCTAACTTAAAGAAGTCAAAAATCTTGATCACGTGAAAAATAATGGTAGAATTGACATAGATTATATGATATTTTGTTGGTGAAATTACAAGTCATTGTATTGATTCATTAGAAAATATAATTAATGTTCACATATATGAACTTTTGTTAACTGCATGTCCATCTTGCAACTGAAATGAGTTCAACTTATTGGTTCTTGGAGCATGGACGGGTCATGGCTGTTTATAATCGTATTTATAGACAGAACGCCACAAGTGTCGTTTTCTTTATAGTAACGACACAAGTGTCGTTCTAGTGGATCTTTCATTCTCAAATATTGGATCCATAAAATAGGCAAGAAAAGTAGTTTAAGTGACAAAGAACGATTGAAATGACATAAATTATTTTAAATAAAGTTGATGAAAGCACGAGTGATTCTATTATTTTCAACAAAATACGAGTAATGAGCATATCTCTCAATTTTTTTAATGCCATGTCTATCTTACAACTTAAATGAGTTTAACTTATTATTTCTCGAGGAACAGATGAGGGTCTTGGATGCTTAAACTCGTATTCAAAGACAGAACGACACAAGTGCCATTTTATTATCGATAACGTCATTTGAGTTGTTCCATTGATTTCTCCTTTATTTTTGTTTATTTGGAGCACAACGACCTTTGAAATTGATTTGATATAGATTATACGATATCGACTTAGTGAAATCACAAGTCAATGTATTAATTCGTTAGAAAATATAATAGAAGCATATCTCTCAAACTTTTGTAAAAGACACTTTCATTTTGCAACTGACATCAGTTAACTTATTGGTTCTAGGGACATGGATGGGTCGTGGCTGCTTATACTTATATTTATAGACAAAACTTTACAGCAACAACGCAAGTGCCGTTCTCAGGGTCAAATTATATTTCGATAACAGCACTTGTGTCTTCTTTTAGTTCTTTTCAAATCAGTAACGGCACAAGTGTCGTTCTCAATGACCTTTTCATCCTCTAAACGACACTTGTTCCACCTTACAATTTGAATGAGTTCAACTTATTCTTCTTGAGGCATGAACGGGTCGTAATTGTTTAAACTCGTGTTCATAGACAGAATGGCACAAGTGCCATTTTATTATCAGTGACGGCACTTGAGCTGCTTTGTTGATTTCTTCTTTATTTTCGCTTGTTTCCAACTCAACGACCTTTAGAATTGGACACCCTAAGTTATACCGTTCTAATAGAAATTTATTAATTCGTTAGAAAATATAATTAATGAACTTATCTCTCAACTTTTGTAAACGACATATCCATCTTTTAAATTAAATGAGTTCAATTTATTAGTTCTCGGGGCATGGATGAGTCGTGTCTGCTTATACTAGTGTTTACACAAGTTTCATTTTCTTTTTCTTTACAGTCACAGCACAAGTGCCGTTCTCATGGACAAGTTATATTTCGATAACGACACTTGTGTCGTACTTTAAGAACTTTTTATCTCAGTAAAGACACAAATGTCGTTCTCTTAGAACTTTTTATCTCAATAACGGCACAAGTATCATTCTCAATGAACTTTCATCCTCGAGCATTGGATCCTTAAAGTACGCAAGAAAAGTAAATCACGTTAATGAAAGCACAAACGCTTCTATTATTTTCAACAAAATACAAGTAATGAACACATCTCTCAATTTTTTAAAATGTCATGTCTATCTTACTACTGAAATGAGTTCAACTTATTATTGACATAGATTATATGATATCTTATTGGTGAAATCACAAGTCGTTAACTATGTTCGTTAGAAAATATAATTAATGAGCATAACTCTCAAATTTTGTGCACGGCATGTCAATCTTGCAATTTAAATGAGTTCAAATTATCGATTATCGAAGCTTGGACGGGTCATGGCCGCTCATACTCGTGTTCATAGATAGAACGACATGATAGCTGTTATAAAAATAGTAACGGCACTTGTGGTGTTCTCAATAACAATTGTGTATTGTCATACGTCACTTGTGCCGTTCTCTCATATCTTTTCAATATCAGTAACGGCACAAGTGTCGTTTCATAGACTTGTATAACAAATATAACGACAGTTATTCGGTTCTAATAGAAATGCATATTTCAATAACGGCACAAGCGCACAGCAATTGTGTCGTTCTCATGAAAAATGTTGTGTATCGTTAAAACATCACTTTTGCAGTTCTCTTAGATCTTTTTCCTCAATAATGACACAAGTGCCGTTCGCTTGAATATTCTCAACCTGGAACGGCACAAGTGTCATTCTCATGGACTTATACAAACATAATGACACGTATACCGTTCTCATGTAAGTAACGGCACAAGCGCCGTTTTCATGAACAAAACTTAACATACATAATGACAGTTATACCATTTTAATAGAAATGCATACGAACATTTAAATTAAGGACATCAAAACTATAACTACAATCAATATTTAACTTTAAGCAAACATGTACAATTGCAAATATCTCTAGGTGCACATATTTAACCAATACAAAAACCTTGAATAAATACAACCTATTATTCAAAACAATAGCTTTTGACAAAATCCAGCCACAATTCCCAAAAGATCGATCAGGTTTCAAATTTAAAAGCAATAATCAGACAAATCTATTTTTTGTAATAGTTCACATAAACATCCACCTTGAACAATAGCTGGAACAAAATTTCTCCATCAACTGGTTCTCCACCAATCTGAGCTCCCACCATGTCCCCTTTCTTAAAGTATCCATCTAGAACAACAATAAAGCCACTTTATTGATAGGATAACCCTTCTTGATCATCTTAAATCTTAATCATGAGATCCATAGCTTCTTGGAGCCTCCCTGCTTTTGACAGAACAAAATCGCTTATCACAAGTAGACTTGAAAGTCTTTTCCCATTCAATAACACCAGTCACATTGCTATTCTTCTTTAAGAGGTAACAAGCATAAACTAATTAAGGCTGGTGAACTGGAAACTCTGCCATTAGATGCCATGACAGTGGCTGTCCAATTCATTGAGGCAGACAAGGTTTCAGGAATAAATACGCAATCCATTAATTGTTATTCAAACAACATCATTACTCAACTCCTATTCATTAAAATAGAAAACCAAAAAGCAATTCCCCCCATCAATTGTATCATGCTCTTCTCCATGGTCAAATGTTACCCAGGTCTTTTGATGGTGGAGAAGAACACGATACAATGGAAACCCGACAAAATCAAGAAGGAATCATAATACTACGCATCGTATCCTTGAACTCAAAGAAATCTACTCTCCCATCATGATCCCGATCAACAAAAGATATCATTTTCTCAACTCTCTTAATTTCCATCCCTTCCTGCAACCCTAATTTCCCCAAAACCACCTGCAATTCCTTAGCCAAAATGTACCCGTCCCTATCCTCGTCGAAAACTAAGTTGAATAAGACGATGTTAGAATTCATTTTGGAAATAGGGTTTCACAGTGAAAATGGAGAAGAAAGAACAAGGTGAAACGAAATAAATTGAGTGAATATTTTGATATAAATTAAAGGGCAACATTGTTATTCTATCAGTTAAAACATTTTAAAATTTTTTTATTTTGATTTAATGGTGGTGAAATGCCATTTGTCCAAAATCATTGAAAACTAGCCTGTTTGGCCAAATTTCCCTTTGATATATCGCCACAAACAAGGTATTTTATGTGCATTATCCTTCGATCTGTTTTCATCCCATTTTCTCCAAGTAGATATTTTTATTTCCCATCATCAGATTTACTTCGGATACGTGCAAATCTATTCAGGTGGATCTTTGCCTGCATAAAACCTAAAAGATGAACGAGACTCGGTTTTGACTCTTGAGTGTTTGACTTGTTTATGTTTCTGTTAGTGTTGAATTATTTAATCACAATCTTTGTATTGTGTAGAGTATAAATTACTATGATTGACGGGATTCATGAGAATAATTGATTTAGTCATTGAACTTCTCGAAGCCCATCTATTCTTTTCTTGAATGGAGCAAGGGAGATTTGAGCTTATTTTTGGCTTTAAGATAGTAAAAGAACCTGATGTTAATCACGTTCTTTCGAAACTGAAGAATAGCAAATTAGTAATTGGTGAAGCAGTCATCAGTCTGATGTATTGCTCTGATTCTGAATGGCGATTTGATTGTTGAGCACATCAAAGCTAACGGATTGTTAGGTATCCTTCAACTTTAGGAATTAATATTGGTTAGTGGGTGTCACTTCCTTCTATAAAAAATATGAGCAATGTGGCATATCTTGAATCCTGTTTATGTTATAGTTATTTATGATAGGTTGATCTAAATGCAAGTACTAACTTTTCCCGGGTCTGTGTACATCGATGGTGAGGCACAAGGATATCCAATGAGACATGGTACTTTGAGATGTGCTGTTATGAAGCCATTATTAGGCAAGATAGTTTCTAAAAGGGATTTATCCTTTGAGCCTTGATTTAGAAGTTGTAATTTGTAAAACCACAATAGAATGGATGTAGTGGTGTTAAACACTTGAATTCTCTACATAGAAACCATGGATGCAAATTTTAAATCTTCATGTTTCATGTATTATCAACGTGTTTGTTCAAAGATAAGTCGAGCTGAAAGATTGAGTGTTCTTCACAGTTTACAGAAATCTGTCACATATTTGCTCTTGCAACATGAAGAGCATTCCTTGAATTATAATTGTTATACTTATGATTTATGAACAAGCAGATCAGGGATTACAACTTAAATAGAGACTTGTAGTTTAAATCCATGGTCTCTAAATAAGGTTCTTGGAAGTTGAGAATCGTTTTAATTTGGAAAGCATAATCTCACTCACGTTTTTGCCTTTTTAAACTAAAAGTCTCCTGAGTGGCTTAGTTTATTCATAACCCTCTTTTCTTGATTGCTAAAGAACTCTGTGGCTAAAAACTACAGATATTATTAAGAACCTAATCTCTTAAGTAATATAAATTTAGTCTTGGGCAAACACATCATTGGCCCGATACATGAGATCTCCGCCACTACATATATGACTGGTTTGGTATACCGGTCGTGGTTGGGTTCGCCAATGCTAATATAAATTCCAAATAAACATTTTTTTATGCAGTTGAATGATATGTATAAATGGTGACACTACGTTCTTTTGCAGTTGGAACAGGCAATTGTAAGTTAAATTGTTTGTTTATATTATGGGCTGGGTGAATGCAGCCAACAATTAGTGTTTATAAAATTGAATAAAAGATCTTGGGAATTAGAATCTTAAGAATCCATCCTTCACACACGATAACCAAACTTTATACCTTCTCTTGTTTCTTAATTATAAAATCCCTTAACTTCTATCATTCATTTTTAAACTAAAAGTTGATATCTTAAAATCAGGGAATGTATACAATTTATCTATGATATTGGTCCGCACTATGGTCTTTTATAGGAGAAAATCCTGTCATTTCTGAAGAGAGAAGGAATGTGGAGATTGGATAAATTACGGCATAAACAGTAGAATTTACCCAAAGGTCTTAAATTTCTAGAGAGAATGAAGAGAGAGAGAGTTTCATTCTGAGGAAGTATGTATCTTTTATTTTGGTAGAATTGTGGGTTACATCATGTACCAGTGGAATGCTCTTCATTTAAATAAGTGGGAATTACACTATGCCCTATCTTTCAAGATTCAATTTCAAAAATGAGAGGAAAAGTTTGATTGTACAAAAATCAGATATTATTATTACTATTATAAAATATTTTAATATTATAAAATTTAATTAGTTAACCAACCCTAACCCTGAACCAATTGATTCTTCTCCCCTCCTCTCTCTCTCTCTCTCTCTCTCTCGCCGTCCCCACCCTCTCTATACGACCCTCGCTATACCGGCGACGTCGTGTGTGCGACAGGCAGCGGTGCAGGTTCATTAGGTGATATTGAGCGCTGGACTAAGACTCATCTATGTCACGGTGTCCATAGGGGAGGCGACGTAGGGAGTGGTAAGGGCTACTTTGGGGCTGAGCTTCGTGGAGAGAGAGACAGCGTCTGTTGGAATTAGGGTTTTGTGGAATTTTTTTTGTTGTGGCGGGTGATTTTCAGTTTTGAGGTGGTGGATCTGGTGGCTTTCTCGTGTGGTGGTGGCTATGACGGCATTGGTGGTGGCAGCAGCGGCGGTGATGATACCAATTGCACCAAGGGAGGCCATGGCAGCAGCCATGGAGGACTCTGTCACGATGTCCATAGGGGAGGCGACGCAGGGAGTGGCAAGGGCAACTCTATGGCTAAGCTTGGTGGAGAGAGAGACGATGTCTGTTGGAATTAGTGGTGCGTTGTTGGAGGTGGTGGCATCTGGTGGTTGTGGAGTGGGAGATAGTGGTGTATTGGAGGTGGTGACATCTGGTGGGGGTGGAGTGGGCGGTAGTAGTATTTTGTTGGAGGTGGCAGCAGTGGTGTCTTGGTGGAGGTGGCGGCATCTGGTAGTGGTCGAGGTGGTGATGTGTGGTAGTGTTTTCTTTTCTTTTCAACACATCTGGTAGTGGTCGAGTGGTGATGTGTTGCGACGACGGTGGCGCGATGATTTTGGATAGTTGATGTGGCGAGATTTTTGCTAGATTTGGTGGCGGAGTGGGTTTTGGTGGCTGCGGTGGTGGTAGAGGAGATGGTGCTAACTGCTATGACGTTGACTGTGAGGAAAAGTGTGATTGTGACTTCCAACTGTGACTCGAAATTGGATATGTGACTTGAATACTGTGACCGTGACTTTTAATTGTGACCAATAATTTGATAAGTTGTGACTAAAAATTAATCTGTGACTTGTTGTGACCTATAAAAAAATTGTGACGAGTAAATTTTTGATATGTCACCAATGGAACAAATTGTGACCTGTAAAATTTTTGAATTGTGACCTCAAAAATGATTTGTGACCTATTAAAAGTTTGATCCGTGACCTCGGGAATGATTTGTGACCTATAAATTTTTCACATGTGACCAAGGAAAAAATTGTGATCTTTAAAATTTTTGAATTGTGACCGTAAAAAAATTTGTGACATTTAAAATTTTTGATTTGTGATCGAAAAGTAATATGTGACTAATTAAATTGTGAATCTGTGACCGATGAACAAATTGTGACCTATAAAATTTTTGAATTGTGACGTAAAATAATTTTTGACATTTAAAATTTTTGATTTGTGACCGAAAATAATATGTGACTAACTAAATTGTGAATCTGTGACCAAATTATATAGATCTGTGACCTTAATATATTTAATTAATTAAATTATAAATAAAAATTAACAAAAATCTGATTTGTGAAAGTTGAAACTTATTTTCTTATTATTGAATTGGACTAAAGTTATACTCTTACTTATGAAAATTTCCCTTTATATAAAGGGCAAATTAGGCCCAGTACGGCCTTGGATACTATAAAATTGATTAATGCACTTAACCTTTTAGCTTTTTCTACATGCGTATTAATTATTGTATAATAAAAAAAAATATTCAAAACCCTCCTCTTTCAAGCTCTCCCTTCACTTTCACCTTCACTGTCCTAATTCCTCATTTCTCGCTGCCTTCCTCTTCGTCGAACTCCCCATTGTCGCTCCTCTCCGTTCTCTCCCACTTGGATCTGTCGGCTATTACCAAACTAGCAGGGATCAACTAGGCTTTCCAGGCAACCGCCTCCATGAATTTCATTCTATCTAACAATAGGTCAGATAGTTGCTCCTATCTTCGTTTTTTGCATCTTTGTTGTAAGAACTAGTGAGGGAACATGTGTTGCACGTGTAGTGGGTAATGTAGTGTGAGTAATAATGTTGGAATTTGATTGTGTGGCATTTTAATGGAAAATAAGACATGATTAGAAGGATGATTACATTGGATTATATAAAATAAGTGTCCACAAGTACTTACATTTGTGGTAGTAATATGAAGTAAAAAAACAGAGTTCTTAGATTGATGGGCTATCTGTTGATGTAACGTTTGCATTGTGGGTTGAAGAGATGTTTGTAAAGTGTTTGGTTGTATTCAAATAAACTTCAAATTTGCATAAATAATCACATATAATCATCGAAAAATATCTTGTGCTTTTCTTTAAGATGCTAAATTTAATTGCCAAAAGTCAACATTTATCAAGAAAGAAACATATCTCGAAGGAACACAAAGTTTCACCTCAAAATTCAGGAAATAAAGATCTTGACATAAAATCATTGTCATCTCAAAGGTTAAAACAATTCTTGATAATGTATCAATACTCAAACTAAAAAAATTCTTAAGTTCTAAGATCAAATTGCTTCGGTTGCATCATTACAACCAATATCTATAACCCTATCACCAGCACCAGCATCATTGAATAACATGGCCTCCATACCTGGTTCATCTAAAGAAAGATTTGTAATATCAAGCGTTCCAATAACTCTTCAAAAGAGTCAAAATGATTTTTAGCTATATCCCACATTTTAGTTTTCTCGACATAGTATTGTGGGCTTCTTCTGGATAATAGATACCAATTTTTGTGGACAAAAATCAAATTTTCGGCACGTTTTGTAGTGAACGTAATTCTCTTCATTGAATGAACAAAAGAATATGTACTTCAATTTCGTTCACTACATGAAGAAGAACTAGGTTGTCTAAGTAACTTAAAAGCTACACTCTAAAGTAAAGGTATACTTGAACCATGAGTAGCCCACCAACCTCCATAATGTCCCTATTCAATTAAAATCGCATAAAACTTAAGTGAAGCATTTTTGAAGTACAGATTAAATACTTAAATAAAAAATAGAAACAAACAAGTATAAATATGTTATAAAAAATTATTTTTGAAATTTACCAATCCATGAGGGAATCAAAATCTGCAAATTCTCTTGCTTTGAGTGGAAAATTAGCAAATTCTATTTTAACTTTTAGAAAAGAGCCTTTTGAAACACTTTGCCCTTTCATTAGAGATTTCAGAATCTTTATGTGAAGCAATTCTTCCTGGATCTTCCTGAACCCACATTTAGTTCTAGTACTTTAAAAGAAGAAACTAATAAATTAATTTAAAAACATTAACTAACATAGAATTAAGTACTTTATAAGTTAAGTATTACCTCGGATTCAAGGAATGAACCAAACAATGAAGTGGCGTGTTACTCTTGGTCCAACGATGGATAAGTATGTCATAAACTACATCAAAGAAAGCATATGACTGATTCAAGCGTTTGCCTTTGTGCTTGAAAATTTGATAAAGGCGGCATAATATTTAGAAAATTTAGGTTTATGTTAAAATCTAGTATTACAATCTTTTATATAATAAATAATGTAACGACTTGACCTCTATGTCCGAACCTTTATATTATACGTACTGTTCATTTTAGGTGGGCATCTACCCACTTCATCCCTCACAGATTTCTATCGCGTCTCCTCAGAATTCGAACTTAGGACCTTTGCCTAATGAGAGGTACCATGATTCAACTTAAATCTCATTAATTTAGTCTCGTGAATAATCAAATGATTTAAAATTGTCGAAAAGGGTTTGTTGATAAAAATTTGGTCAATTAACACTTATTTGTTGATAAAAATTAGCAAAGTTTTTTTTTTTTTTTGATACACATTTAAAGATTTGAGATGTAGATGCTAAGATTAAAAAGATTTAAAATTTGATGAAATATTTTTAAAATTTTTGCAATGTTTGCTACAAATTTTCCTTAACCTCCGTTTGATGGCCATTATTTTAAAAAAATGAAATTTTGAATGTGATTTATTGGAGAATGTGTGGTGTGGTTAAGTAGGAATTTTTTTGAATTACATGCAAAAAATTTTGTTGTATAAATGTGTGGTTAAAAATGAGCGTGAAAATTAAAGAGTTTGAAACAATGGTCGTCAAACATAAGCTAAATTTTATGGAGAAGACTTTAAACTATTTTTCACAACCTAAAATCGTTGAATGAATAGGTTTGAAACACTGGCCATATAAGCGACTTTATTCAAATTTGAGAAGATTGGAGAAAAACGGAGACGGGAGGAACTGCACCCTAACTCCGATCACTGACGCTCGATCTTGTAGGAGCGAAACCCCAAATTCTTCCTCTCCCTAAACCTTACGACAGAATTGAGAAAATCGGGCGAAAATGTCGGTTATGATAGTGACGAGCTTGGGAGACATAGTGATGGATTTATACACAGATCGCTGCCCCTTGACCTGCAAAAATTTTCTCAAGCTTTGCAAGTAAGTACACTCGTTTAAAAAGTTTATATACATTAATTTATTTCATAATTATTTTTATTTATTTTGTATTTGTACCCTTGAAATTTCTGAATCTTTTTTTCCCCAAGTTTTTCTGCTTAAACATTTGCGATGCTTTCACAATTTCAGTTATATATTGGAGTCTACTGCTATGCAAAATTTATTTAAACTAAGGCTGAATACCTTTATTAGGCTCCGTAAATTCTACCTGAATTTTTTGTTGGAAATCAAAAGGAATATCGAGATTGGTGGTAAATTAGGTAGTAGTGAGTCTATCATTGTAAATTAGAGGTGTATCTTTACTTACCTTGTTTAGATATTATTTTCCTAAACCTTTATTCCCTGTAATTATATAACTATAGATTCTTGTGAGTCTATTCATTATATTAATGAAAAGAGAATATTACTCTCTCTAATTTCATATTTTTCTATCACAATAACAAATATTTGTTACCATATTCAGTTATATTTAACTATTTATGTACATGTTTGTCGTAGTCAAATTAGTTGGAATTATCAATGAATATATACGTGGAGCTCTGATTTGTTTGAACAAAATCTACTCATGGAAGCACATTTATCCGAATATTTGATTTTCTAACTTTTGTTTCTTCTATTGTATATTCCCTGTTTTTTTTGCTGATAATAAAATTTATTTGCAGCATATTGCATTAGATAATACATCTATTTTTTTTTTTCTGTTTCTGATGCAGGATTAAATATTACAATGGCTGCCTGTTTCACACTGTACAAAAAGATTTCACTGCCCAGACAGGTGATCCTACTGGAACAGGATCAGGCGGTGATTCTGTATACAAGTAAGAAAGTTTGCTCAAGTTGATTACTATTGTTAAAAACCCCCATTTTTTATTGTATATATTTTATGTTGATTCTTTCTTGTGTAGCATGGTAAAAGCTGTTCTAAAAGGTGCTTAAGTTTTTCCATTGTTTACATATTTTCTTAGCATTTTCAACTCGAGTTCCAAAGCAATAACATTTCATGATTTGCAATTTTCAGATTCCTGTATGGTGATCAGGCTCGCTTTTTCGGGGATGAAATCCATTTGGATGTAAAACATTCAAAGATTGGTACTGTTGCCATGGCTAGTGCTGGAGAAAATCTGAATGCATCCCAGGTACAGTATCATTTCTATATTCTGTATTCTACTTGAGAAAATTTCAAGTGTTTCCTTCCCTTCTCTTGATCTATATTAGGAATAAAACTATCTGTATCTTATAAGCCTAATGGACGCACCTTTCTCCTTTCAGTTCTACATCACACTGCGTGACGACCTCGAGTATCTTGACGGAAAGCACACTGTAAGTTTTCTAATCCAGAACTTTTTTGCTATAGTATTCATTTTCTTTTCTTTTTAGCTCACTGAATACAAGATGCTCCCCCCACCTCCACCCAAAATAAAAATAAAAAATAGAGAGAGGAATACAAGATTCCTATTTTACTGGCTTTACTTGCAGGATGAACTTGATTTGTTCTTCTCAAGTCATGATAAGTACATCCTCTATTATCTCTTCTGTTACTTTGTGAGAAAACCATTTTAGGTTGAGCTTCAAATTATTTACCTTCAAATAGTATGTTAACCTCCTCCCCCTCCTATAAAGAAAGAAAAAAGAAGAAAAGAAAGATGTGCAGTATATTGATTTTTTCAAGATTATAGGCATTTAGAATTTTGTTTGCTTGCTTGACAAGAGGAAGGGGTACTTAGCCAATGTGGGATGCAACGACTTGGTTGCTTTTTCTGATTGATTATTTATCACATGATGCATTTTTGTCCAAAATTTCTTCCGGCCTTTTGGAATAATACAAGTTTGATTTGAATCGCCAGGTATTTGGGGAGGTTGCAGAAGGTCTAGATACGCTTACCAGAATAAACGAAGCCTATGTGGATGCAAAGGGCAGGCCTTACAGAAATATTAGGTCGCCCTTTACCCTTTATATGTATTGCTTTATTCCTTCAATGTTATACAGTAAGTTGTGCATATTCTTTCAGCATTTTTCTCTCTTCTAACCATTAAATTTGATGTTTCACATAGAATCAAGCACACGTACATATTGGACGATCCTTTTGAAGATCCTTCCCAACTAGCTGAGTTGATTCCTGATGCTTCACCTGAAGGAAAACCAAAAGATGAGGCAATAAATCACTATAATATTTCTGCTTATAAATTAAAATCACCAATATTATATAGTCTAGAATGTATTTTCCATGTTTTACCCATGTAGATTTATGGTTTGGAAATGTCTGGGAAGAGGCTCTCATATTTTGGGTAATGTTATTTGTGTAAAGGTCACGTAGGATGCAATTGAACCAAACATTAGAATTATATGAGAAGGGGAAAGGAAGAGAAGAAGAGAAAGGAGGGGGGGGGGGGGGGAATAAGAAGAGGGAGAGATAAAAAAAAAAGGAAAGATGAATTAGACAGACGGAAGATAAATTGAGGGAGAAAGTATCAATTTTTATTATGTCAAAGTTGTATCTATTACGATACATAAGCCCCCTTTATATAGAGTTTCAAAGATTATATTCTAAGTAGGAAACATCTAATAAAATCTATTAAATCAAACCCTATTTGTATTTTCTAAAATAAGCATCAAAGTTGGAAGCTAAATTAAATAATATATTTATTAATATTCCCATTATTTCTCCCCAGAATTTGCTTCCAGCGAGTTAGGTTACAACTTCTTAACCAAGGAGGACAATCTTTCTTCTTAACCAAATAATAATATCGATCACATGTCAACAATCTAATCTGAAAATCATTTCCAAGTATCGGATTTGATCAAGGGGGACGATCTTTCATTTTAATCAATTAGCGACAAGGAACTCTAAGAAGCAACAACCTATGCAACTCATTCACAAAACTTCCACAAAAATTTACACTATGAGCACAATCTACTAGCACAGTAGAATGATTGCAATAACGGTGACTCGAATGTGTCCTGATAAGGAAAATATTCTACTCATTGAAACTAAAACATTCATATAAGTGCAATGGCCAATGGAATAGATTAATTTCAAGTGAGTAATTCAAAAACTTTTTCTTTACAAGTTTAGGTGGCATCGCTATAGGTAAATCCTCAGTTGTAGTTGTATCATGGTCAATTATACCGAAACTCTCACCCTCGCTATCAGAATATTCAGTAGGCTTAAAAAAAAGCCTCATATTTGTCCTCATGATGAGGTAGACTTGGAAAGTGTCTCTCGGGATTGAGGTGAAAGACCTACCTTATGACGTGCATGACGAAGACGGAAGGATGTCCCATAAGTTGGCTTCTCGGTAAGCTTCATTTAAAGAGCGAGGAGCAAGAATGTTGTGGCACATGATTTCGGATTCATGCCATTGAGAAACTTAGACGCTGTGATGTTGGATGTTTCATAAATATCATAATTGTGCAATAGCTCTTTGAAATGAGCTAGATAATTGCTAACAGTGGATGTACCTTGCCTAAAATGTAAAAAGAATTGATCTAGTAAACAAGTTCAGTAATGTACAAGGGTTATTTATTACTTAATACTCATTTTATCTCATCCCACAAAGTGAGAAGATGTTGACCGAGGCGATCAATGTCACGCGTAAGTGACTTCCAATAACACCTAGCAAATTTGACCAGTTACATATTAGCATGAAAAATGCAATGTGAATCACTCAATTTATGAAAGTTAAAGAACTTTTTAAGATTATTGATCCAATCAAGAAATGACTTGGGACCGGTAAGACTCAAAATTCCATGGTTCTAATGTAACTTGCCTATAAGAATAATGAATGTAAGCGACAAAACCCCTAGACGGGAATAATTGTATTGATGAGGGGAAAGAGGATGTACACTATCGTGATAGCGACCTAGGGACATGGTGTAGCTATAGGAGTTGTTATATGAATTCATGTGTTCCATGACATTTTTTTTAATTTTTTTTAAAATTGAAAAACTAGAGCATTGAATTAAAAGCATTTTTTTAACACAAAAGAAATTGGCATCTCATGAGACTTAGAAGAGCCAAACTCTTGACTGTTTTTGAACTAAAAACTATAATGAAATAACTAATTTAATTAAAAAATTTGATTAACGGTGGACAGTCCCGATGATAGCAAAGGAAAAAGAAAAGAATTTGCAGATGAAGAGTACTTATGAACAATAACCTTTTTTTTTTAAAAAAACAATCTGCAAAATAAAGAAACATGAACAAAGTTTTTTGCCTTATGATTTCTTCTTTTCAGTTGTGGTGGTGGTTGGGGGAATTCTTGGGTGGTTGAAAGTGGCTATGAATGTGGGTGTATAAGTTTTGATTTGAACATGAAATTTATTTGGTCAAAGAAAAACGACTTGCTCAGATACAAAATTGATGTAGGATGCAATCAAATAAAATAGTAGAATTATAGGAGAAGGGAAAACGGAAGATAAGAGAAAGGAAGGGAAAAAAGAGAAAAGGTGGAGATAGGTGGAGGGAAACATCCATTCTACGTAGAAAACATCTAATAAAATCTATTAAATCAACCCAAATAATGTTTTATAAAATAAGCATAAAAATTGGAAATTAAAATAAATAATATCTCTACTAATATTCCCATCAAGAGGTTCTTTCTAATTTCCTGCTGAAAATAGCAAGTCAAGCCTTTACTTTAATGTTCGGCAGAGAATTGTTGTATGTTCTTAGTTAACAGGTAGAATTTGTCTGATATATGCTGTGTGTCTGCATCAGTGGGATGTATGTGTATGTAATTTTTCTTGTTACTTTCAAGTTAACCTTTATCCCCTTGTTTCCCTACCTCTACATGTCATTACTTTATTAACGGGCTAACAAGTTACTGAGAGACATTATGTTAGGCAATTTTTGACAAACATGTTTTGTAAAATTGCTCTTTAATTCAGGTTGATGATGATGTGCGATTGGAAGATGATTGGGTCCCCATGGACGAGCAACTTGGTCCACAAGAGCTTGAGGAAGCATTGCGCTCAAAGACTGCTCATTCGAGTGCAGTAGTACTTGAAAGTGTAAGGAGTTTGTTCATTATGAGTATATCAACATTTTGATGAAAATCTGATATTGTTGCTTAGTTGCGCTCTTACCTTACAAAGTAAAAATTGGCTAACGCGTGTCACAGATAGGAGACATTCCTGATGCTGAATTGAAACCTCCTGACAATGTGCTGTTTGTATGTAAACTAAATCCTGTAACTGAAGTAAGTCTTCAATTTCATTCTCAATCTGTTTTTCCCCCTTCTTGGACTTTTTCAAAGGATGATATAAAATTAGTCTTCCTCTTCAGGATGTTCCGTTACCTACTGTTTACTTGTTTGTGTAGGATGAGGACTTGCACACAATATTTTCACGCTTTGGAACTGTGACTTCGTGAGTTTTTTTCAAATAATCAGGCATTTTCAATCCTTATTTTTCCTCTGATTTATAATTTATATTCTTTTCTGATGGCCAACTAAAATTGGCAGTGCAGAAGTTATCCGAGATTACAAAACAGGAGATAGTTTGTGCTATGCCTTTATTGGTACATGCATTCTTATTTCATAGTTACCTTTAATTTCGTTGTATATCATATATATGTGAGAAGGGATTACTTTCAGATTTCCCTGTTGATGTCTCTAGTGGTGCTTGTTAAATTATACACTGGTTTCATTGTATGACTATTCATTTACCTTGTCATACATGAAGAAGAAGAATTTTAGCTTAGGATGTTTGCTTGCTTCATGAATGTTCGTCATCAGGCTATTTTGTGAATATTTATATCTGTTAATGGCCCTATATAAACAATGAACTTCCTCCAATTCTATGCATCAGGGTAAATAGTTAGCTTACAGTTTAATGCACGTGATTGAATTTGAATAGACTTGCTTTATTTTTATGACTGCAAGTTTAGGTCCTTGTGTGGATTTCTTTTGCTATTAAGGTTTTATAAGTCAGTTTTGATCGAGCGGCAACATGAATTAATTTCACCATTTAGGCCTTAATAATTCTTTCAAGTGAAGAAAGGGGAGGATAATGTTTAGGAATAGGGGGATAATATGATGATCCTCTCCAAACATCCCTATTTGTTTTGTCCTTCCTCCCAAACAAAATTCAACCTTTGGAGAAATATTATCATTATTCTATTTTCCCTCCAGCTTTACACCTTGACCTGGTTCTGTATGGCTTTTGACTCGTCTATGGCCTGTTCCTTTTGTTTATGTTTGCACTCTTATTTTACATCTGATAATTCTTACATCTGTTTCTTAATATCAGAATTCGAGGACAAAGAAGCCTGGGAACAGGCATATTTTAAGGTATACAGAATAACTTACTGCTGTCGTTTATGTTTGCATGAGCAACTCTGTCTTCCAACTGGTTTGCCTGATATTTCCTATCCATATAACTATTTCCACTTTAGTGTACCTATCTTAATTCATTGTCAGCTAGGATTGATCTAATTCTTGCTTCCATGTCCTGTGCAAAGTTAATTTTGTTTTAGTTCAAAGTTAATTTTAACAATGATAATTTCAAGAAAATCTTAACAAGATAATATTTTGGAGGGGCGTGAAGTGAAGCTTATGCGATTTCTGATGTTTTCCCTCAGAAGTTCACTTATCTGCCGAAGTATATCTGCACTATAAAGTAAAATGAGTTTTAGTTCCTGAAGTTATCTCTGGAAGTAATTTTGCATTCCTATTTCTCGCCTGAATGCTTATGGGACTGGAAAAAAATTCAATATATATCCTTCAAAACATCATGCTTCCTTTCCTTAAGAAATGTTAATTTCGTTGGGCACTCTGTCTCTCTCAATTAAAAAATTTTGTTTCTAGTTGAAGTTAACGATGTAATTTTAAGAAAATCTTACCAAGATAATTTTTTATCTTTTACAGCGTCCAGTGTTGCGTAACCACGATTTCGGATATTTTGATACTAAGTCCTTGTTTAAGCCCCATTCTTAAAACTCATTTTTCCTTGAACTCATTTTCAACCACACAATTCTCCCAGTAAAATAATTTCTTAAACTCAAACTTTTCCCTCTTTTTAACCACATTCTTCGAAAAAAATCACTTTTTGCAAGATCTGTTCTCAAGAAATGGGGCTCAAACAGTGGCTAAAGCATAAAATAGCATCTGCGGTCAGAAGGGGTCTAGATAGGGCTGGGCATATATCCCGAACCGAACTGAACCGAACCGAACCGAACCGAGCGGTTCTTCGTAAGTAAAATACCCAAACGGGTATCAGAATCAAGAACCGACGGGTACGGGTCGGTTCTCGGTTCTAGACCCAGAACCGAAGAACCGAATAAGAACCGAATTTTTTTAAAATTTTTTAATTTTTATATATGGGAAAAATCAAATTATTTAGTTTTTAAAAAAAAAAATTAACAAATATAGAGTTTGCAATGAAGAGACTGGGTTCTATGATGGCATTGAGACATGTAATAAAAAATATATTATATTTTTTCTTATTAAATTGTATTAGTTGAACAATTTTTTGTTTATTTATGTTTGTTAATTGTGATTTTTCAATCTTTCTTGTAGAGTTTTTTAGTATCTAATATGGCAAGTCAAGTAATTGATGGTTAAATCAAATAGTTGTTAAGTAAGTACTACTGTATTAGTAATACTTTAAAATATTTTATTTCTACGAGTCTATGACTTTTAATCACCCATGGTTTAAAAAGGCGTGGTGAGGCATGCCTCAAGGCGCGCCTCACTATGAGGCGTATGGTCCATGCCTCGAGGCGGTCTTGTGAGGCTAAACTACATGAGGCTCAAGCCTCAAGGCTGAGGCGCACGCCTCAAGGCTCGCATCTCACGGAGCATGAGGCGTGCGCCTCATTTAAAATTTGGGTTTTCAATTGATTGTGTTTAATTTGTTGAGATTTTGTTGGTGAAGAGGGATTTAAGAATTGGAGAGTGAACCAGCAGGAAACTGGAAGAAGAAACAAATCAGAACCTCTGACCTTATGTGAAGAAGAAGACCGGACCTGTGTGAAGAAGAAGGAGATGACCGAGAGAGAAGAAATGAAAAAAGTGAGCCCAAGAAAAAGACCGAACCTGTGGTTGTATATAATATAAAATTATAAATATCTTTTTATTGAGCCCAATAACATCTTTGACTGAAAAATGAAAAGTGTATAATTTCTGGGAATGAAATATATGTTGTATTTTAATTTGTGTAATAATCTCTTTTGTATAATTTTACAAAAAATTAAATATATGCTGTATTTTGTAAAATTTCTTTTACAGCATATATTTAATTTTTTTCCCAACTTTATTCTTTAACAAAAAAAATGTAAAATTTTATGTAAATTAATTATTTTACCATTTCACACTCCATTGAAAAACCAAACTTACTTATATATGTGATGCAATAATTTTTTGTATTTCTTTATAACTCTTTTACTTAAATTCTTTTACATAAATTAATTTTATTTTATTTTTTGTATTATTTTATAATTTTTTTACTTCATTTTTTTGTTTTTTATGAGGCTTACGCCTCAATCCGCCTCGAGGCTTACGCCTTGCCTCATAACGAAAAATCGCCTCAGTACTAAGTTTCGCCTTTTTAAACTTTGGGATCACCGATATTTTAGTATTACTAATTTACTATCTATTTTTTGTTATTTGTATATATTGGTAAATTAATCTTATTGGACAATTTGTTATTTATATCTTATTAAATTGGAATACGTTAATTTGTAAAAGTTAAGATTGAACATGTCAGACTGTAGTATTGTTATAAATGTTAAAAAAAATTAATTATATTATGGAACCGAAAAGAACCGAATCGAACCGAACTGAACCGAATGGAACCGAACCCGAACGGTTCCAAAATTATATTTGGACCCGACGGTTCCGTTTACTAACTACCCGAAAATTTTCGGTTCGGTTCGGTTCTCTTCAGAACCGAACCGACCCGTGCCCAGGCCTAGGTCTAGATTTGTATATCCGACACTTGCATCTGTAATCTTTGTAGTAAATAATTGTGCGTACAGAGCTGTCAATCTGTTTTAATTCCATTATTTAATTTTTCACTTTAGTTCCTTGTTGAAGAATCTCAAAATTGACTACTGTTTGACTTTTTAACTGTGCTTGAAAAAGAGATTAAAAAGGTCTATCCCCTGTTTGACAACCATTAAAATGAGTGTTTGGGAAAAATGAGTTTTGGAATTGTGGTTTTTTTGAGAATGCGTGGTTAAAAAGTGGGAAAAGTTTTAAGTTTACGTGCAAAATATTTTATTGTGAGAATGTGTGGTTAAATTGAGTTTGGGAAAAAATGCTTTTTTTAATGGTTGTCAAACAGGGGCTTACTGGGGAGGAACTTTAAGTTTCTCTGAAATGTTTAGTTGATTTATTATTTTTACTGTGAGTATTTGTAAAAAATATCGATGTATGTTTTATTTGCTTCTTTGCAAGTGTAAATACAATGAAACGGATGCATACTGAAGACAAAAGATTTCTGATTTAAAATAAACAACTCATTCTTGCTTAGGATTCATTTAACATTCCATCTGGTGCTTTACTATTTGGGGAAGACTTGTTCGTGCTTTGCTAATCAGGCAAAAATTATTTATGTCAGTTCGTGCTACTTATGTGACAGATGGATAATGCTCTTATTGATGATCGAAGGATTCACGTTGATTTTAGTCAAAGTGTTGCAAAACTATGGTCTCAGTATAGACGCAAAGGCCAGGCGGCTAAAGGTGGGTATCTCTTTTTGTAACATTTGAACTGTACTCTAGTTTGTTGGCAATAATTAGTAGATCACAGTCTAAGATCCCATATAATAAAAATAAAGAATCACTCACCTAGATAACTATAATGTTGTATTTGTTCCATCCTTTTTCTCTCCCTTTTGCCTCATCTGATGTTGGTAGCTACACTGGATGGTTGCTGTATTATCTCGAAAAATTTCTGTGCCTGCAAAACTGCATTCTTATGTGGATTTTTCTTCAAAAATGCCAAAGACAACAACTGCCAGTGTTCTGGACAAATTTAAATTACATCTGAGTCCACTCCTTTCTAGTATCTGTTCTCTTTCTTACCTCTTTCACACTTCAGGACCCAACTAGTATTCACAATAGTGTTACCTCTTACAGTCTATAAGTTGGAGAAAGGAATGAGGATGTTTGAGGTTGGTGGAGAAATTTGGATTCTCCTATAACAACAATCTTCATAAGAAGTCTATTGTTTTCCCTTCTGAAATTTAACTATTAACCTGAAAGAGATATGGGGTTTATAGTTTACATCTAGAATTAGCACCATGTGTGATCGAGTGAGATCCTAAAATAATTATTCATTGCAGGAGGAGGTTGCTTCAAATGTGGTTCTCTTGATCACATTGCTAAAGACTGCACTGGGGATCCCACCATCAAGCAGCAACATTCCAAGTATACATTGAAGGATGATAACACTCAACGCGGTGGAGATGATAATACAAGGTTGATAATACACCATGCTACTGGAAATGTCTCTCCATATTTATCCATTTATCTAATCTTTCTTGATCATCTGTTCAAGGTTTGAAATGGTATTTGATGAAGATCCTACTGGAAGTCCCAGACAAAGTAAGACAAGAGACCATAAAGCTGAAAATCATGACCAGAAACAACATATGAAACGGGGAAATTCTCATGACCATAAAGATCAGGATGACAGAAGGGATTCACATGACTTGCATAGGAGGGAAAGATCCAAAGATCACAATGAAGATGAGAGGCATCTACGGCGTCGGATGAGCCCATATGGAGGAAGAGAGAGAGATTACCCAGCAAAAGAGGCATTGGATCGTGGAAGAAAAGCTGATGGCGCTGGTGGCAGGAACAGGGCAGATGAGGAAGAGTATAAGAAAAGACGCTCTGATGATGCTGGCCATAAAGATAAGGGGGAGAAGCGAGACTATGAAAAGAGCTATGCAGATGCTGGTCATAGATACAAGCGGGATGAGAGAGAGAGAGAAAAGAGAGGCATTTAGATGTTGAACGTGGGGACAGGAATGATGAGAGAGATTCTAAAAGGAGGAGTACTGATGATTATCTTTGGGGGGGTCTCCGGGACGAAGTGAGCCATGATAACAGTAGACGGCCCATCAGAGAAGATTCAAATAACAGAATGATGCATGATGGTCACAAACGAAGAGGTGAAGAACGGTTTGCCGATACAAGAAGTTCTAAAGATGACCGCATCCGAGACCATGACCGTGACCGTGGCAGAAGGAACTGAATTTATTAAACGATTTGATCTCTATAGACTTGGTTGGACTGATGTAGTGATGTGATTTTGATTCTAGGCACATAACTTAATGATTATTCTACTCACTTGCCTTGTCCAGAAGATCTCACTGGGGAAAGGGAGAGCTGAAGATAAGTTAAGAAAGCAGTACAAATAGTGAAACTTGTTTCTGCTTCAGGATCTTTTGACATTCTTGAGTTCCAGTAACTGAAAACAGAACGGATGAAAATTTGAGAATCACAATGATCCTTCTAGCATTTGTCGGTTAGGTTCCTTTTAGTATTAATCAGGTCATGGATTCACATCATCGTTCTATTCCTATGTTTACATGTTTTATGTATGGGATGAGTGTATCTACTTTGTAATTCTGGTTTTAACATCTGATAAGAATTTTATTGATGATGAACTACCTTGTTAATACCGATCAAGTTTGTTCGGATTCAGGGTTTGCAGCCTGTCACAACTCACCTGAAGACCGTGAATGCTTCACAATTTTTGCTTTTCAATAGGAAATTCATGGATTATTTATTTGGTGACTTAAATTAATCGTTATCAATTCTCGTTTCTTTTCTTTGGGTAAGGATGTCCTGTTTAACTCATCCTTCTCATTGACTTTGTGCCTAGCATTGGATGTTCTTTTGTAGTGCAGATGAAGACCGTGAATGCTTCACTATTTTTGTTTTCAATAGGAAATTCATGGATTATTTATTTGGTGACTTGCATTAATCGTTATCAATTCTCCTTTCTTTTCTTTGGGTAAGGATGTCCTGTTTAACTCATCCTTCTCATTGACTTTGTGCCTTGCATTGGATGTTCTTTTGTTGTGCAAATGAATTTAATCTATGGAATCTGGGTCCTAGATGATGAGGAGATATACTGTCTAATGTACTGTCATTTGCCTGAACCTCCGCCTCCTGTTTGCAGTTCTATACTGTTGCGATGGATGCTAAGGAGTTGCATATGATTGCATGGGATGCTTTAAATTAACATTTTTTTTTTTTCTACACATGGTTAATGTACGAAGTTTATGAAAGTTCTATGGATTGGAACGCACTGATGTTTTAAAATACTAGGGTATAATGTTCGTCAAGATATTAGGTAATTCAGTTACCTATAATGTTTCGTCCTTCATGCTTTTCTCCAAGAAGTTGGTTTTATCTGCACAACCTTAGGGCCATTCCCTTTATTTTACCATGCTGATCTCGGGCTCCGGCTGGCTTTTGGGAACCTTGTTCCACTGCGCTAATGGTCTGGCTGGCTTGGCAGTGATGTGTGTTAATATTGTAGGTTTTGTGGCATCTCAGAGTTGTATTTGATTTTACAGATTTTGAATTTGCTTAGACACTAAGGGTCCGTTTGATTGAGTGCGTTTTCCAGGGAAAATGGAAAACGTTTTCCTACTTTTTAATTATTTTCTAGGGAAAACGTTTTCCACCATTTTTTCAAGGTAGAAGTTGTTGATGCACAAAAGTTGGAAAACATTTTCCCACCATGTTTTCCAGCCTTTTGACCGATTTTTTTTTTTTTTTTAACCAATTGGAACACATTACGTTTTGGCTGTTTTCTTCACAAATATGTCAAAACTCAAAAAACACGAGTTGATAAATATTTTTTCAAAACGACAAAAAGAACGAGTTTTCAACAATCTCTAAATAGACACTCAAAACACAAAATATAAAACACAAAATGAATTCAAAACTCAAAACACAAAGTTAAAACACGAAGAGAACGCTTCCAGCATGAAGATTTGGAGCCTTAGAAATTAAGTCGGGGAAATTTGTGCTGAGGACTAAGATTCGGAACTTTCAATCTATCCAGTGCTTTGATGACCAAAGTCTTAAAACTTTCGAAGTCCAAGATATTTTTGTTAAGCACTAAAGTCAAGAACTTTTAAAATCCAATGAATTTTTGTTGAGAACTAAGATTTGGAACTTTCAAAGTCCAAAGTATTTTATGTTGAGGACTAAGATTTGAAACTTTCAGAGTTCAGGACGGCAAGGCTTAAGATATTTAAGTCTAGATGTATTTTTTCTTATTTTGAAAGACTTTGGATCTGGCACGAGATATAAGAAGAAAAATTCAGATGTTCTAAGATTAAAATTTTTTTTTTTTTTTTTTTTTTTTTTTCATATTCCTAAAATATATTATAGAGGAGATTCAAGATGACTAAGGGCTGGTTTTACATAATTTTTAAAAAGTAAAAAGGAGCTTTTAAGACCAATTAAACTAATTTTATGAAAGCGTTTTTTCCTAATTAGAAAGACTTTTAAAGGAAACTAGTACAATGTGACATTTTTTTAGAGCACTTTTGGAATAGAAAAGTTTTTTTAAAAATTAAGTTAGCTTCTTTCAAAAGCTCATTTACAAAAAGTAAAAGTAAAACCAAAATTCATGCCAAATGGATCCTAAAAGTTTTTGGTGCCTAGAATGACTTTGTCCCGGACAAAAAACTTTTGGATACTTGAAACTTTTGAAACATGAAAGAGTTTGTTTCGAAAGTAAGACTGCCGGAGACCTACATGTTTTAAGTCTTGAATATATATTTTTATAGTCCAAACATTTCAATTGTGTGCGACTGAAAGAAAAATGGATGAAAACCATTCAGATTTTAGCTGGTTGATTAGAAAATTAAGATTGACTATAATTCTAGTATTTTTAAAAAGAGCAAATTAGTAACTTTCTATTCATCACATTAAACAATTAAAATAATTAAATACAAAAATCGAAATAACTCCTACACACCCCCATCTAAACCAAAAACGAAAATCACCTATCACCACCGACTCCACTGAGTAACTTTTAATAGGAATTTTTGGCTTGCTGCAAATTTGGATATTAGATTTGAAAAATAATGAACCAAACAAATATTAAAATTCAGCGTTTCGAATCTATAATGCTATAATTTTGTCCGTAAATAAAGTTTGAATTCCCACATTCGTTGTGGAAATGAGAGACGTCTTCGAAACATACATTTATAATTTTCAGTCTTTTTCGAGTAATCGCTCCTTGAGGGCAAACAATGTTATGAGAAAGTCATGCAAGACGAGTAAGACAATAGTTGGGTTGGAGAGTGCTCTTCGTAATGCGTAGAAGATAAATATTCATTGCAGTTTACATGATGAATTTTTGAAATGTATTCAAATATAAGTTGACATATTTATTGACCTTGAACTACATTCACCGACACCAAAGTGTTTGAAATCTCGGCCGATGATAGTGTCACACTTCTATCTTAGATGATATATGTGACGCTCAATAGTGTGGTGTGGATATTCCTATAAGAAGACAAAGTAGACTTTTGGCTTGCAATTTTGGACATTTGTTTTATTTAAATTTATGAATATTTGAAGACAAAGTAGACTTTTGGCATGCAATTTTGGACATTTTTTATTTAAACTTATGAATATTAGACCTTTTTTTTATGTTCAATCACCAAAGAGAATTTCCATCAACTTTTCGATTATTGGGTTTCAATTTTATTCTTGCAAATGATAAATAGCCATTAAACCTTTTCGTTTGACATTTCAGTTTATACAACGTATAACACAAAAAGACAGCGTATACTATTTGAATAATACATTTATCACAATTTTATATAAGGATATTGTTAACATAAAAAAAATATGTAAGGATAAAATAGAAAATCTAATGTTTCTGGTACAATATCTCCTTTTACATAGGTAATTATATTCACACGATAATATTTTATAAAGTCACTTTTTTGTTACATTAAAGATCCTTAATCTTTAACTATCACATACTTATGTCCTCAATTTTTTTTTTCATGCATTTTTAGAGTGTGTTTGGTGCATATTTTTGGAGTAAAAATGCATTTTTATTGTTGATGTGATGGGGAATATGTGGTTGAAAAATAAGGAAAAATTATTGATGTGATGGAAAATATTATTTTATTGAAGAATATATGGTTGAAAATGAAAATGAAAATAAAAATGTAGTTAAAATAATATTATGAGAAATGAATTCCCACATTCGTTGTGGAAATGAGAGACGTCTTCGAAACATATATTTATAATTTTCAATCTTTTTCAAGTAACCGCTCCTTGAGGGCAAACAATGTTATGAGAAAGTCATGCAAGACCTGTAAGACAATAGTTGGGTTGCAGAGTGCTCTTTGTAATGCTAGAAGATAAATATTCATTGCAGTTTACATGATGAATTTTTGAAATGTATTCTCATTTAAGTTGACATATTTATTGACCTTAAACTACATTCATTGACACCAAAGTATTTGAAATCTCGGCCGATGATAGTGTCACACTTCTATCTTAGATGATATATGTGACGCTCAATACTGTGTGGATATTCCTATAAGAAGACAAAGTAGACTTTTGGCATGCAATTTTGGACATTTTTTTTATTTAAATTTATGAATATTTGAAGACAAAGTAGACTTTTGGCATGCAATTTTGGACATTTTTTTTTTATTTAAACTTATGAATATTAGACTTTTTATGTTCAATCACCAAAGAGAATTTCCATCAACTTTTCGATTATTGGGTTTCAATTTTATTCTTACAAATGATAAATAGCCATTAAACCTTTTCGTTTGACATTTCAGTTTATACAACGTATAACACAAGTAGACAGCATATACTATTTGAATAATACATTAACCACAATTTTATATAAGGATATTGTTAACATAAAAAATATGTAAGGATAAAATAGAAAATCGAATGTTTCTGGAACATTTATCTCCTTTTACATAGGTAATTATATTCACACGATAATATTTTATAAAGCCACATTTTTGTTACATTAAAGATCCTTAATCTTTGACTATCACATACTTATGTACTCAGTTTTTTTTTCATGCATTCTTATTCTTTACTTTTCATTAATTAACACATATTGTCCCCGATTAAAAATAATGTACTAATTAATGCAAGATTGATGATTTTAATCTTAGAACACAAGTGTGAAAAAGTAAAGATTAGAAACTTTTAATGCAATTAAAATGTGATAATTTTATAAAAAAATTATGATATCAATATAATCAACCTTTTATATATTGTAGAATAGATATATGTAGATGTAAATTATAGATTATTTTAATTACTTTGAATAATGAATCCCTCTAATAGTTATAAGTTGACGTAGATTTTTCACACGCAGGAAAAGACAGCATGAAAACATTTGAAAGTTGTAGAAATTTGTTATTTACAGAATTTGATTTCCAAATTATTTTGTAATAGAAAAATAATTTTTAAATCAAATACACATTTTCTCTCAGTTATTTACAAGAAAAAGGAAATGTATCACACTAAGGCCCTGTTTGATTAGGCACCATTTCTATGGAAAATGGAAAATATTTTTCATTTTCACATTTTTCTGTGCTTGATAGACAAAATTTTTCATTGAATTCTTTTTTCACTTTTGTCTCACACATGCATCATTTCTTGTTTTTTTTTTTTGATGAATTTGATTTCCCACCATTTTGGCGATTTTTTGTTTTTCAATTTTTTTTTTTTTGGCAATCCAAGCAAATTATATCCCAATTGTATAAAAAACTTATCCTTCTAATTGACAATTTTTATGAAAAACAAAATCAAACGAACACTATAAGATAGCGAATTTCAACATTTTCCAAATGAAAATTTATATCAATCAAACATAATCAATTGATGATTTTCAATAAAAACAAGTTATAGCAAATCAATTTCATATTGCAATCAAACGGACCCTAATAGGAACCAACAAATTATCAAGTTGTACTCACAAATTCACTTGACCATTGAAAATCAAGAATTGAACAAGATACATATGGGCAGAAATGACAAAATGGTCGAGTAGCTCGTAGGTTCAACTAGTTGAAACTCGGCCTTTGAATGGCCGAGCCCGAGTGGGATGCTCATTCGGCAGGCCAAGCCATCAAGCTCATGAACTCGTGGGCTCGTGAAAAATGTGAACAAAAAAAGTAAAAAAATTTAAAATTTAAAATAAAACTTGAGCTTGTGGGCTCGGCTCGACTCGACTCGTACTTGAACGAGCTTGAGCTTGACTCTTCAAAACGTGGCCATCCCTACATGAATTTATTTCAACGACTCTGTTTGACGTTATACTTTTAGTGTAAGGGTTTGTTTGGTACAGATTCTCAAAATCAATTCTTATTTTCAACCACACACTTTTCAATAAAATAATATTTTTCATCACATCAATAACTTCTCCTTATTTTTCAACCACACATTTTCCATCATAACACTATTCAAAAATCAATTCTTTCCCCAAAAATCACTCACAAACACCCTCTAAGTCATATAGTTTTTAAATGAATAAATGTTATGAAGGTAATGTTGCAATGTAATATGAATGAATGTAATACATTTTAAAAATTAAAATTTGAATAAAAATAAATTTAAAGTGAAATCGACATATAAGAATGATGAATGAAACTAACAACGCCCTACATATGTTTGTTTATACTTTTTAGGGCCACATTCTCAATTTTAGTCCATGTTTGGTAGGATTTGAAACAAATTTTTTAGTAGATTTTTAATAAATATTGATGAAATATATAATTAAAAAGTTGTGAATCTCATAAAACATACGACTAATATTAATTATTGACAATCAAACATCATAAGAATAGTATAGAAAATCAAAGAAAACTTGGTGCAACATGCCAAAGTCAGGATCACGTTGTACTGTTGTAACCACGGATTCCAACTGGCCAACTGGGTAATCTCACCACGAAAATTACACATATCTGCCACGTCAGAAAATCATTAAAAAAATCCAAACAATTTCAAAGCTCAAATAAAATACGTTATCAATTGGACCCGAGGAAATACCTCTAAATAGTCATTTCAAAAGTTGATTTATAAAAATAGAATACAAAAAAACTAGAAATTTGAAGAATAGCCTTTACACAATAATTTTTTCAAAAATACCCTTAAAAACCAAATCATTATAATGGAAAAAGAAATACAATAAGATCCTAAACTATTTATGAATCCAAAACCTTTAAATCCAGATATTATACAAAATTTTATTGATCTAAAAATTGCAACAAAAAGAGAATTAAATTATTTAAAAGAAGATTTAGAAAGTTTTTTTTTAGATTATTTATATCCAAAATTAAGATATAAAAATACTTATATAGATAGCCAAGCAATTAGATTTGAAAATAATATACATAAAGAAATTATCAATCTAGAAAGAAGAATTGAAAAATTAAATACAATCATTGAAGAAAAAGTCATAACAAAAGATAGTGAATTCTATAAATTTTATTGCGATTTATTAAATATTTACGAAAATAATAAATTTTGAGATTTTGAAGACGGTCTTAGTACCCCCCATTTTAATTGGTATCAGAGCCATAGATCATAACATGATAATAGAAGTTTTAGGAAATAGATTTAAAATTGAAAAAGATAGATTTGGAATAATAATAGGAAAACCTATAATAGGAAAAGAAGCCTTAAAAATCATACTTATAAAATTAAAAGATATACCTTTAGATATAAGAAAGGAAATAATAGAAAAGACAGAAATTAGTAAAATAAGAGATCTTATGATATGGGAAATTATTATAGAAACTATAGATCGAGAAGAAATAACTGCTATAATAGAAAATAATATAAGTAATTATGAGAATTAAAATTAAGAAGATAGATAACTATTATAAATTAGAAGAAGAAAAAGGATATAAAATATTTTATAAACCTATTCCTAATAAATAAAAAATATTAACATTAAATATAATTAAAAAATTACCTAGAGAAATAAAAGAACAAATACTATATAAATTAAGTATATGATCTATAAAAGATAGATATGTATATGAAATGATTAATAAAGAATTTGAAAGTATTTTATATTATAGAGAAATATATGAATTATCATAAGTTATATATGAGTAATGATAAAGTAGCTAGAAAACTTAATAATATTGTTAAAAATCTAAACAAAATACAAGAAAAAACCTCAAATATACTAGGAATACCAGGAGAAATAAATAAATCACAAGAAAAAATGTTAGGGAAACTAAAAATCGAAAAACTAGAATTAAAAGCAAAATATTTTGAAACCGTAAGAGATGATCAATTACTTGATAATGAAATAACAATAGAAAGTCTTAATAAAATCATCAATAAAAATAAAGATAAAAAGTGCAGATTATCATATTTATTAGAAATAAAAAATGGAAAAATATAATGGGTTTTTCAGAATCATTTGATGAACTAAAGAAATTAATAAAAGAATTAATAAATGAAACTAAAGAATTAAAAGATGAAGTAGGAATGTTAAAAATAGAAATAAGAGAAATGAAACAAAATATGAAACCAACAGATAAAAAAGTAGATAAAGATAGAATAAAGGAGAAATGACAAGAATATGAAAGAAATATGTAGAAACAGAAGGATAATATGAACCTGGAAGTATGGATGATAGATTTAGAAAAGAAATATTACCAATAATCCTAGAACAAGAAAAAAAATTTGAAAAATATGCAGAAAAAATAGGAAAAAATAAAAAAAGATGACGAATGAAGAAATAGATAATCTAATAGAAAATTTTGACCAATTAAGTATAGAAGAATTAGAAAATTATGAAATATTAATGAATACTGGTGGATGACTAACACCAGCACCAGGAAGTACAAGCAATAATCCAAAATTAGAATTTCCTGAATTAGAAGGAGGATATGCACCAATATCATATATACCTTATATGCAGTACTATGATAGAATTATACCACAACAAAGAATAGAAAAATATAAAGATCAATTTACCCCAAACTCAGACTACAATAAACCAATAAATCATGGAGGAGCAAGACTAGATTTAGATTGTAAAATAGATACTAAGAAAGCCTTGTTACAATGGGCAGATGCAATGATATTATTCTTTTTATATAACCAAGATGATACATGAGAACCTACGGATAGAAGAATTGACTATTTAATAGCATCGTTTGAAGGAGATGTAAGAAATTGGTAGGAAGGAGTAACTGAAGATACTAAATTATTAATGAGAAGAAATATACAAACAGAAATGCAAAAAACCTCACAAGAGGGAATAAAAAAGTTAGTAGAATATATATCAGATGAATTCCTATGAGAAAATTGGATAAAAAATTCAGAAGAAGAAGCTAGAAGAGAAAAATTAAAAGCAAGATTAGGATTGATAAACATTATGATATGTGATATGTGTAAAATAAAATAATATACATGTCAATTTAGAAATTTCTATTATACCCAATTTTATAGTAACGAAAATCAAGGACCATACTTAGAAATGTATTTTGCTAAATTACCAGGAACATTGAATATATATTTTAAGATAGAATATGAAAGATATATAAAGGATAATCCTGTACCAGATACATTAGGAAGTAGAATAAAATTCATATTTGAAAGATTAGCAGAAATATGTAAAAATAGACAACTAATGAAAAAATCTGGAAAACTAACAAGAATCTGTTGTGAAAAAATAGAAAGACCTATTAATTGGGGATGTGGACCACAAAGAAAATATAAAAGAAAAATCAAACCAAAAAAGTATAAAAAATATAAACAGTTCAAAAAGAAATATCAAAAACCAAATAGGAGATATTATAAGAGAAAATATCAACCAAAAAGAAAAGAGTTTAAAAAGGATAAAAAAAACAATGCAAAGCTGGAATTGTGGAGAAATAGGACATACAAGCCCTGATTGTACTAAAAAAGTTAAAATTTTACAACAAGAATATGAAGAAATAGAAAGTGGTTTAGAAGAAATAACATATATTAATAATTATGAAGGAGATGATGTTTACATATCAGAATCAGAATGAATCACGAAATAGAAGAAATTGAAACCATAGAAGAAAAACAAAAAATAGAAAATTTTGAAGGATATGGATTAAAAGTAACATTCGATAATAATACATTTAGAAAAATAGAAAAATTATCATTAGATTTAAAATTAAGAGAATGGAAAATATTCGATAAAATATTTAGAAGAGAAATAGTATCTATAAGTGAATATCATAAGATAGAAAAATCAATAGATATAAGAACAGCTTCAGGAAGTCATAAATTAGCATTACTAACAAAATTCACAGTTGATCAATTAATGGCAAAAGTAAAAGGAAGACAAAAAGAAAAAAATACAATATGTTTATCTAGTAGGAATACAATTAATGTTCAAATCCCTATTTAGAGAATGAATAGATTCACCAATAACAGCAAGTTTACATGATGAAAGAATACTAAATACTAATGATAGTCATTTAGGAACTATAGAAGGAAATGTAGCATATAAAAAATTAATATTTACATGTTATCCAAAATATTGTGTATCAATAAAAGATAAAGATTTTAATGAAGTATTAGGATTACATTTTAAAATACATAGAAAAGATATTATGGAAGAAGGAAATCATATCATGACTATAGAATATAGAGCATTATATACATTTACTAACTCAAACTATGGAAACATTTACTCTAAAAAACCTATATAGAAATTCACAAAGAATGTAAAGACATTAAATATTGTAGAACCAAACAAACAACTAAACCTATTACCAAAAATATATGAATTAGAAATATCTAAAACAAAACCAGATGTAACAGAAAAAATAGAAAAACATTCTTTAATAGAATTTAAAGATGGAAGATTGAGAAAAAATAATAGTACATCTATAATACCAAGAAAAAGCATAAGTCGAGAAATAATGGTAAAAAGGAATATATGAAGTATGCAAATATATGGAGAATATTTTAATGGAATAGAATATATAAAAGGGAAAAATATTATAATTGATACAGGAGCAGCAAACTGCCATATATCAAGAAATAGAGATAAAAGATTAACAAAAAGAAGGGTAGAACCTTATAAATATATCAATTTTGATGGAAAAACACATACTAGTGATTTAGAAGTAAAAATACCAATAGTTTTAGATGGAGAAGAAATGATAATACCATGTTATGTAGATAATAGTAATAGATATCATTACCATATATTATTAGGAATGAGTTTTTTACAAGCATTAAATCATTATAATATTAATAAAGAAGGAATCTATATAACACATAATAATAAGACATTGTTTTGTCCAAAAGAATGAATAATGTAATAACATTTCCATTAGCAGTATATATACAAATTACTATTGTAGAAACTAATATAACAACATGTGCCTCAATAGATACAAGAAGTGATATAACTATTATCAAGACATTTTTGTTAAAAAATTGGAACAATGATAATACTATAAAAATAACCTGTGTCACGGGAATATCGACACCTATTACTAAAAATAAAGAAAAGGTAGAAATCCTATTAGGAAGTAAACAAATAATTATAAACAAAGTATATGCATATGATGTATTAGAATGTGATATATTATTAGGGAATGACTTTGTTCAACAATTTCAATATTACCAACAAAATAACTATATGATTATGTTAAAAATACCATGTGGACATCTACTAAAAATTTCAAGAGAATTTAAACCATACAGAGTTCTGCCAACCCAGCGTGGTGAAAGGACAATAAAAATACCAATAAAAACAACTGTTAAAATACAAAAAATACAAACAACAGAAAAATCAGAATTAATAGAAGAAATAATAAAAAAAAGATAGGAAATGTCTATAATGAAAATCCATTAGCTTATTGGAAACCTGAATATCCAAGGGCAAAAATAGAATTAACTAAAAATGTAATAATAAGAGTAAAACCAATGATGTACACTATACAAGATACTCATGAATTTAAAAAACAGATTGAAAAATTAAAAAATATGAAATTAATCAGAGCTAGTAATAGACCACATAGTAGTCTAGCCTTTATGGTAATGAAACACTCTGAACAAGTACGAGGAAAATCAAGAATGGTAATAAATTATAAAGAATTAAATAAATACACAAAATTTGATGGATATTTCTTACCAAATAAAGATGTTTTAATAAATCTTGCAAAAGGAAAAGAGTATTATTCAAAATTTGATTGTAAGTCAGGATTTTGACAAATCAAAATGGAAGAAGAATCAATACCATATACAGCATTTAGTACGCCTCAAGGTAAATACGAATGGATAGTTATGCCATTTGGATTAAAAAATGCACCTCAAATATTTCAAAGAAGAATGGATAATATTTTCAGAAAATATAATGATTTCTTATTAGTATACGTTGATGATATACTAATATGTTCAGAAAATAAAAATGATCATAAAAATCATATTGTAAAATTCCTAAAAGAATGTTAAAAAGAAAGAATAGTTTTATCTGAAAAGAAAGCTATTATTGAAAAACTTGAGATAGAATTTCTTGGATTAATTATAGATAAAAATGGAATAAAATTACAGTCTCATATATCTAAAAAAATAGAAAGTTTTCCTGATAAATTAGAATCTAAGGAACATATACAAAAATTCTTAGGATGTTTAAATTATGCAGAAGGATTTATTGAAATTTTTTCAAAAAAGAGACATAAAATACAAATTTTACTTAGAAAAACTAATACTAAATGATGGAATGAAGAACATACAGAAATAGTTAGACTGCTTAAAGAAGAATGTAAAAATTTACCAAAATTAAGATTACCAAATGAAAAGGATAATTTGGTAGTTAATACTGATGCCTCAGATAAATATTGGGCAGCAATATTAAAAATAGATTTAAATGAAATATGTAGATATTCAAGTGGAACTTTTAATCAAGCAGAAATAAATTATACCACTCATAAAAAAGAATTATTAGCAATTATTAGAGAAATAAAAAAAAATTCATTATTTTTATTATCTAAAAAATTTATTGTTGAAACTGACAATTCTCAAGTTGCAGGACTTGTTAGAAATAAATTACCAATGGAACCCCAATATAGAAGGTTACATAGATGGCAAACATATTTATCATTCTATAATTTTGATATTATTCATATTAAAGGTAAAAATAATTATCTTGCTGATTTTTTAAGCAGGAACATTGAATTTGGAGATGGATAATATCAAACAGATGATATCAGAAATGAAATCTGCGACAGCCTATGCCAAAGAAGAAGCAGATGATATAAAAATTGGAATGAAGACAATAGCTGAGCTCTTAAGTCATAATATTAAATTATTACTTGAGATCAGTGAATCCCATGCCAAGGTTACAAACGAAATGAAAGACAAAATTGATGCTCTTGAAGCACAATTAATGTCTATTGATATAAATAATACAAGGGTTGATGTCTTGACACAATCCTATGATACCAAATAGGGATACCAACATATACCAAGGAGTGATCCACAATACGAAAGCTGTAGTGGACCCAAAAGAGATATACAAAGTCCTAGAAAGTTGACCATAAAATCCAATGATGAACATACAAGGGTTATTAGAATCAGAACTGATGAAGATGATGATACCCCTTTATCAGCAAAAGAAGAAGAATATAGATCTTTTGCCAAAATTGTTTATGAATTACAAGAAAATGACTCCTATTTCATATCTTCAGGAGATCATGTTTATCCAAGGTTACTAATTACCAATGATGCAGACCCTGTCCTGGTCAAAATGGCAGCAGACTATGGATTTTTAGATCTTATCTACCCCGGAAAAGATCTAAAAGAAATTGAAAGATTTGATGAAATTTTTAAATCTGAAGTATCCAAATTTGCCAAAGGAAGGTCCATATACATAAAATTTTATTCAGTCAGTCCTGAGATTGATGGAATGATATTTTATCCTGCTGAATATATTATAACAATCGGATATGTTAGTAGAGAGTTTCAGATTGATGTCGGTCACAATAAAAAGCCATTACCAAAAATCACCAGATCATGGATAAAATCCCGAAGAGTTTTAGGGATGAAAGTCTTATATAAAATGGCAAAAAGCTTGTATGACAAAAAATTCAAATGCTTGTGTCAATATGAAGGATGGACTCTTCTCACCAATAATGGAGGAGAGAAATCAACAATTCTGAAAGAATATATTGAAATTTGACACTCATCGAATCAATGGAGTTATCACAACCATACAAGAGGCATGCAGAGTAAGAGAATACCCCACTGGCCGACAGAATCAAAGATAAAAAAGATGAAAATAATAAACACATGGAGGAAAGGTGTCCAAGCTGCTACAGGAGAATCTTATCAACTGTATGTAAAAACAAGATCTGAAGGACAATTATAGAAGGATTGTGTCCTTTATCAAAGAAAATGTAATAAAACAACAAGGATGGAGGGGCCATGAGGCTCTTGATGAAAAACACGAGGCAATAAAATATTATTAGTATGATGTAAGCAATGATATAATTTATCTTCAGATTTGTGTATAAATAGAAGCCTTTGGGCTAATGAAGAGGGCATAGTTGGTTGAGCACTCAAACTGTGAGTTAGCTAAACAATTTCCTGTCTTCCATTGTAATCATATTTCAGCCTTTAGATATCAATAAAATTTCAAGTTATTTCATAAAATATATATATATCATGAGTTTCTAAACACCTCATCTCATAGATTCTTGAAAGATTGAAGAAAAATTTCTTTCTTACTTTAACAGAAAGAGAGTTTTCTTTAGTTAATATCTATAATTCGAATTCAAAGGACTGACACAGTGAAGGTAGAAAGCTGGGATAGCAATTATCCCGTAGAGGCAGGAGGCCATTAAAGGGAGCCATTTGCAGATCCAGAACCTGAAGGTTACTCGGTTATAAGAATAAAGATTTGAGATCAAAACTAAGGTAAAACTATTATTTTTGTTAAAATTAGAAAGATATTTTCTGAAATCTTAAAGAATCATTGGGATTACTTATCTGAATATTTGCATGACAAAATTATCTAAATGTTTGTATTTAATATTTATTTTATTAATATTGTTTAAATTTATATAACATGTCAGGATATACAATTGAAGGATTAGATAACTTATTAGAAATTTTATTAGAAAAAATAAATAATATCATCTCTCAAATGGAAAGAATAGATCAATCATCGTCTGAAGAATATTATATACTTGGAGAAAATTTTGATAGATATATGGAAGATTATGTCAATCTATTAGATCAAATGATGAATTTATATGCTAGAATCCGAGATAGAAATAATACAGGTCAAAATTGAAAAACTATTCTAAAGATAAGGATATATCCTGTAATATAAAGACACATTTCATTAAGGGTAAAATAGTATTTTTAATAATTAAGACCATTGTGAAAAATAGCAATAGTAAACCGGCCATTTAAAAAATTACCCCGATTGGACCCCCTATGTTATCTATTATATGACCCTTTTTATTTATTACAAATTATATTTTTATTAAATTTTGATAAAATTTAATGAAATATGTGATTCGAAAATTAATAAAAATTGTGCATCTCAAGAAATGTGATGCTAAAAATAAAATTTAAAAAATAAGACCAATCTATGTTTCGTAAATTTTATGAAAATAGTATAAACATAGTAATATATGAAGAAAATTTGGAAAATGTATATTTTTGAATTTCTGTCAATGACTCTATTTGACGCGACACATTTAATGTGGGATATATATATATTGCTTAAATGAATAAATTTAATAAGAGTAATGTTTAAGTATAATGTAGATCAATATAATACTTCTTTTAAAATTTAAAAAATTATAATAGAGATAGATTTAAAGTGTGACAGATATATAAAAGTGATGTGGATAATATTTAAATGAATGAATGTTATAGAATAAAGTTTCGGTTGACAGAAAATGTTAACATCTACTTATATGCGTGAGTCCCACGTGAATAGAAAAGTTCCAAAAAAGTGGGACTCCCTATTGTGAGTATTCTGTCAATATTTTTTATTAACCTTTTTCCTGTACGAATAGTAGTGGTGCCAAAAAAACTCGCGTGCTCCGATCGCCCGGGCTCGGGCGTCAAAAGTCCGAGTCAGGCTCGGTTCGCGGCTCTGGCCGAACTCCTTTTAGGACAACGGGCCAAGTCCGCGCCGGCCCGCGAGCTCAAAAATATTAAAAAAAAGAAAAAATCTGGTCCGGCTCGGGTCCAGTCTCTTTTTTTAAACGAGCAAAAATTCGGCTCGATTCGATTCGTTGACATCTGTAAGTTGAATAGTAGGACCGTAAATTTAAAATGGAATATATTTATAAAAATTTTAAATGAAAACAGCGATTCACTAAGGGCCTGTTTGATTGGCTGTAGTTTTTCGTGGAAGGTGGAAAACGTTTTCCTACTTTTTACTATTCACCTGTTTGATTGCACTAATTTTCCAGGGAAAACGTTTTCCAACATTTTTCAAGGTACAAGCGGTTGATGCACAAAAACTAGAAAACGTTTTTTCACCATAGTGGTGGGAAAACGTTTTCCACCTTTTTGACAAATTTTTTTTTTTTTTTTTTTTAAGCAATTGGAACACATTTCAAAGTCAATGGTAAAAAAATTTATCCATTTAATTGACAATTTACATAAAAAATAAAGCCAAACGAAAAATTTGCCAGGTGAAAAATTATACCAATCAAACACCATTAATTACAATTTCCTGTAAAATGTTTTCTAGGCAATTCAATTCCCTACCATTCATTTTCTTTCCATCCATTTTTCACTCTTGCAATCAAACAGATCCTAAATATATATTTTTGTTTATACTTTACGGGGGTCATATTCTCAAATTTATTTTAAAATAGTATAGAAAATCAAAGTACAACTTGGTGCCGCGCAACATGCAAAGTCTGAGCTACGTTGTACCGTTGTAACCACAGAGTCGAACTAGTTAATCTCACCACTAAAATTACAGAAAATCATAAACAAAAAATCCAAAACAACTTCAAGGCTCAAATAAAATACGTTATCAATTGGACCCCCTCCGGTGCCCGGCCGATAACCCGGAAAAAAAAAAAAAAAAAAAAAAATAAAACCTGCCACTCTTCAATGCTCAAATCTTAAACCATGTATAAACCCAATTCGCCGGCGATTTAATCAGAATTTAAGAAATTATGCGCCGGAATATTCCATCCGGCCGCTCAGGGTATCTGCGACTGCCAATGGCCGTCAGGCGAAACGGGCGGGATGTGATTATTACTCCATTCATTGCCATTGGAGCTTGTGTTCTCCGGTCGGCAGTGGCCAAAGCTGAAGATAAATCACCGGCGGAGATAGAGACTCAGACGCAGAAGGTGGTGAGTTCTACGGCGAAGGGGCAGCCACCGGCGGCGGTGGATGAGGTGATAAATTCGAGGATATATGATGCTACGGTGATAGGCGAGCCAATGGCTCTGGGGAAGGACAAGAATAAGGTGTGGGAGAAGCTGATGAATGCTCGCATTGTGTATTTAGGGGAAGCGGAACAGGTTCCCACACGGGATGACAAAGTGTTGGAGCTTGATATTGTCAAGAATTTGAGGAAGAGATGCTTAGAAGCGGAGCGCCCGATTTCTTTGGCTCTGGAAGCTTTTCCATGCAACTTACAGGGACAGCTCAATCAGTACATGGAGAAAGGGTTGAATTTCTCACTCAAAAGCAAAATTTCAATTTACATTTTATGACATGAACAATTTAGTACAGTTTTGAATCAGTAAATTATAATTTTAGAATTATTTAGATGCAAGTATATGGGAAATTGCCATTTTCAAATCCACAATTATCTGCAAATAGGCATTTTAGACTTGGGTTTAGCATCAATCAGTTAGCTGGATAATGGTTTATATCTGAGGATTTAGATATGTATATTGTATAAGAACTGGAACGATTTGTGTTCTGATATTATACTTGCCCCTGTTTGGTTTAGCTAAACTAAAGGGGCTTTACTATTTTTGATATTCTTGATTATCTGTTACTTGAAATCATAAAATTATCCTGACATTTTGTAGTTCTAATCATGTCAGGATTGATGGAGAGACCTTAAAAATCTTTGGTAACACATTGGTCACCTCAGCGTTGGCAAGAGTACGAGCCTCTTCTAAATTATTGTCGTGATAATGGGGTCCAGCTGATTGCTTGTGGAGTCCCACTTGAGGTGCTGATTCGATCCATACTACACATACAAATATGGTTCAACTAAATAGTTATATTAAAATTTAAGTTAAAGTCACACAAATTATGAGACCTACAACTTTTTAACTATACATTCCATCAACTTTTATCAAAATTTACTAAAAATCTGTTTTTTATCTGAACCAAACAGGGCTATATGTTTCTGTGAAGCAATGATTGTAGCGTTGCTTTCTTATTTAGAATGTTAATCATACTTGATGAAGGGAAAATAAATATCAACCAAGAAGATCTTCATATTGTCCAGTGTGAGATTTTTCCACAGGAATGGAAAAATTCATTTAAAGGAAACATCATAAAATAATTTTTAGCTTGCATAAATGTTTATCTAAATTCTGTATGATATGATAAATTCTGATTCCTTATGCAATCAACATTTTTTCATAAATTAATATTAGGTTTCCAGAAAAAATTCAAGTGTAAGATTTCTTCGATGTTTTCTCTTTCAAACATAATCTTTATCTTCCAGATTGGCAGAGTAATAACCTCTATGATCATTGGGCATGGTTGTTTACCAATCTGTGTTATGTCAATCTTCTTTCTAAGTTCTCTCTTCCAAATTGATTGCGTTGTCTAAGTTCCCCTGTTAAAAACGAAAAGAAATTGGATTAAATCAAATATTATCCTTGTAATATTTGTCCGATAGGTCCTGCGTACAGTTCAGGCTGAAGGCGTCCGTGGGCTTTCTAAATCTGATCGTAAAAAATTTGCTCCTCCAACTGGTTCAGGCTTCATCTCAGGTTTCACTTCTATCTCTCGGAGATCATCTATTGACATAAATTTTCCCAATCAATCTGCTCCTTTTGGGCCAAGCTCATATCTGTCCATACAAGCAAGAGTTGTTGAGGATTACACAATGTCCCAGACTATTTTACAAGCTGTGACAAATGGTGAATCTAATGGAATGCTAGTAGTAGTGACGGGTGCTAGCCATGTTAAATATGGGTTAAGAGGAACTGGGCTGCCGGCAAGGATTTCAAGGAAAATGCAGAAGAAAAATCAAGTGGTTATACTGCTTGACCCTGAACGACAAAATATACGGAGGGAGGGAGAAGTCCCAGTTGCTGATTTTTTGTGGTATTCTGCAGCTAGACCTTGCAATAGAAATTGCTTTGATCGTGCTGAAATAGCTCGAGTGATGAATGCAGCTGGCTGGAAGAGAGAAGCCTTACCACAGGTTAGTTCCTTCTAAGTCCTTTTGGAAGTATGATCGCTCCTACATTTTTGCATGCATGGCCTTTTAAGTATGTTTTTGAAAACTTTGAACAGTTTGGTAACTACGCTGTTTGGTTATATTTTATTGGAGAACAATCAATGCTTCACCTTTAATATAGATTCTTAGCATTTTTATGTTTACCAAGATGAACAGTTCATCGCCAAATATAAATTGAATCGAATCTAAGTCACGTGGAGCAAGTGTATCAAAATTGGATAGCTCTTCGGAGATGGAGTGCCTTAGAATAAATAAAGGTAAATAACAAATAGATATATTGACTTTCTAGTGAATTGTGTGGATTCCACAAATCTAAGCAACAATTTGCTTTCCCATTTCAATCATAGATTTCTGTGGTGTGATGAAGAAATCATGTATGTGTCTGTGATCTAAAGAAATTGACCTGTTTAAATTGTTAACATAAGAAAGAACTTTTGCGAATAAAATTATGACTGTCCTAGTTCATGTTTGGAAATAAAACTAGAGAATATATAAATATAATAAAAAGTACTGTTAGATTGAGATTGTCTTTATTTCTGTTAGAAAACCAATATTTAATGCAACTTATTGCTTTAAAGATTCTTACTCATTCTAACATGATAGGCTGATAATCCTCATGGTTGGACTTGGAAATCACATCTTCAAAAAACTGAAGGAGCTTTTTAGCTCATCACTTGATCATTGTTTTCAAAAGCACTGCAAGCTTAACCATTGAGGCTAGCCTCCAACATGAGGTCTTTACTAAGCTCCTTAAAACTTTCGCCTCGAGTGCCATGTTTTTAGGCTTACTCCTCCACTAACTAGGCTTTTGTGGATGACTTTCTATTTTTTCTGGACTCAACTTTTTGGGTTGGTTTATTATAGCCACAAATATTTAAGGTTTTGTTTGGGCTATTTTAAACACAACCCAACCCTGAATACTAGAAAAAAGAACCGGGGAAGATAGCAAGTGAAGAAACCGTGTCCTAGTTCCTATAACTATAGTGCGATAAACCCTTTCCTAAGTGAAGTTGAAACTTTTCAATAGTGTCTTGTAACAAGAGACCTACTCTATCTTTCCTTTGTGTTTTCCTTGTTGTTGTCTCTGTATTTTTGTTTCTTTTTTTCTACATTTGTAGTGAAGGAGAAGTATCTATTGCAAGTGGATTAGGAGGAAATTAATAGGAAGAAACTAATAGTGACATAGAGGATGATAAGGAAATCAAATATGGTAATGATATATGGAAGACTAGGTTTTTAGTAGTTGTAGTATTCGATAAGCAATTTTGTTAAATGATTACTAATTTGATTATTTATTATACTTTATTGATCTATTTTATTTGTTGTTTGTAAGTTAGACTTTTAATATTGATAAATTACTTTGTTAATTGAATTGATTATTGCTATATTGAGATATATATAGAATTTCCCATTCCAACACTTTTTCTTCTGCGTCAAAAACTTCTAGTACCTGGGGATCAAAGCCATCAATATGAGAATGTTCTGGGTAAATTCTACACAGGTTACATATAAAAATATTATTCAATATATAAGAGTTTGGGCTACTCTTGACAATGTTAACTTTTTAAGATGAAACCTTGAAAACGTACAAAAAATGAATTAAAAAATTCTCCTCGCTATTAATCATTGTTACAATATAATATAAGGTTCTCTATGTCAAGTATAAAAAGGGGGAAATCTAGATACAAGTTTGCACCAAAATTTGAAACTGCTCTCTACACACTTTGGTAACAAATCTAATCAAATCTCAAAGAATTAGGCTTAATATATTTTAATATTGCTGGATATCGGTTCATGCATGATGGGATCTTGTCTTGTGTAACTAATCTATTTCAGTTTAGGTTGAGAGCAAAACCAAATATGTGTATAAACTTTAAAGCAACAATAATTGTGTGTAACTTTTGGCTTTCTTAACTGTAGAATCAGCTTTTAACGTAAATGAATGGCTAAAATAAAATGCATAAGAAAATCTAATTTTTCACTCGTGGATTCCTTTCTTCTCTAGTTTAGTTCAAATGCTTCGAGCATTTTATTCTTATAAATATGGTGGTGTATAGCCTTAAGCTGTAAGAAGTTCAAGTAGTATCCTGATTATTGTCATTAAGAAATAGTATTTGGCTTATTGATTTTTAAATAGGATTTAAGCTCCTTGTTGGGTTGAAAGCCTTGCAATTTGTCTGGAGATTAACTTCAATAAATTGAAGAGTCATTGTTTAATCTAAGTTGAGGCCAAGGATACATAAAACTTTAAAATATTGCTATGATTCGTACCATTCTCCTTATCTGTAACTTTATTCAAATGTAAATAATTGTTTGGAATTGACTTGGAGATACCGCGGTATGATGAACTCTTACATTTTGTCAGGTTCCAATTTTGTCTCCTAGACATTTTCCTCAGACATTATGAATGTCATTGGCTAGTCTAGTGATTTGTGGTTTCAAGTTCATCTTGAGAATTATAAACCTTAATTCTATTTCACCGAGACTAATCAATTTGAAGAAAGGAAAATAAATACTCAAGAACATGCAAGATATAAAGAGGTTCGTCTCAATGTGAGACTATGTCCTCTCCCATCGCTGCAGCAATTCATGGTGATAAAAAATGTTTACAATAGAAAATCGCACTCCTTTCTTCTCTAGCCCCTTGTTAAGCCACCCATACGTTTCACGTATGAGGGACGTCACAAGAAAAGCAGCTGAGTAGGATTGGTTATGTTAACTAATTTGGGTTGTTGGGGGAGGGAGTTAGTTACGCAGATATTCTGTTAGTTAGGAAGTGAATAAAAAGGGGGGGGGGGGGTAACACTAGCTATAGGGCATTCACGGAGTGAGGAAAATTCTGGGAATCACTGGGAGAGGGGCAGCTCTCTGAACCTGCCATCTCCTTTATTAATTTCAATCTTTCATTCTTGTAATTTCTGAGTTAATGCAATATATGTTCGATTCCCTTATTACCCAATATTTTTATCTCTTAAAATCCTTGCAACCTTTATTCAAAGTGCTGTGAAACAGGAGTAATTCCTTAATTACCCTAAGCAGGTTCTATCACCCCTCTCTCTTTTTGATGAAAATAATAAAGTTCAATGATGGCTCTCTAGTTAAAAGATAAATTAGGGTAAAATCGAATTATACAAGGACTCCAATTATTTAATAGAATTTTACAAGATTACAAATTCCTAGACAGTCCTTAGATTAAATTGTGGTATGGGGGCGGGTGGATCGGTAATAATTAGGATCCACAACTTAACAGTTCAAGTGTTGAACTCATTATTAAAGCATCATGGAAGAAAGAATAGAAGTTCAACGTATGTGATGAGTCAAAAGTTGTGTTGAGATATTTAACCTGAAAAATTATGTCTTTATTCAAACCATTATGACAAAATTTAATGTGTGCTTCAGGACCTTCAAAAAGGTCTAGATCTTGGTCTAGTATCACCAGAAGTGCTGCAGAATTTTTTTGATCTGGAGAAATATCCTATCATCTCAGAGCTAAGTCATTGTTTTCAGGTAAGCTGACTTTAGCGTATCCTGTTTTGCCCTTCTTCTAATTTCATGTAAATAAATTGATAGAGGATGCATCACTGTGCAGGGTTTCAGAGAAAGATTATTGGCAGATCCTAAATTTCTTCACAGGTTAGCTATAGAAGAAGCTATATCAGTCACTACTACCCTTATAGCACAGTATGAGAGGCGTAAAGAAAATTTCTTTGAGGAGCTTGATTACGTTACTACAGACACATTAAGGGGAATAGTGGTTGATTTTTTCACTGTGTGGCTTCCCGCTCCCACACTTTCGTTCCTACAAATCGGTGATGACATTGATGCACCTGATAGTGTAGAAGCATTAAAAGGTCTTTTGGGGTCCATCCCAGACAATGCATTTCAGAAAAGTCTTGCAGGGAAGGACTGGAATTCGAATCACAGAATTGCATCAGTACTTGTTGGGGGTCTCAAGCTGGCCAGTGTTGGATTTATTTCTAGCATTGGAGCAGTGGCTTCCTCAAATATATTGTATTCAGTGCGGAAGTTTCTAAATGCATCCATCGCTGGCAAGCAACGGAACAAGCGATCACCTATATTAAAAACAGCACTCGTGTATGGATGCTTTCTTGGAACATCAGCAAATCTACGGTATCAGGTTCAGTGAGATTTTCTTTTTCTTCTAACCGTCTAACTTTGTTACTCTGTTTACCATTTGATTTTTGTCTTATTTGACATTCCTAAGTGGATAGTGGTTAATTCTGTAAATGTGCATACTGGTTAGTTGTATTTGTATCATTGCTGCATATGTTAGATGACGTATCCATTCAGCCACAAGACCTACTGCATAGGTCTTCCTGTAGTTTCCTTCTGCCATTTTTTTCTTTTGGTCCCTCAGTTTTACAGCCGTTTTTTTGGTACAAGCTTCAACTCCAAGTATACAATGAATTTAATGTTTCTATTGATTGTATACAGGTTATTGCAGGATTAGTGGAGCATCGGATTTCAGAACAATTCACGGATCAGACATTCCTTTTAAATATGATATCTTTTGTAGCTCGAACAATCAACTCTTACTGGGGAACTCAGGTAAGATCCATCTAGTGTTCTCAAACATCTAGGATCAGATTTTTGTATTTTAACTTTACATTCATGAGCATGTCTTTTATGTCAATTCTAACTGGTTGCATCCATCTTGATTCTGAGCTCTGTAAATCATCTATCTGAACCTTGCTTCTTCAGATTATATACCCCTGTCATGACTGCAGTAAGTGAAATCTTGAAAAAGATAGGCTGCTGTTGTGTACTTGCAGTTATTATTATTATTATTTTTTGCAAGACACAATTAATAATGTGGAAAAAGACGGGGTTGGGTTGGTTTTAAACTTTATGATTTCATGTTTTTTACTTTTTATCTTTATGTTCTGCTTAATAGTCAGCTGATGTTTATCGTTCTATTTTTGTTGCAGCAATGGGTTGATCTTGCACGCTATACAGAACTTCAGGCACGTGAGAGTGAAGAAATTTCCCTTCCCGATCCAGATTCTTCAAATAATGCTGCCTTAGAGTGCAACATCTCAGAAGATGCCAACATTGATGAAGTGCACAGTCAATAGATGATACATTTCCCGTCACGCTTTCTGTATAGCTTCTGGCATGACTGTTAAGGAAGGGGTTCCAGCTTTTGTGCATACTGTGTTCTTCAAATTTTGGCTAGCTTACATATTATCAATCACAATGATGGGAAACATAAAACCACACCACAGGACCATTGTTGACATAGCACACTCAATTTAGTCTATGGATTATTTTTGAGAACCTCATTACTCCTTTCTCAATTTTTTATTGCCCAAACTACAGATCAATCTACGTATCATTTTTTAAGAACCTCATAATTCCTATCTAAATTTTGTATTGCCCAATCTACAGAGGTTTAAGACTTGCCCTGCTGTTTTGATGACTTGAAGTATCTAAAGTTCAATTTTATGTTCCTTTTGAAAAATATGATTGGATATGTTAGTGCAGATATAAAAAATACAATTGGATATGTTCTCTACATTTATTTTTAGAAGAGACCAGAATTTCGAGAACAAAGGATGCATGTTTGCATTCAAAAAATGTGATGAGCAAAGCTATGCATTGCTGAAATCATCAATCAGTTATTCATCTAACCAATCTGGAACAGTCAAATAAGGGCCCATATTTGAAATGCATTATTTTTACTTTAGATAAATGTACAGATCGAAGAAGTTTGGTCAGACTTATTTATGGTAATGATATGATGATTCACTCAAGATTGCTATCAACTTCAAATTACATTGGTGGTCCGAGATAGCAAGAGACTAATGATAAAATGTTCATCTGCTGATCTCCTTCTCCATCAGGTATAAGGTGTGTATATGCTCTGATCCAGCTCCTCATTCATCCTCTTTATTAGCTGTTGCTTGACGCTCTCTAAAGCAAGTTCTAGGTTATTGAGCTGTGTCATGAATTGTAGAACTCAGATTCTTGAATTGCGTTAAATACATGATTAGAAGACAAACTTATAGTTGGATATCGGAGAGAATTCCCTACCTGTTGTCTGGCAAACCTATTATAGATAAACAAGCCACTAAACAGATCGAAACTGTCTCTTGTTGAGCTCTCCTTCTGCAAGTAGTTCCATGTTAATGTGCTTATGCTTCATCTATATTTTATCTTCACCCTTATAATTAATCTCTAAAGATATGGTTTAAGTTGTATTAGTTTACTATACGAAAAATGAAAATGAAAAATTTATGCAAGTATTAGAAATTGAGCATACAACTTGAACGAGCTTCTGAAATCCCTTTGTGTCTATGGATGTTGGTTCAACTTCTACTTCGGACAAGACCCTGTAAATAGGAGCAATCTATTATTTCAGTTTTCCTTTTTTTAATTGTTCAGACAACACATGAAGAATGCATACCTGCCAATAGTGTGGGTGAGAAATTGACTTTTTGCAGCTAGTTTATCATGCTCTTCACAACTCATTTCCGTCATTCTACAACCCTATGCAATTAATTACTTATCATTCGAGTGCATAAAACATCTGGTTTCAAATGCAAGTATGAAAAAATCTCTTAATTAATTATTATGATCTACTTCTTTACTGGTATTCTGTTTTCTTGGTGAATTCTGATTTTTTTGGTAAAACTTTTCATTCTCGGTAGTAGTTTCCTTGTCATGGCATGAAATTACTATATGATCAACTTATCTCGGGATGCAATTTGTGTTGATAAGGATATTAAAACTCTTTACCACTGAGATCCGCTACAAGAAATTAGTGCTTACCTCACTTGCAAAAATCTGAAGGAAACTGGAGCATGTAACTTTGTTTCTTATTCGAACTCTATCAAACATAAAAGTCAGGTCTTTCCACCCATCTTTCCCGCTCTCTGGCCCGAACATCGGGTGAGTGCAGAGCACATCCGAGTCTTGAGTCACGACCTTTATGAAACATTATATTGCTACCCATATTAGATTAAGAGCAAAATAAAACAGGTCATTTGTATTGAAACATTATGAAATTTGCATATATACTTGTAGCAGCAGGTCTCTTGGGTACTCTTTAACTGAGAGTACATCGGCGAAAAGTGCGGGCTGTTTCAAGGAATGGAATGGAATTGACTTGATGACTTGTGACGCTGACAGGATTGAAGTGCATAGCAGTATAACATCGTTGTTTGATTCAAGAAATGCTGTCATATCTCTGTTTACTCGTAGACGTATACATTTTAGCTTATCAGCAAACTATGTGTTGGAAAATTTACATGGTTTTGAGACAACTTCGTATATTATTTTATACCTGAAAAATAGGATGCCCAAGTGAGTGCAGAGGTCTGTGTAGTCTGATCTTGATGTGGCCCTTATGGAATGGCCTTGTTTTACCATGGTTTTTGCCAGGAACTGTGCAAAAGGGCCAAAACCTATAATGCCTATCTTCAGGTTATTTTGTGAAGGGGAAGACATGGCAAGAGACACAGAGAAAGGCGGGGAAACTGGAATTAGGTTTTGGATTGACCGTAAGTGTAACGGAATGCTAGAATTTATGAGAGAGAGAGAGAGAGTCTTGAATTAGGTTTTGGGGCCTGTCTGATTGCTTCCATTTTCCATTTTCATCCATTAACAGTGTTTGATAGGATTTACCAACCCACACGTGCACATTTTCTTGGTTTTTGAGGAATTGCTATTTCATGATTTTGGTGGAAAAAGATTTTTTTATTTCTATTTTTTAATTATAAAAACAAATCTATCCCTTTAATTGATAATTTTCATAAAAAATAAAATCAAACGAATGATATTCGATTTTTTTTTTGAATTTTTTGGGAATAATTGGAACAAATTATATCTCTTTAATGGACAATTTTTAAGAAAAATAAAGTCAAGCGAATATTAAAAGATCCAAAATCTGTAAAATTTTCGGAAGAAAAATTATATCAATCAAACAAAATTAATTGACAATTTCCGATAAAATAAGTCCATTTGATACGCTATTATTTTTCCTGGAAGTTGGAATTCAAATTTCAACTTCCACTTTTGGCTTGTTTGATTGACCAAATTTTTCATGAAAAACGTTTTCTAACTTTTGAAATTTTCCTTGATTTCAAGAAATTCTTTTTCCCACCACTTTGATGGGAATTAAAATTCCACATTTTTTAAGCAATAAAAACAAATTTTAAGATGAAGTGTAAAAAAAAATTATCCTTTTAATTGACAAATTTCATGTAAAATAAAGCCAAACGAACACAAAAAAATTTTGAATTTTTTTTTTGGCAATCTAAACAAATTTTGTCCCCAATGATAATAAATTTTATTTATTTAATTGATAATTTTCATGAAAAATAAAGTCAAATGGACACTAATGGTCCGTTTGATAGAAAAATGAAAAATGGATGGGAAATAAAATGTTTGGCAGGGAAGTGATTTGCCTAGAATTTGTTTTAGAGAGAATTGTAATTAATGGTGTTTGATTGGTATAATTTTTCACCTAATCCGTTTGGCTTGTTTTTCATGCAAATAGTTACTTTTTGGGATAAACTTTTTTACAATCTGTATTAAAATTTGTTTGGATTACCAAAAAGTAAAAAAAAAAAAATATTTTCATAATTTTTTTTATGTTCGTTTGGCTTCCTTTTTCATGCAAATTGTTAATTAAATGGATAAAAAATTTTACCATTGGATTTAGAATATGTTTCCATTGCCAAAAAATTAAAAAAAAAAAAAAAGAAAAAAAAAAACCCAACATGGTGGAAAATAAATTCCCACCAAAATCATAAGAAAATATTTTCCTACTTTTGTGATTCGAGGGATTGTACATTAAAAATTGGTGGCAAACATTTTTCATGACAAATTTGGCTAATTAAACAGCTAAAAGTAGGAACTACGAAAACATTTTTCTAATTCCATGGCAAATTAAACGTATCAAACAGGGCCTAAAAGTATTATATTTTCTAGGTGAAAAATTATATTAATCAAACACAAATTACAATTCTCAGTAAATCAAATTTTAGGCAATTTAATTTCATGTAATTCATTTTCTTTCTACCCAAATTTCATCTTTCTATCAAACGAACCCTTATAGTGTTAACGGAATGCTAGAATTTATCCATTTGATAAAGCAATTGCCATGCATCTTTTGTTACCATTTTTAAATTAATAGTGGTAAGTACGTGCAATAAGTTTTATGAAATTATGTATATAATGTGAAAGAGTCATGCTACAGTGTCATACTGATTGACACAATCCTTAACACACAACACACATACGAAAAATATTATTTTATTCACTTGAAACCCACACACTCACATGCGGTCAACTAGAGTATCAAGGATTATGTTCATTCAACATTTTCCAATGTGAAAATGTTGAATAAGGATTTAATGCTTTTATTTTTCCATTTCGAAGTCAGTATGTTTTCATTTCTCAAGCTTGTGAAACAACTCTTCAATTGTGTTTTTAATAACGTAATTTGGAAATTACTTCTCTCAAAACATTATAAAAAAAATAACCTATTAGTTTAATAGTGAAACTTAAATAAGAAAAGTATTGAGTAATTCTGATATTACGTAATACCTCCTAACCACATAAAATTAGTTTTAAAATTTCAATAGGATCGTTCTCATTGCAGTAGATCTTGATCGAATCTTTTTGAAATATATATACTTTCATAATTTACTTCAAATTACATTTGGTGGTCCGAGATAGCAAGAGACTAATGATAAAACGTTCATCTGCTGATCTCCTTCTCCATCAGGTATAAGGTGTGTATATGCTCTGATCCAGCTCCTCATTCATCCTCTTTATTAGCTGTTGCTTGACGCTCTCTAAAGCAAGTTCTAGGTTATTGAGCTGTGTCATGAATTGTGGAACTCAGATTCTTGAATTGCGTTGAATACATGATTAGAAGACAAACTTATTGTTGGATATCGGAGAGAATTCCCTACCTGTTGTCTGGCAAACCTATTATAGATAAACAAGCCACTAAACAGATCGAAGCTGTCTCTTGCTGCGCTCTCCTTCTGCAAGTAGTTCCATGTTAATGTGCTTATGCATGCTTCATCTATATTTTATCTTCAACCTTTTCATTTGTTTCAATATAATCAATGTCTAAAGATATGGCTTAAGTTGTATTAGTTTACTATATGAAAAATGAAAATGAAAAATTTATGCAAGTATTAGAAATTGAGCATACCACTTGAACGAGCTTCTGAAATCCCTTTGTGTCTATGGATGTTGGTTCAACTTCTACTTCGGACAAGACCCTGTAAATAGGAGCAATCTATTATATCAGTTGTCTTTCTTTTGGCTGTTCAGACAATACATGAAGAGTGCATACCTGCCAATAGTGTGGGTGAGAAATTGACTTTTTGCTGCTAGTTTATCATGCTCTGCACAACTCATTTCCGTCATTCTGCAACCCTATGCAATTAATTACTTATCATTCGAGTGCATAAAACATCTGGTTTCGAATGTAAGTATGAATAAATCTCGTAATTAATTATTATGATCTACTTCTTTACTGGTATTCTGTTTTCTTGGTGAATTCTGATTTTTTTTGGTAAAATTTCTCATTCTGGGTAGTAGTTCCCTTGCCATGGCATGAAATTACAATATGATCAACTTATCTCGGGATGCAATTTGTGTTGATCAAGGATATTAAAACTCTTTACTGCTGAGATCCGCTGCAAGAAATTAGTGCTTACCTCACTTGCAAAAATCTGAAGGAAACTGGAGCATGTAACTTTGTTTCTTATTCGAACTCTATCAAACATAAAAGTCAGGTCTTTCCACCCATCTTTCCCGCTCTCTGGCCCGAACATCGGGTGAGTGCAGAGCACATCCGAATCTTGAGGGACGACCTTTATGAAACATTATATTGCTACGCATATTAGATTAAAAGCAAAATAAAACAGGTCATTTGTATTGAAACATTATGAAATTTGCATATATACTTGCAGCAGCAGGTCTCTTGGGTACTCTTTAACTGAGAGTACATCGGCGAAAAGTGCGGGCTGTTTCAAGGAATGGAATGGAATTGACTTGATGACTTGTGACGCTGACAGGATTGAAGTGCATAGCAGTATAACATCGTTGTTTGATTCAAGAAATGCAATCATCTCTCTGTTCATTCGTAGACATGTATAAATTTTAGCTTATCAGCAAACTGTGTTGGAAAATTTACATGGTTTTGAGACAATTTCGTATTATATTTTATACCCGAAAAATAGGATGCCCAAGTGAGTGCAGAGGTCTGTGTAGTCTGATCTTGATGTGGCCCTTATGGAATGGCCTTGTTTTACCATGGTTTTTGCCAGGAACTGTGCAAAAGGGCCAAAACCTATAATGCTTATCTTCAGTGTATTTTGTGAAGGGGAAGACATGGCGAGAGAGACAGAGAGAGAGAGGCGGGGGAGACTGGATAGGTTTTTGGATTGATGTCAAGTGTAACGGAATGCTAGAATTTATCAGAGAGAGAGAGAGAGAGACTGGAAGAATTAGGTTTTGGGTTAGTGTTAACGGAACGCTAGAATTTGTCCATTTGATAAAGATTATTAGTAGTACGGAGGTGCGTTGCACGTCTTATATATCGAATAAATAATGTGTTATAAATGGTAAATTTATTAGGATTTATTAGTGAATGACAACTATATCCCAGCAACCCTAAAAATTATTACCATTGTATTTTTGATTTTTACATATAAATATAAGATTTTGATTCTTAATAAAATATACACAAGTTTATTAACTTTAATTCTTTTTTCTCTCTCTCTTTATAATACGTTATCAGCACGAAATTTGAATCATTCAAAATTTAGTAATTTTTTGAAGTATAATTATATATCATATGTACCAAAATTAATTTGATAACATGTGATTTTTTTTTTTGGTATACAGATAACACATAAAATATGTTCTATCTAAATTTTTGCCACAATTTGCCCGTACAATCATATGTGTAATCTGTTTCTTGTATTTGTCGTGGTCGCTGTAATGTGTTTGTTTTTATCAATTTGTGAACTACATTTGTACAATTTGAAGGCCTTAATTTGTGCCAATCATCACGTTTGTAATTATTATGCCTGCCACCTTCAATTTGTTTATGCCATGTGTATAGTTGTACTTTTATTCCAGAATTTGGTTTATTTCATAATTTGAATTATATAACAACCTTTTCAATTCGAATCAAAATTGGCTACCGCATGCCGTGCCGTGTTTCAGACCTTTTATTAATAACTTTTTCAATTCCATTATGAATTGTTCACTGCATGTAAGATGTATTACACAAGTCTTATTTACTTATTTATTTATTATTTGAATAATTATCATGTCCACTTTCTTTTTAACACGTATTATAGTTAAAGGTAATTGACGCAAAACATTTCTAACTTTCACGTTTATTGTGAAAAACGTTCATACATTTTATTTTTTGGCACAAAACGTCTCCACCTTTCACTTTCTTTGCGCTGAACGTCCATTTCACAGAGTTTTAACATAAAATGACCAATATACTCTTATATTTAAATAGAAGGAAAAAAGAAAAGAAAAATAAAGAACAAATTGTAATTATATGCCAAATTTTTTAAAAAGTGCAAATAACTCACCAAAATTCACATTCATCACACATCTCACCCCACCGCCACCTCCACCTGTCAGCCATTTTCAGTCACCTTCCGGCCACCAAAATCACTAGATATTGACATCAACAGAAAAGCCCTTAACCTCCTCCACAATTACCACCCAAAGACAACCAAACCCAAACCTGAAATTTGCTAACCAGAACCGAAAACAACTGAACTAGTGTCGTCTGTGGTTAATAAACTTTTGTTTTCAGATTTTGGGTTTTACAAGTTCTTCTCAATTTCATTTTTTATGGTTGAAGGAAGCATCCGTATGATGGTGACTCTAGAAAAAAGATAAATTTTACAAGAGAAACATGGGCAAATTTTTTTTCAGGAAAATGAAGTTCTCCAAATAACGGAGGCAATATTTATTCACAACACCGTAAAGCATCCATATGAGCATACTATGCTAGAAAAAGTACGAGAAGAAATTCTATAGAGAAACTAGATTCTGCAAACAATAGTCAAAAATCGATTCCCCACTATCTCAGAGCATCCACATGTTCTTGCCATGATTTCGTAGATCTAGGAATATGGTATTTTTTTATTTATCTTTTTGTTGTTACTGAATGCTTCTGAAAATTGAGTTGCATGGTAGAGAGCTAGGAATTGTGTTATTCTTGGAGCCTCCAATTCATGTAGCAATAGGGGTGGGTGGGGGTAAAGTGTGGGAAGAAGGTAAAGTTTTGTGGGTTATTTGCACTTTTTTGGCTTATAATTGCAATATTTTCTTTTTTTTTCCCTTCAATTTAAATATGAGGGTATATTGGTCATTTTACGTTAAATATTTGTGAAAAAGACGTTCAACGCAAAGAAAATGAAAGGTATGGACGTTTTGTGCCAACAAATGAAAGGTATGGACGTTTTACATAATAAACGTGAAAGGTAGGAATGTTTTGCGCCAAATTACCCTATAATTAATTTAGTACTTACATATTTGTGTATTATAAATAGTTTGTTGTTACTCCTAAAGTAGCACAACATTATAATTAATATTTTTGAAAAATATTACTTGCTCTTGAATAGTATAAATTATAATTTTCAATATTCCATAAGAATATTGACAGATTGCTCTTGAAGAGGCAATAGTAAAATACAACATTCTTCCGAAGTAGCACATGTTTTGAAGAACATATTGTTTTAAATTAGTGTTCATCCCTGCAGAAAAACATGTAAGTTATATCATGTTGATATTAACTACTTGATTAACTATTATAAAATTTTTCAAAACTAATTGTATTTTCTTTATTATGTAGTTAATCAAATGGAAAACATCACAAAACTTGAGTTTGCTGCACTTGACATATCTGACAAAAACTATCTATTATGGGTACTCGATGCTAATATCCATATTGTCTCAAAAGGTTTGTGAGAGACAATAAAAGAAGGAAACAAAGAATCCCTGCAGAGTCGTGCTAAATCACTCACTTTCTTTCGTCATTATCATCATGATGGATTGAAAATTGAATATCTCATAGAGAAAGATCCACAGGCTCTTTGGAAAAAATTGACTGTAAGATTTGATCATTAGATGATTATAGTCATCCCCAATGCCCGTTATGAGTGGATGCACCTTTGATTGCAAGATTTCAAAACTGTAGGTGAATACAATTCTGAACTCTTCAAAATATATTTATATTTGATCTTGTGTGGAGAAAAATTACTGATAAAGATATGTTAGAGAAATTTTTTTCCACCTGTCACGCCTCGAATGTGCTCCTGCAGCAACAATATCATGAGCGTGGTTTCAAAAAGTATTCAGAACTTATATATTGCTTGCTTATTACTAAACAAAATAATGAACTGCTGATGAAAAATCAGGGGTTGTGTCCAACTAGTTCTGTACTATTCCCTAAAGCAAATGGTACCGCATTTCCTGAAGCAAATATAATATCAAGACGTGGACACGAATTTGGAAGTAGACGCGGACATGCATGTGGAATAAATCATGGACAATTTCAAAAGGTACAAAGCAAATGAAAGTAATACATCCAAAAAGGAGCATGAAGAAAGTTGATTTAGATGTGGAATGAAAGAGCATTGGACACGTACCAGTGGTACGACAAAACATCTTTTAAATCTTTACCAAAAATAATCAAGGAAAAAATGGAGACAATTTTTGCTGATTATGATGGTCCAATTGAGGTGACTCATTTGGGTGTCTCTGTTTTCTTTGATAATCCAAATGAAAATATTGACAATATGATTGTAGTTGGTGTCATGAAAGATATAGATTATTTTATTTTATATGTTTCTAGTATCTCCTTTTATTTTAGAAATTTAGTTAGAAATATGTTTTTACTTTTCGCAAAGAAAAAAATGAAATTTTATTATGCATCGTTAATCTCATAATATTGAATTATGTTTACTCTTTTAAATTTAAATTCAAGTTTTTGTTTTTTAAATATATCTATTTTGTTATATTTATAGATTCATGATGGATTGTTAAGATACATGTTTGATTGACAGTGCAATTACACATATCATTTTTCAAGACAAAAAGTATTTTTTGGAGTTAATATTAGTAGAAAATAATGTTAATACGATATCTGGTGCATCGAATATCGTTGAAAGTTTCGGAAGAGTTTCTATTATTTTACCCAATAATACAAAATTTTATATTAACGATGTACTTTATTCTAGCAAATCCAGAAGAAATTTGCTTAGTTTCAAAGATATTTGCTGCTATGAATATCACATTGAGACGATGCAAGAAAATAGTGTTGAATATCTTTACATAACTTCTTTTGTATCTGTCAAGAAGCAGATAAAATAAAAACTTCATACATTCTCATCTGGCATGTATTATACATTTATAAAAATGGTTGAATCAAATATTGTCAAGAACCATAAGTTTGTTGACCCAAAATTTTTTATACTTTAGCATGATCGACTTGGGCGTCCAGGAGCTATAATGATGCGTCGAATAATAAACAACTCACATGGACATCCTTTAAAGAGCCAAAAGATTCTTTTACCTGATGATTATCCATGTATAGTTTGTTCGCAATGCAAGTTAGTCATTAGACCTTCAATTACAAATGTCATTATTGAATCTCCAATTTTCTTGGAAAGAATCCATGGAGATACATGTGGGCTAATATACCCACAATGTGGACCATTTCGTTATTTTATGGTATTAATTGATTCTTCTACTAGATGGTCACATGTTTGCATACTTTTCACTAGAAATGTAGCATTTGCTAGACTATTTGCTCAAATCATAAAATTACGAGCGCAATTTCCCGATTACTCAATCAAGACTATTCGTCTTGACAATGCTGGTGAATTCAGATTACAAGCATTCGATAATTATTGTATGTCAATTGAGATTATTATTGAACGTTCAATTGCACACGTCCATACACAAAATGGTTTAGCAGAGCCATTTATGAAACGTCTACAACTTATTGTTAGACCACTACTTATGAAAACAAAACTCCCAGCTTATGTTTGGGGTCATGTCATATTATATGCTGCATCATTGGTTTGTATTAGACCAAACGCTTATTATCAATATTCACGAGTGAATTGCCCATATAGTCACTGAACTTTACACCATACTTCCACAAGGTCACTGAACTTTAAAAATCACCCAACTCATCACTGAACTTTTCAAAAGGTTTACACGGGATCACTGAACATTAAAAATCACTCCATTCATCACTAAACTTCGTAAAAAATTTTCATTAGGTCACTAAATTTTGCAAAAGTTTTTCCAGGGATCACTAATTTAGTGATCTTTGGGAAACTTTTTGCAAAGTTTAGTGATGAATGAGAAGATTTTTTATGTTCAGTGACCACGTGGAAACCTTTTGGGAAGTTCAGTGATGAGTTGTATGATTGTTAAAGTTTAGTGACCTTATTAAAGCATAGTGTAAAGTTCAGTGACTATTTGGGCAATTCACTCCAATATTCACTTTTACAACTTGCATTTTGTCATGAACCTGATATTTCTCACCTATTGGTTTTTGGTTGTGCTGTATAAGTCTCTATTTCACCCCCACAACGTACTAAAATGGGTCCCCAACGAAGACTTCAAATTTATATAGGTTTTAATTCACCATCCATTATTAGGTATTTTGAACATTTAACTGATGATTTATTTACTGCACGTTTTGCAGATTGTCATGTTGATGAAATGACTTTCCCAACTTTGGGAGGGGAAAAATCACATTCTAAAAAATAAGGTAAAATTTCTTTGAATGAAACAACTCTATCTGACTTTTATCCCGCAACAATCAATGTGAGCAAGAGATTGAAAAAAATCATTCTTTTACAAAGAGTTGCAAATCAATTACTTGATGTATTTATTGACACGAGAAAAGTGACAAAGTCATATATACCAGCAGAAAATATTTCAGCGAAAATTGATGTCTCTGTAGGACAATCTGCTGTAAGAAATGAATCTCACATACGCCAGTAGCGTGGTCGACCAGTTGGTTCAAACGATTCTGTAGAAAAGTGCAAGAGAAAAATCAATCAAAAACTTCGGAAGAAGTAACATTAGAAAAGTTTGATCAATCAAATATTGAAAATATGGTTCCTGAAAAATCACAAGTGTCCGAAAGTAATGAGATTTCAATAAATTATATATTATTTCATAAATTATGGAAACGGAATAATGTTGTTATAAACAATATTTTTGTCTTTAATGTGACTTTTGATATTATGTAAAAAGAGGATCCTAAACCACAGTCAGTTAAAGACTATCAAAATAGAAATAATTGGCCAAAATGAAAAGAAGTCATATAGGCGGAATTGAATTCCTTAGAGAAACGAAAAGTGTTTGAACATGTAGTTCAAACACCTGAAAATGTAATCTCTGTAGGATACAAATGAGTTTTTGTACGAAAGAGAAATGAAAATAATGAAATTACAAGATACAAAACTCGACTAGTAGCTCAAAGTTTCTCACAAAAACTAAGAATTGATTATGAGGAAACATATTCTCCCGTAATGGACATTATCATTTTTAAATTTTTGATTAGTTTGACCATGTCACAAAAATTTGATATGCGCCTTATGGATGTAGTAACAACAAGACCTTGTGTCTGGACTTCCGATCTGATGACTAGCTGTAGAATAAAGTGCATCATAAACTTCATCAATGATGAGAGTATCTCGACTATACAAGATGACGTCCTTGAATGTCCTATATGAAGTGGGCAATGAACATAACAAAATCAACCCTAGGTACTCTTCATCGTACTTAACTTTCATAGTCTCTAAATCAGCGACAATTTCCTTGAATATGGATAGATAATCTTCCAAAGATCCATTTTCTGTCATGCAATGAGAATATAAATGTTGATTTAGATGTAGTTTTTTGGTTAAACTCCGATTCATGAATAACTGTTCCAACTTCAACCATAATACATACGCACTTTTCTCCTTTAATATGTCCCAAAGATTTGTTTCAAAAGATGAATATATATCTGTGGTAGGGCCTTCCATTCCTTCCATTTCTTCTCCTTAAGTGTTAAAGTTGAGGCCATCTTATCTAACCCCAACATAGCATCATCCAAATCTAATTGAGGAATAATTGCTTGCATCGTATCTGCCACAATGAAAATCGGGTGTTGTGATCCAAAAATGGAACATCAAACTTTATACTTACCATATTGAAACAATCAAATCTCATTTTGAGTTAATCAAACCTTGTTCTAATACAAATCCAAATTAGCTCTTCCAGGAACTACCAAACTTTGGCTCATATACCACTTGTTAGAAATTAAGCCAATTGCTATGAATATTATTATTAATAAGATAACGGGTAAGATGAAAATAACAATCACAAAAACACAAGATTTGAGTGAAAACCCAAGACGGAAATAAAATTATGGGCAGAGGTGAAGAATTCACTATATCACAAGCAAGAAGTTATAATATGTTATGCTGGATCTCACATGACTCCTTTCTGATCATTCTATTTGTGAGTCTCTGTCTATTAACCTATATCCATCAAATATATGTAGTACACATTATATTTATGATACAACAATCATTAACATACTAGGAGAATAATACATAAAGGGTTTGATATATGGTGAAGTCCGAATACAATGGGTAAAACCAATAATGAAATACTTTGGTTGAAATAGGAGTTTCAAAATTGGCCAAATAGTAAAACTCTTAAAATTTGGATAAGCTGCTTGAGCGTCTCTTTTGTGGCTAGAGAATGCCAAGGTCTTGTTATGAGCGCTTGAGCGTTTGATGAGCGACCATCGAGCGATTTTGTAGCAACTTCTTCACACTGGTTCATCTTTTGTTTTCTTTGACTCCATTTAATTTTCTACTTCTTCAGACTTTTCCAAAACAAACAACTAACTCCAAATATACCTACAAAATAGAATTTAGGTCACGCTAAAATTTTAACAATAACAATGGTGGACGTAAATAGTGAATCCATTTCTCTATTTCTTAATACCTTTCTTTTCTTGCCAATGGCAGTTTTTCTTCACTTCCATAATTTTATAAACTACAATGCATCAATTGTATATTTTTAGTCCAAAGGAGAACAAGAAAAAAAAAACCTTAAATTTGTAGTAAAAATTACTGAATGGGCCTTATTTCCTAAATCGACAGGAGATGGCTTCGAGGAAAGAAAAGTTGACAGGTGGGCCAATTAGATAAAATGCATCCATTTGAAGAAGTAGGTTCATATATAGACAAGTCAAAATAAAGGCAATACTACAAAGTAGGGTTGGACATGGTCCAAATATGTTCGGTTCTAAATTGAACCAAACAGAACCCGAATTTTCAGGTATTTAAAAATTGGAATCGTTGAGTCAAAATTTAATCATGGAGACATTTGAGTTCGGTTACATTCGATTTGGTTCCTGGGTTCCATATAATAATTAAATTTTTAATATTTACAGCAATGCTACATTAATTCTATAAATGATATATTCAATCTTAGCTCTTACAAAATAACGTAGTCCAATCTTATGTATCTTTTATACCTTTCTTTGTTGAGTTCTTCATAGATTGATTGTTAAAATCAGAGGAAGAGTAAGATAGCGAGCTCATAATAATGAAGAGAGGCGTAGGCTGAGCTTCTAATTCGATTTCTCCATAAACTATAAAAATAAAACTACGGTAGAATATTATATTTGGGTAAAATTTAGGTCAATTTGATTAAGTTGGGTTTATGCTGAAAATTGAAAATAAGAAAATTAAATTTTGGGTTTAGGCTAAATTAATTAGTTAGCAAATTTATTTAGAAAATTTTAAATAATTTGGCTTACTTAAGATAAATAAATTTAAAAAATTAGGAGAATTCGATTTTTATTTTGTTCTATGCCTAGAACCAAGAATCGAACCAAACCAATCGATTTTCAATCCCGATACTCGTTAGAGCATTTAACATAAGAAGAATCACTTGGTTCGGTCTGATTCGGGTCGTATTTGGTTTGAGTCAATCCGATTCGGTTTGAGACTTTTGTTTAGCCCTACTACAAAGCAGAACGTGAAGGGGTCAATTTGACTAATTATGGAAAATCGACTCCAGTCATCTAGGTTTGAAAATGGTCACTTTAGTTAGAAGTTAAGTGTTCAATGAGGAAAATCCTGCCATATGAGATTTTTGTGACTCGAATCATGTTACCTTGTCCGATAAGATGTTATCTTAATAAGTAACATTATTACGAGGATTATTCCACACCTTGTATACTGTGTATTTATTTAATATGTGGAATTTACCCTAATAGTTAGAACAATGGAATTGTCATCAAAAGCCATCCAAATTTGAGTTTATTCTAAAACAATGGATATTTTAATTAAATTAAGTAGTGATTTTATCAAATTGACGGATAAATATTCATTTTTGGCTATTCAAATAGGTAAAAAAATTACACCTATTATTGGCCTACTTGATGTGAAAACTGTATTTCTCTAAAGCGACTTAGAAGAAAAGTCTATTTGGAGCAATCAGAGAGATTTAAAGTCAAGAAAAAAGAGCACCTTGTTTCTGTACTTAGAAAAAGTATAGATGAACTTAAACAAGCTTCAAGATAGTGGTACAAGAAGTTTGACGACTTCATGAAAAATCAGAGGTACAACTGAACTATATCAGACCGCTATGTGTTAATAATGAAATTTGCTGACGATGATTTAATTATTGTCTTATTACATGTTGACGACATATTGTTGGTCAAGATGTTAACAATTTCTGATCTCAAATAGGAATTATGCAAGTCCTTTGCAATGAAAGACTTAGGACTGACAAAGTAGATTCTCGACATGAAGATATTTCTTGATAGGAATAACAGAAAGTCAAGGCTGTCTCAAGAGAACTAAATTGTAAAGGTTCTCAAGGAAATCAACATGAGTAAGGCAAAATTGATTTCTTTTCCACTTGCAAGTCATTCCAAGCTTACATCTAAACAATATCCTATAAGTGAGAAAAAAAAGGAAGAAACGAGCGAAGAGTCTTACGCTTTAGCAGTCGGCAACTTGATGTATGCCATGGCATGTACAAGACTAGATATGGCCATATTGTTTGAGTTGTCAATCAACTTCTTTCAAATCATGGGAAAGAATATTGGGCAATGGTAAAATGGATACTTAGGTACCTAAGTTGTACTTCCTAGGTATGTTTTTTGCTTTGAGGGTGGTGAACATGTGTTGTACGAATATACAGATGCATATATGATAGGTGATACTAATACTAGGAAGTCCATGTTAGGATTCTTGATGACTTTTTCAGGTAGAACTGTTTCTTGACAGTCCAAGTTGTAGAAATGTATAGCTCTATTAACTATAGAAGTTGAATATATTGTAATAACTGAAGCGTGCAAGGAAGCTTTATGGATGTAAAAACTTTCATTAAGAATTGGATCTGCCACAAATCATTTTGTTTATCTACTTGTAAGATCATTTAGAGTTTCTTTTTCTTGTATTTTCATTCATTTAGTTTATCAAAAAACCTTAGCATTTTTTTTTCCTCAGTATAGTATTTTTAGCTTTCATCTATTCTAGTTTGATTTCGCATCTCGATATTGTGTACTTTTCATATTGGTAGTTATTTGTATATTTCACAATGACTAGAAGTTGGGAAGATTCTCTTCAATCTATTAGTGTGAAATTAAGCAAAAAGAATTATTCTCATTCGAGTTATGTGATGAGAAATTTTTTGAAGGGCAAAAACATTTGGGGTTATGTTTCGAGAACTTGTGTTAAGCCTAAAAATGATAAGATTGTCAATTATGTGGAGTTGGTAGATAATTGAAAATCTAATAATTCGAAGATTATTACTTGGATTAATAATTTCGTCGTGCAGTCGATAGGTACATAATTGTTAAGGAAGTTTGGGAGTATCTTGCTAGACAGTATATGTAGTCTAATTTTGCAAAATAGTATCAGTTATAGACTGATATTTGAGACCTTCAACAGAAAAGTATAAGTGTTTAGGAATTTTACTCTACTATGAAAGGTTTATGGAAACAGTTGACACTTATAGAATCTGCAGATTTATACGTGTTTCCTCTTTATATCGCTTGAACGAAAGAACAACAACTGGTACAATTTTTAATGGCCCTATGTGATGATTTTGAGGGACTTTGCTGTATAATAGTGCATCATAGTCCTCTCCCTAGTGTTGATTCTATGGTTAGTAAATTGTTGGCTGAGGAAATATGCCTCAAATCTCATACAGATAAGGGGACTGCTACATCATCTGCTACTCCATTTATATTCACAATACCTAAAGAGCTCACATGCCAATATTCAAAGGAGGTCACCTTCGAATGTTGCTCATGATGAATGTCATTTCTGTAAGCATAAAGGTTATTGGAAATGACAATACAAAGCAGCGACGCCAGCAATGACAACAACATTAGCAGCAATGGCACATTTTTCCACAATGAACGTTTGGAAACCAACCACGTTAGCCTAATATAGTAGCGGCTGTACCATCAGTAGATCCACTCATGTTTGAACAGTTTCAGAAATTTCTAGCAACACAGTTAAATGCAACACCACGTGCAATGTCTCTCATATAGTTTTGTCATCTTCTGGTTCTTCAAGTATATCACCCTCTTTGTGGATCTTAGAATCAGTGGCTTCACATCATTTATCATCTTTTGTTTCATTATCTCCCAAGTCTTTTGTGTCAGTTATGACTTCTGATAGTATTCTTATGCCTATAGAATGTGTTGATTCTATTGATACACATTATTTATCTTTCCATGATGTCAACCATATTCCTATTCTTACATTAAATCATGTTTTTGTTAGTAAATTATGTGAATTTGGAATTTATTCTCTTTTTATTCTTTCACTTGTTATGTACAGGAACCACAATCCCATAAGCTAATTGAACTAGGCCAAGTGAGGGCTCTATGTTTTGGATAGCCTTAAATTACTTGAAATTGCAGATTCTAGTGTTAATTTGTCATCCGTTCGTTTGAGTCATTCATCTCCTATCTTCTATTTATGACATTCTGACATTGGTCATGTTTTAACATCTCGTTTATGATTCTTATTTTCTATAAGAGCATTAGGAAATTAGAAAATATATGATATTTCTAAGTGTAGTGGATACAACTTAGGAAGAGTTTTTGCATTACATTTTAATAAAAGTATTTCCATTTGTTACTCCATTTGATATTGTATGTATGGGGACCCTCTCCTGTTACCACTAAGGGGTTCACCATATTATATTTTCTTTATTGATGATTACACTCTGTAGTGTTGGATTTTTCTTATGAAACGTCATTCTGATTTCTTTAGTATTTTTAGTACATTTCAAGTACTTGTGAAAACTTAACATTCTACTATTATCAAATGTTTTTAATGTGATTTTGATGGAGAGTATACATTTAATGCTTTTTCCAATTTATTTGTCTTGATGAAACCATTCGCCAAACCACTACTACAGACACATACACACTCGAATAGAATGGTATTGTCAAATGGAAACATAGGCATCTTGTTCAGACTGTCCATTCTCTTTTACTCTCTGTTTCTATTCCTAGTGAATTCTAGGGAGAAGCAATTCTTACAGTTACTCATTTGATTAATAAGATCCCAAACTCTCACAATTCAAGTTTGTCTCATTTTGAGAAGTTGTATGGATATGTTCTTGATTATTCTTTCTTATGTGTCTTTAGCTCTACCTGTTTTGTCCTTCGATCTCATGTCGAGCATAGTAAATTATTATCTAGATATGCTATTTATGTCTTTTAAGGTTATAGTGTACGGCAAAAAGGATATTATTATTTTGATCTAGTTAGACTCGCCATGCTAGTTCTCATAACATGACTAAGTTTGATCTTATTTACATTGATCCATTCGCTCTTGATATTGAAATTATCACACACCTTGTTCCACACATCTACTCTCGTTTCAGATCATGATTCTTGCAGGGTTCTCATTGATAGTTCTACAGATACTGGTACTTTGGCTCCTAATACATCAGTTGTCTACCCTCCTTCTATGGTCACCCAATCACCTACCATTTTCCTCATCACCCACCATGCATTTGTATGCTTACTCTTGTTACTCTATTTCTTTATTTCCTTTTTTGCAAATTCATTGTCTTTTTGAGCCCTTGTCCTATAGAGAGGTAGTTTGGGACCCACTTTATTTGAGGCTATGACTGAGGAATTTATTGCTCTGCATCACACACAAACTTGGGACCATGTATCTTTACCACCAAGAAAATGAGCAATTGGTTAAGTCTATAAAATCAAAACTAAGTCAGATGGATTTGTCGAAAAATATATAGCCCGATTAGTTGGTAATGGGTATTCTCAGGAGTATGATATAGATTATGCGGAGAATTTTGTACCTACTGTAAAAATGACTATTGTTCGTACCTTTATTGCAGTTGCCTCTGTTTGTTGTTGGAGTATATGTCAGACGGATGTTAAAAATGGTTTCTTGAATGGAGATCCGCAAGAAGAAGTCTACTTGGTTGTTCCTCCTGTTGTTTCTCATCAACCTGGTAAAGTTTGCAAACATCAAAAAGTCCTCTATGGTCTCAAGCAGGAACTTCGAGCTTGGTTTGAGAAGTTTTCTACAGTAATTAATTCACTTGGTTTTCGTCATAGCCATCATGATTTAGTTTTATTTCACAAATGTATAGTCACAGATAGTGTATTGCTCTCTTTATATGTTGATTATTACTGGTGATGATACTAGTGGGATTGCAGCACTAAAGTCAGAGTTAGCTCGTTGTTTTGCAATGAAAGATTTGGGTCTACTCCATTATTTTTTGGGTATTGAAGTAGCATCATCTCCGAAAGGTTATCTTCTTTCTCAATCTAAGTATATAAGTATTTGAGCATTTTTCTGAAAATAAGACTGTCGGTACACCTCCTGAGCTTAATGCTTGATATTTTTCTTTTGATAGTTATAGAATCTTAGCTTATATCATAATGTTGTTGGCAGCTTGGTTTATCTCACCATCACTCATCCAAATATTGCACATGATGTCCATATAGTTAATAAGTTTGCTATATCCCCTACTACAATTCATTATGCTACTATTCTTCGTATTTTGAGGTATCTTCGGGGGCACTCAGCTTTAGAATCTTTACTTTCCTCTACTTTTTCATCAGAATTGTGAGCATATTTTAATACTGATTGAGCTAGTGATCCTACAGATCGTCTATCTATCACTGGCTTCTATATCTTTCATATAAATTCTCTTATTTTTTTTGGAAGAGTAAGAAGTAATATACAGTTTCTAGATCTTCCACAAAAGCAGAGTCTCGTGCCATGACTTCTACTACTTGTGAGATAGTTTGGTTATGTTGATTGCTTGCGGATATGTGTATATTTTTTTGTCGTCCTATTCCATTGTACTGTGATAATAAGAGTGCTATTCAAATTGTGTACAATTTAGTATTCAATGAGAGGACTAAAGATATTGAGATTGATTGTCTCGTCACTCGACATTATCATCAGCTTTGCGCTATGACGTTATCTTTTGTTCCTTCAACCATGCAGATTACTAACTTATTTACAAAGTCACATTCCACATTGCAATTTCATTTTCTGTTTGGCAAAATCTCAATGCTTCTTGCAACAACATCTTGAGTTTGGGAAGAGATGTTAAATATATTAATTTGAAGACGATTCCTCCTACTCATAAATTTGACACACTTATTTATCAAAATAATCATGACCTTTAATTTAAGTTAATTCAACGTTCAATAGGTATTTCACTAAAATTATGAGAAAGTTAGTTATAACTAATTGAGATCCATAAGATATTGAGCGTTGGATTGACTTAAATTAAAGGTCACGATTATTTGTCAAATAAGTGTCTCAAATTTATGAGTAAAAGGATTCGTCCCGTATTAATTTTATATCATGGGTAGATTAGTCATTTTGTTTATCAAGAAACCCTAACCCCCTTTTGTTTTCCTCTCTGTATTTTTTTGTATTATTGATTTAACAAAAAGTATATTTTGTACTGTGATAGTATAAGTTTTATCCACTTCAAGAACTCAACTTACATTCTTGATCCAAGCATACTAATATCGGATATCATTTGATTCATGATATATTTTAATCAAAGCAATTGAAATTGGAGAAAATAATAGCGAGAACGGATCGGACTTGTTAAAAAATCTTTTCCTAAGAAGAAACTTAATACTTGAAGGCAAGAAAGTTTGTCCGATCCCACCACATGAGACGGAGGGAGGGATTTGTTAATATGTATGACACGTGTATGGACAGTCAACTTGAAGCTAATTAATGGGAACTGCAAACTTATTGAAATTCAAAAGCCACCTAATCAACAATAAATTGAAGGCTGTAAAATTTGACAGCCGAAATTGGTGCTAATCCTTAGACAATTGAAACAGTTTTACCTGGTAGGCGGTAGCCATAAGTCAAAGCCAAATAGTTGTCTTTGTCAACAAATCACTATTTCTTTATGTTTTTGCTAGATTTCCTTTTGACAGAATGGTAGTGCAAGGTAGCCATAAGTCAAAGCCAAATAGTTTTATTTGTCAACAAATCACTATTCCTTCATACATAAAGGAAAAGAGAGAGTAAGTGTCTCTAGTCAGCCAAGAAATTATAATTTTTAATCTCACTATAAAAGCTTCTAGTCCAGTCTAGAGAGAGTCTTGTAATCTCATTATTTGAAATATAGTGGAAAACGGTCCCCTGGTTTTTCCCTTTGCATTGGAGGGGTTTCCATGAAAAAAAATCAGTCTTTCTTGTATAATTTATTTTCATATTTGTTTGCTATTTTTGGCTTGGTTAGAATCTCATTTTGTCACACAAAGAACGGAAAAATTATTTGCTACATATCATTAGTAGGCGATTTTCCTCAACACATTACACTATCAAAACTCTGTTCCAGTATTGGACCGGATGTTAATTCTACACACATTTCATCAGATTTCATCAATCAGAGTGCACAAGTTTGTTACAGTTTTCAGATTACTCTGTGACCATGTCATTTCTTCCTTAAAATTTGATGTTGCACCACCAACACAGAAACAGGTTTATTGATCTCAGAAGCAGCAAGCATGTCTCCTACTGGCCCCAGTTCTGGCAAATCATTCCATTCACTAAGGCCTAACAGCTGAGGCGTATCGTCACTATGGCGTCGTCCCACAATGATTAGATCAAAAGCATCTTCCATAGCATGAATGAAAAGTGCAGTTTCAGCCCCGTCTTTCACCCTTTCTTCTCTGTACACAATATTATATTCTGGTGCGAACCTTGGATTCTTGTTTCTTTTAATATTTCTGCATCAAGAAGTGCATCCCATTGGCTGTCACCTGCATAAAAGTCCCATGGAACTAATCGAACCACTGTCAAATGTACACCCGGCGATTTTGCCATTCGCCTAGCATAAGCCAATGCCTCACGGTCGTCAATTCCTCCAAAGAAAGATAACCCCACATTGCAAACATGGGAAAGGGGCGACAGACGGCGTATTTTGTGGCGGTCCACAAGAATACTAACAGAACAAGGAGAATTTTCCAATACATTATTGTTGATTGCTCTCAAGACACTGCTATCTAATATCACTTTTCCTTGATGATTCCATTTCCTATGAAATGGAAGTATAATCAAGGATGCCAATTTGTCGAAGGCAACTGAGCAGATGTCATGGTGCATGAACTTCGTTAAAGACATTGCAGTAAATTGCTGCACGGTGAGCAATCCCGAATATTGTTGTTCATATGCATAAAGAACTTCAATCATTTTTTGTGTACGTGTGACATTGGAAGACTTTTGGCCTAATTGGTGATCGATCAGTAAGGGAGAGGCCTGGCCTACAAGCTCGACCAGGTGCAGAGCATATACTGAAAGTGGACTTTCTTTGGTCGGAAAAGAAGCTTCGAGTACTTTTCTGACAGCCAATACATCATCGATTCGATGTGCACAAGAAAGCACTCTGAGCTCAGAATTTGGTAAAGTGTTCTGAATGTCTCTTTTCTGATAGCCAGTGTACATTCTTGAATCGTCATATAACAACTTCGACATAAGATGCAAAGTTGCAACTAGTATTAGTACGGCAACATTCATCATGGAAAATGTTTCTCCATCAAATGTCTGTGTTTCATCAGAAGATGCAAATAGTGTTACGAGTATGTTTCAATGTCGCAACAATAATCAAATTTAAAGTTCGTGTTTGGTACACAGTATTAGATATGACTAAAGTTCGTGTTTGATATATAGTGTTAGACATGACTAAATGGTAAAACGAACAAAATTTTCGCTTCTTTATCTTTCTTACGACTGAGAAGTTCTATCCAACCCTCCTCTCCAAACACGTTCCAGGTGAATATTGACTTGCTTGCATACTCATGCATATATCCTCTCTGCACCCTCCCCCCGACAAACAGTTTCTCACATATACATAATAACAAAAGGTAACAAGAAGTTATTACCCGATTTATGAAATTGCTGTAGTAAAGATTCATCTGAACAACTCCTTGTGTACTCATGATAAGGGCAAGAGCACCAGCATCTTTAACAGGTACTTTGCAAATTAATGCTGAAGAGAAAATTGAGAGTAACTTCATCCCCAAAAAGAAGCAAATGAAGAACCATACCCACCCCATGAATGTCAGATCATAGACCTCAATAAGATTTACTTTCATCCCACAGTAAGTAATCAAAAGTGGTGTGAACGATCCTGATATTAAAGTCTCCAACTTATCCACCAATGTCGATCCCAGAGGTGGCCCGTCTGGCACTACCAAGCCTAATATAAAAGGGCCGTATTGATATGGAAGTCCCACATTATCAGTGAGTACAACCGCTACTAGAACCATTAGTGACAACAAAACCACATGAGCTCTAGTCGCTGGCTTTCCTTCTGGAGTATTTTGGATGATCCATAGTGAAACGGTCCGCCCCATGAAAATGATAAGTAATATTAAACTGATGGATAGGACAACAGATTGTATTGCCAATGATCCTGTATAGGAGTACGACCCAACTGTGTAAATGGAATAGATACTTATAACAAGACCACTAAGAAAATCACTAATCAGTGATGATGCCAATGCAAGGCGGCCAAGCTCAGAGTTAATGATTTTCAGGTCAACAAGCATGGAAGCAATTACGGGAAATGCAAATGAATTTTGTATCCCAATGATATTTGCACAAGTTGGCAATCGGTACCTATGTAGAATTCTTTCAAGCATCATGAAAAGTACTACGCCAATACAAACAGGGGCTGTGGCAGCAACAACTCCTATTGTCCATGCCCGGGAACCAGTTCTAGTTACTGTTTTAGGATCCATTTTAACTCCACTGAGAAAAATATAGAAAACAAAGCCAATTTTTCCCAGTAAGTCAATGTATATGTCTCCTTCTTGGGGGAAAAGTGTCTCTTGAAAGTTTGGGATCTGTCCCAGAATGGTTGGTCCCAGTATCATACCAGCCTGGTTGAAAAAATAAAGATTAGCACATTACAATCAATGGCTCTGTTATTTTATTTCTACAGAAACAAAATTGGAGTTTTTCTTTTTCTTCAGAATTGAACTGACAAGAAATATTAGTCTTGTGTGTGCTCATCACACATACACATGCAATCGAAAAAAATGGAAATAGAAAACAGAAACATAAAGAAATTGAAAATCTTTGATCATGCATTTGAATGTCTTGTGATATCCATCTAATATCTATAGGGCTCGAATAATATGCGCAGAAGTAACCGAAAAGCACCAACAAAAACATCTAGAGATTAGATTTTTCATTTTTGTTAGTCATGCATTTGCCGTCTATTTTTGACATCCATCAGAACCTTGAATTTAATTAAATAATCTTCGCAAAGTAGACAAGAAAAAATGATAACAACTTCAAAAAAATAAGTATCTGTCAAACCATGGATTTGTGAAAAATCAACAAACAAAATTAAGAATCTCTTCAATATCCATTAGACCCCTTACTCTGCATCAAATAAACAAAAGAAATCAAGAAGAGTTGAATTGTGGGCAATACCAGGAGCTCAGATAGAATACGAGGCATATGAAAACGCCTGAGCAAGAGATGCAGGGATTGAGCGAGCAGAAACATGATGGCTATTTGCAGCTGAAGGCGGGGCAATGCATAATGTAGGAAGCTTTTGGCTGCACCAATGCCCCAGGCGCCGGTCGAATGGAGTAGTATATTGATTTCACAGAAATCATCCGTCAGGTTTCCAGGAAGTTCCTGGCGTTGTCCATAAATCACGGCCGGAGATGACTCCCCCAGATCCATGACGGAAGTTTCTGCTACGTTGGATCACCACAAAATGATCCTGTGTGCAAATTGAAGAAGAAGATTGTATTTTGAGACATAGAGGAATGTTTGTTTTTGTTTATGTTATGACAGAGGTATAGGGGGGAGGTGAACATCAGATTCTAGGGAGAATCTTGATTCACACGAACAAGTGTCAGGTGCCACCGACAAATCCTCACATCCTGTCGACCAATATAAATAAAAGATAATCTTTGATGCAATTGACAGAGATCCTTATTAGTAGACTTAATTTAAAAAAAAAAATTGGGGTTTTCATTTAATGGGCCTAGTCAAACTAAGTTTTTGTTTAAAAAGACTACCAACTAAGTTTTTTAGTTAGAAGGTCTAAATATATGAAAATGAGAAAATGTAATTTGTTAATGTTTAAAATAAGCTCTCTTTCATTTTTCTCTTCATCATTTTTCTCTACTTAATAAAGAAATCATAAATTCTACATTCTCTTTCCCTTGAACACTTATTTAGTTGAAGTGAGTAGTAAAATCTTGCAACATTAGTGATTAACAATTGGAGAAGAAGAGGATGCTGTAAATTCTAAATTTTTGGATTACTTTCTTTCTCTATTTTTTGTCAATAATTTCTCCATGTTGTATACATTTTTGGGGTGTTTATTTGTGAACAATGATTTTGATTTCAATTTAACATTACATTAGAGTTTTGATATGGGTTACTTTTCAACCCATTTTCTCATTACCAGTTATTTGCATTAATTGAAGTGAAATGTAAGTTGAAAAATGCATATTTGGCTATTCTTTTCATTTTTGTAACGTAAAACACAAGTTTGGTTTTATTATCTGCATAACGACTTACAAGTCGTTTTCTGAAGTCCATAACGACTTCTATAATGTTATCAGTTTCTGCAAATACTTTTCTGCACACTCATTTTAGTACTTCTATTCCACATTTATAATATATTTTTCCTTCATTGCTAGGTTCCAAAAAAACTGCAACAAGGTTGAGGAAAAAATTACCTAGAGTCCTTCCAGATTTGATAATCTTGCAACTAAGAGACAAAAACTTGAGATTGGTTATTTGCGGAAGGTACATCGGATCAAAGCTTCATATTTGGTTCCCTAGACATATTTTAATATTTTGACCAGCTTGACTTCTTACATGATTTGTACTAACGCTAGAACACTCTTAGAAAAGAAAGTGTTAACCATTTTATCTAAAAATTCAAATTGGTAGAGAGACCACACATATTTTGTGAAATCCATAACGAATTACATATCGTTATCAATATTGTAATATGTTCGAAAGTTGATGAAATTTTTATATAGACTTACAGTTATGGACACCGCTAATATGGTATGGATATCAATTTGTTATCCAGTTGAGTACGAGTAGTCGGTTGATGGTGTATGGAAATGGAAATATGCAAGGAATGGCAGAGGAAAAACAACTCCTATTCTTGTTACGAAAACTATTTCATATGTGAAATTATATGATAAAATCAAAGAGGTGTTGAACGTCGATACAAGGGTGTACAAAATGGAGATTTCAGCTCTTGTCCCTATAATGTCTAAAGCCCCAGCTGCTCCGACCATAATTGATTGTGACAACAATGTGAAGTGGTTTCTATCTATTTGTAAAGAAACTTTTCTTTGTATAACCTTTTCGAATGAAGTTGAAATTGAAGAAGATCTTGGTGATGAAGGGTGTTTATTACTAATAGAGGGAGGAGAAGAAATTGCAAATAAGAATAGCGAGGAGCAACATGTTCAAACAGACGACGATGGTAACCATGACAACTTTGTTGAAATATTTGTAGATTGTAATGATTTCAACGTAAGGGAACATAGTCCTCAAAGAGTAGATGACGATCATAATTCTCCTGTAGCAGATGACAATCATGTGGAGTTATCCATGGAGGAACCTTATAGTTGGAATGTAGTGCATGATAATGATGTTGAATGTAATCAGATTCTATATGAAAATGCAAGTTTGCTCCGTGGTGGGACATCGGTAAGAATTCCAGAAAATGAAGATATGCAAGTGAACCAGTTGTTTACATCAAAACATGACCTGATATCAAAACTGCAATTACTAGTCGTGAAATGTCACTTTGAATACAGAGTGAAGAAGTTGAATAAGAGTACTTATACAGTTATTTGTATCGATGAAAATTGCAAGTGGCGCTTGCGATCAACCAAGATCGCAGAAAGTTCTATTTTCGAAGTTCGAAAGTATAATGGTCACCACTCTTGCTCCATGAGCATTCGTCTTGGAGACCATAGGCATGCATCATCTATGATCATTGGAAACCACATCGCCTCTAAGTATCAAGATGTCAATCGAGTTTACAGACCGAGGGATATCATTAATGACATACGTCGAGAGTTCGGCATAACCGTAAGCTATACTAAAGCGTATATGGCTAAACATTTTGCTTGTGGACTAATCCGTGGAAAACCCCTTGAGAGTTATGCGAAATTACCAGCATATTGTCATGTTATGGAGATGTAAAACCCTAGTACGCTGACATTCATTCATACTACTGAAGAAAGGCGATTCAAGTATTTTTTTATGGCATTGTAACCAAGTATACATGGATTCCTAAACTCAATGCGCAGAGTGATTTCTGTAGATGGTACATTCCTGAAATCGAGAATGAAAGGTACTCTACTTGTAGCAACTTGTCAGGATGAAAATTTTCAAATATTTCCACTCGCATGGGGAGTCGTTGATTCGGAGAATGATGCATCATGGACTTGGTTCTTTTAGAAGTTGCGATTAATAACGGGTGATACAGACGAGCTTGTGATTATATTCGACCGGGCAACATGTATTAAAATGGAGTTAGAAATGTTTTTCAACTTGCTCATCATGGTAATTGTACATATCACTTGCAAAAAAAACTTAAAAACAAATTTTCCACGAAGTGATCTTGCAACTTTATTCAGGGCAGCTTCAGAGTCTTATACCGTAACAGAATTTGGGTCCAACATGGCAGCTCTATGTAGTAAAAGGAAGGGCATCAAAGAGTATCTAATAGAAGAAGATTTTCATTATTGGGCTAGAGCACATTTTACTAGAATACGTTACAATATCATGACTACGAATAATGCAGAATCTGTAAATGGTCTGTTGAAGAGTGCTCGAGAATTTCCCATAGTTGGTTTGTTTGAATACATTCGAGAGACTCTGCAAGGTGGTTTTATGAAAGACATGTTGAAGCGGAAAAATGTGTGACCCACCTCACGCCACCTTTAGAGAAAAAAATGTGCATGATATATAATGAATCAAATGGTTTGGAGGTAAACCAGGTATCCTCGGATGTTTATCAGGTTGGTGATATTTTAAAACACCACTTTGTAGACTTGGATGAAAAGACTTGTACATGTAGGAAATTTGAACTGGACAAGTTCCCATGCGGTCATGCAATAGGTGCCGTACGGTTTAAAGGAGATGATGGTTATAATCTATGTAGCCACTTTTATACTACTATTTGTTGGATGCAAGCCTATTCAAGATTCGTATGCCCTTTGCCAAACGAGGTAGAATGGCGAATTCCGAAGCATGTGATGGCTAGAGAAGTATTTCCACAATTGGCACGAAGACAAGGTGGGCGACCGTAAAAAAAAAGGAAAAGGTCAGCCGGAGAGTCGCGTGCTCCTCGTAAGTGCAGCAAGTGCAAGAAAACTGGTCATGTTCGATCCACTTGCACGGGCCAAGCAGTTGGTACCGAAACTTAAGGTTGTACTACTATTGTATGCCATTTTAAATGACTTTTTGCAAGCAAATATAGATTTTTTTTGGATTTTGCCTACCTACTAGTTGTTGGATGTGACTTTGTATATTTTGAATATTGAATTCAACATCAATGTATATTTTGAATATTGAATTCAAGTTTTTATGTTGAAATCGTTCCCCAAGCACATAACGATTTACATATCGTTACATTAGAAAAAATTGTCTTTTTCGACCATAACGTCATTGGAATCATTATCAAAGCCATACCGACTTCAATATCTTTATAATATAAAATCTACACTGCTTTTCCAAAACTACCATAACGAGTTCGAAATCGTTCTTGAAGCAAATAACGACATACATATCGTTACCGTAGGAAAAAGTGATGTTTTGAACCATATCGACATTGAAATCGTTATCGTGCTTCGATAACGACTTCTATATCGTTACAATATAAAAACTACACTAGTTTCCTAAAACTACCATAACGTGTTCGAAATCGTTACTGGAGCAAATAACGACATACATATCGTTACGTAGGAAAAAGTGACGTTTTGAACCATATCGACATTGAAATCGTCATCGTGCTTCGATAACAACCTCAATATCGTTACAATATAAAAACTACACTATTTTTCAACGACATCCATAACGGGTTCGAAATCGTTCCTGAAGCAAATAACGACATACATATCGTTACCGTTGAAAAAAGTGACTTTTTCCACCATAACGACATTTATATCGTTATCGTACTTCGATAACACCTCAATATCATTACATTATAAAAACTACACTATTTTTCAATGACTTCCATAACGAGTTCGAAACCGTTTTCCTGGAGCAAATAACGACATACATATCGTTACCGTTGAAAAATGTGACTTTTTCCACCATAACGACATTTATATCGTTATCATACTTCGATAACGGCCTCAATATCGTTACAATATAAAAACTACATTGTTTTTCAACGACTTCCATAACGAGTTCGAAACCGTTCTTGGAGCAAATAACGACATACATATCGTTACCGTTGAAAAAAGTGACTTTTTCCACCATAACGACATTTATATCGTTATCGTACTTCGATAACGATCTCAATATCGTTACAATATAAAAACTACACTGTTTTTCAATGACTTCCATAACGTGTTCGAAATCGTTCCTGGAACAAATAACGACATACATATCATTACCGTTGAAAAAAGTGACTTTTTCCACAATAACGACATTAAATCGTTATCGTGCTTCGATAACGACTTAAATATCGTTACAATATAAAAACTACACTGTTTTTCAAAAACTACAATAACGAGTTTGAAATCGTTCGTGGAGCAAATAACGACTTCCATATCGTTTCCATAGGAAAAACTGACTTTTTAAACCATAAAGACATCTACATCGTTCCCTTCGATCTAATGACTTCCATATCGTTACAGTGTAAATAATAAGGGAAACGACAATCATATCGTTTCTTTACATAGAAAACGACTTGCATATCGTTATGTGTTGTAAGGTATTTTTGAGCATCCACGATCATTCGACATAACTCTGACATATGTATATGATGATCGAAATAGGTTGTCGAGCGAGTTTAATCACGTTCCAAAGAAACTTGAGGAACATTTGTGTTTCTATAGTAGTCCAACACATTGAACTAGTTTCGATATAAAGAAAGTATCTCTGTTGGCCCGTTCTAAGACATTCGAGTGTTATCAGCCCACTTAATACCCTCTTTGGGTTATCATAGACATGTCAAAGGTATGTCGAATGATCGTGGATACTCAAAAACGCCTTACAACGTTCCATATAAAGATACGATATAATTGTCGTTTCCCTTATTATTTACACTGTAACGATATGGAAGTCATTATATCGAAGGGAACGATGTAGATGTCGTTATGGTTCAAAAAGTCAGTTTTTCCTATGAAAGTCGTTATTTGCTCCACGAACGATTTCAAACTCGTTATGGTAGTGTTTGAAAAACAGTAAGTTTTTATATTGTAACGATATGAAAATCGTTATCTAAGCACTATAACGATGTAAATGTTGTTATGGTTCAAAAATTCAATTTTTCTACGTTAACGATATGTATGTCGTTATTTGCTCCAGGAACGATTTCGAACTTTTTATGGACGTCGTTGAAGAGCAGTGTAGTTTTTATATTGTAACGATATTGAGGTCGTTATCGAAGCACGATATCTATTTCAATGTCGTTATAGTTTCAAAAAGTCACTTTTTTCTACGGCAACGATATGTATGTCGTTATTTGATCCAGGAACAATTTCGAACTCGTTATGGACGTTGTTGAAAAATAGTGCAGTTTTTATATTGTAACGATATTGAGATCGTTATCGAAGCACAATAACGATTTCAATGTCGATATAGTTTCAAAAAGTCACTTTTCTTACGGTAACGATATGTATGTCGTTATTTGCTCTAGGAACGATTTCAAACTCGTTATGGTAGTGTTTGAAAAACAGTAAGTTTTTATATTGTAACGATATGAAAATCGTTATCTAAGCACTATAACGATGTAAATGTTGTTATGGTTCAAAAATTCACTTTTTCTGCGTTAACGATATGTATGTCGTTATTTGCTCCAGGAACGATTTCGAACTCGTTATGGTAGTTTTGGCAAACCAGTGTAGCTTTTATATTGTAACGATATGGAGGTTGTTATCGAAGCACGATAACGATTCCAATGTCGTTATGGTTCAAAACGTCACTTTTTCCTACGGTAACGATATGTATGTCGTTATTTGTTGTAGGAACGATTTCGAACTCGTTATAGTAGTTTTGGAAAATCAGTATATGGAGGTCGTTATCGAAGCATGATAACGATTCCAATGTCGTTATGGTTCAAAAAGTCAATTTTTCCTACGGTAACGATATGTATGTCGTTATTTGATACAAGAACGATTTCGAACTTGTTATGGTAGTTTTGGAAAATCAGTGTAATTTTTATATTATAACAATACGGAGGTCGTTATCGAAGCACGATAACGATTCCAATGTCGTTATGGTTCAAAAAGTCACTTTTCCCTACGGTAACGATATGTATGTCGTTATTTGCTACAAGAACGATTTCAAACTCGTTATGGTAGTTTTGGAAAATCAGTGTAGTTTTTATATTGTAACGATATAGAGGTCGTTATCGAAGCACGATAATGATTTCAATATCGTTATGGTTCAAAACGTCACTTTTTTCTATGATAACGATGTGTATGTTGTTATTTACTCCAGTAACGATTTCGAAATCGTGACGTTTGGAACAGTAAAACATGAACATGCACAGTATCTACTGCTTCAGTCTAATACAATATTCAAAATTTGAAGGTTTTAAAAGGCCATGAAAATATTCATTGACGTTGAATTGAATATCCACAATCATTACATAGTCAAATCCAACAACTAGTAGCAGTGACAATATCCAAAAAAAATCAACATCATCAAAGTCGATTTGTTACAACTCGAGCATAAAGAAGTCAGTAACTACACAATGTTATCAAAACATCAGTAAATATAGCAAAACACGATCTAAGGCTCGAAGTCCCATGCCAACAACTCCGCAGCCAGTTTCTTCTGCCATATTGGTACTTAATCCTGTCTAATTTCATGTACATCTATATTCGCTTGCATAAAGTCTATGTATTTTAGTGTGAAGATCCCACAATCAGATCTACAAAACAATTATATTAACACCTATGAATTTTGAATAGTTAAAATAATATAGTACTAAAAATTATGAAATTACTAAATCTTACCCATTTTCTTGTTGGGGAACATCTTTCACATTCAAAAATTTGAACTTCTTGGTGCTGTATTTTTCTTCGCTCGGGACATGCCACTTCATGAGCAATGGAATAACCTCCTGTAGAGGCAGAACGTAAGCTTCCAATTTTGCCCTACGAATATGACCCTTCAGACTATCGAACTTTAAAATTGTTCGTTCCTCCAAGTCGATTTGAAGGGCGAACCAATGGCCGTCAGTACAGCAAGAAATATACACATATCTACAATCCTTCCAAGGTTTACTGAGCTCTGAAGTAGCCCCTATCACGTAATTGGTCAGACGTTTACTTATATTTAGCTCTGTACTCTTTTGCATCTAGCCATGGGTTTTGACAACAAATTGGTAGAAATAAGTATCCACTATGCATCAATTTTGCTGGAAAAGATGGGGAAATTTCAAAGCCTTTTCTCGTATCAGATATATGACCTCGTCCATAATCTGCACAAATAAACTAATTAATACAAACTCAATTGTTGTGCAACATTATGATAAAATCATGAAAGTTGGATTACTTACACTATCAGAAATCCAACCATCCTCATTGAAAAGGTCAATCAAAGCTTTTGCTTGAACATCATAAAAGCGCAAAGGTATAACTTGACTGCGCATACAACAAAATCAACACAAAGTTATATTTATGTAATAATATAATTACTTTCACATGTACTTGCAACTATATATATATATATATATATATATATATATATATATATATATTACTATACCCGTAAGATGCAGATTCCATCCATTTGTATTGAGCATCAACCTTCACAGGATCCACTTCTCGGAAAGGATCGTATACATTGATGTCCGACAACTTTTTCCTCTTTGTCGGGTCCGTGAAGGGAGAACACAATAAACGTGCCTTTCTTTTTGGACGATACCCTCTTCCTTTCGATGAATCACTTCCGACCTCTACGATCTGTGCAACGTCACCTATATGTTGCAAGTACCAATAATTAGAAATCTAAAATTTGTTTCATTTAGATGTAATGACATGCAGCTGAACTTAATTGTTTCTTACATACCTTGAGTGGATTTATTCGCATCCACCTCATGTTTGTCAGGCGTCACAAAATTAACAATGTCTTTCTCCACCTCGGGATGCTCATCCTGTACTATTTTTCCAACCCCTTCTTCGACCATTTTTTCCTTCTCTTGCTTTTCCATATCATTCCCAGATCCAACATCAGCTCCATTTCTTCTTCCATTCTTTCCTTTGACCTTCTCTTCTAACTCTGGATCATCCTCAGGCACTTCTACCTTTCGTTCTTCTGCAGGGACATCCATCGGATCATCAAATCCAGCCTCCTTCAGTTCATGTTCTGGTACATAAGCTGTACTACTAGTGGCACCATCAAATACACTAGTCGCTGAATAGAATCGACCCGACACAGCCAATTCAATCAACCTATCAACCTTTTTCTCCACCCGATCGAGTCGAGTTGATATGACTGCTTGTAACCTTCCTTCAAGTTTGTCCATTTCCCTTCTCAATAAATCAACTATGTTGATCTCATTAGATACCGGTGGTGGCTCGACATCATGCTCAGCTTCATCTCATTCGGGATGGTGGGAAGCGCTCTCATCTTCTGGACTTATCGGTTCCAACTCCTTCCAATATACCTCCTCCAGTTCGGTTTCGGTGGGAATTAATATCTCATTAACCTCCACTTGCAAATATTAAAATCGTGCAAAGCATTAGTCATTTCCTAAACTAATTCCACAATTTGTTCCCAGAAAAGTAAAAAAAAAAGAGAGGCAATTTTACCTCTTTCATCTTCAACACATTATCAACGGCGGCAGACGCTAACCTCTTTGGCATTTCCCAACCAACCATTCTTGGAATTACGGCTAGATCTTTCGTAGCGAACTTCATTCCCAAGGATGGAATCGCTTCAAATGCCCAAATCAATTGCAAACAAAACATTATTATCTAACAACACAAATTTATATATTACAAATAATACAGATCAAGTATTTTTTGTTCTTACCATTATAGCAAGGGGAAAGCCATGCAAGGAATACTGACAATGGGACTCTCCTCAGAAATCTGAGCTTTTCAATTTATCTCCCATTTCACGTTTAAATATATTCACTGTGTACTCAAATGACAACTTTCTCCATGGATATATCTCGACCTGTCCAAATCATCTACCAAGTCCAACCACCATAAGTCGATGAAGGTATTTTCCTCCGTGGCCCACAGGACGTATGCCAAGATTACAATTAAGCCCAACTTATATTTGTCGCTCTTTCTTTTCCTACATGTTACAAATGCATTGTAAACATATCCCCTCGTAATCTTCCCCCCACAATTCTTAAAATACTCTTTCACAATTCGAGACTCCATCCCCAAGGTCTTATCAACGGTGTCATCATCACCCCCCTTAGACCCGTCACTAAAACAAATTCTTGTAATCCAAATCTTGCCCTTTTATCTCCTATTTTAAACCATATATCTCCTTTGTTGTTGGTATTTGTCTTGCGCAATAATAATTGATGTATAATCTGCGAAGCCAACTTTATGTCCTTCAACCGTAGAAGAGATCCGAAGCAGCTCTCCCGAAACTTTTTTTGGAAATTTGTGTCAAGCTTCTCATATACGTCTTGCACTACTTGTAATTTACACCTGGTCGTGATTGTAGCATCAACATGAACAGTGTTCTCCTTAGCACTGCAAATTATAAAACATGTGCAAATATTAGGCAAGAAAAAATGACAAGTTCCAAATATGGCGATTTGTCAGTCATTTAAACAAGAAATTGAATATAATAGTAAGTATTGTTCAAATCAATCATTTTTTATTAACTCCAAAACTTGTAAGAGAAAATGATGTATCTAAAAAAATCAAACTAATTCTACTTTTTGTTTAACAAATATTTCTATGCTATAAACATAACATCAGTTAAATATAATGGAGATTAAGCCTTTGGGTTTTTTTTCATTAAATTTTCCTATCCAAGAAATGAATGGTGGATAAATGGGTTCTACTCATGAGTGTTACGAAATGTGTGGTAAAAATTTATGTTTGACTTTGTAAAATAAAATAAAACTCAAACAAAGGGACATGAATAGATCCAGGTGAATACTAGAGATATAGTGATTTGGACATAATCTCAGCAAACCAGATATTTGTGGACTAAAAATCTTCAGTTGATATATTAGTTGGATTAATACGGGCTATTTATAGGCTCTTCAAATCTAGGACTCCAAAACCTATCTTAACTAGGAAAGCTTATATCAATAGAAAAGTCAGAAACCTAATGTAACTAGGAAAGCTTCATCACTATGTAAACAATCTCTATTCTAGTTGGAAACCTACAGAAGTACTAAAATAAGAGTGCAAATAAAGCTTAAAAGAAAGCCTTCCAGCCCCATTCCATCCTTTTGTGGTGCAATTCCCAGAGTTAGCTATTCAACACTACCAAAAAATTGGAAAAAGATACTAAGGAGTAGCATTTAGAAAGTAGGAAAAATAACGACGCAGGACTAAAGCAATGTTCCAAATATCAGATAAGTGTTACAGTAGAGAAATAATAGCATGTCGGCACTTCACAAATTGCTATACAAGTTAAGAAGCTGTGAAAAGAAATGCATAAACAAGATTCACAAAATATGATGTTACAAATGCTGACGGGAAGGCCAAAGACAAAAGTAATGGCAAAGAGTAAGTAAAATTTTGAACTGTATCAAGGAAAAGTAGAGTAAGTGGCACGGGAGAATGAGATTTGGGTTGGGCGCTTGATGGACAGTTGCAGATTCACGGCGGGCTGGCTGGACTGTGGTGGTGGTGGTCTGGTGGACAAGCGGCAGCAACAGGCTCCAGCGACGGGCGACAACAAGTTGGAGAATTTAGGGCTTCAATGTTGTGCAAAAATGGGAATTTAGGGATTTAAGGAGATTTGGATTGGGCCCCTATATTGGACTGACCTGAAAGAAAATGTGGATTCCTTCTTCATTTTCATTTTACAAGATAAGGGTAAATGGGTCTTTGGAGAGTTTTAAATAATTAAAATTTCTTTTATTTTCATAATTTTGGTCAAAGGCCCTTTAAACAAAACTCTTTTGAGTGGTGGTCATTCCAACTCATTCCCACAAAAAAATTCAATAGGGTCAAAAGAGACGCAGGAATTAAAGTCAAATTTACACTTGTACAAATTTCAGGGAAAACCATTCTTTCAATTTTGATACTTATAAGAGGTAATTGTGAAGTATTTTGGGTTTGCTAGAACTTGAGTCTCAAATTGATGATGGCTCATTTTTGGTTATGTGATTAATGTCCGGCCCAATATCCGATCCATTTAAAGTGAAGGTTCTAAAATTGAGTGAAAACGTGTTTTTTGGAAACACGCCTTTGATGTCATATATGCGTTTAATCCGGATGGTTGACATGTGGTGCACTTATCACCGTTGGATGGAGGGTTGCCTTTAATTTATAAATATACTACACAGATGTCTTTTGGGTTGGAATGAAACCCTAGCCTCTCTTTCTACACTTTGTATGCTTTGGGCCTCTCTTTGAAATTGTTCATCCTCTGGAATTATTGTATAATTCTTGAATTGAATTTTGAGGGCTGTTAAATAATAGCAGTGATCCTTTCTTTGTGAGTGTTTGTAATCCCCTTTGTGGGACATCAAAGTGCGAGGGTGAGAAAAAACTTGAACACTTTGTGTTCTTCTGTAATTGATACTTTTGCCTGTGATTTTGGAATTGTGCTAGTGAATTTGAGCGTAATCCTAATGGATGATCAACGGAAAATTAAGCGTTAGAAACGAACGTTGAACCTCCGGGCACTTTGGCAAAATATTCTCTTGTGTTCTTTACCTTCTTTCTGTTTTTGTTATGTCTTTGTTTAAATCAATTAAGTCACAAAGTTTGAGACACAAATCTGGGACAAGCAGTGGTATCAGAGCTTGAAATTTTTTGTTTTATGCACAAAATCTTTTCTAAATCAGATCAGCTGTTAATTTTCTTTAAGGAAAAATTTCTATTTGAATCTAGAGTTGATTCTTGGTCTTCTTGAGTATTCCATATATATATATATATACACACGTATAGTAATGATTTCCTTAACCCTCTTTTGTTATTTTTCAAAGAATTCATTAAACATTTGAAAAGGAATTCTTGCAAACTCTCCTAAATTTACCTTTGTCTAAGAGTCTCTGAGAGAACCCTAGAATCTGAAGGAATTAGGGTTTTGGTCTAACGAAATCCAAAAAGTGATTTTTTGTTGTTTCTTGGAAATTATATTATGCTACTTTGTGCATGTTTTAATATGTTTTAGGTTAAAATGTGTGTTGATACTTACGTTGTACCTTATCTTTGAATTCTCCTTTTGAATGTATACAAATTTTTTAATACACGCTCTGAATATTCTTTAATTGTTTGCTAAATGTAAGTATATTTTAATTCCTATACTTTTGTTGTCTAGTCTTTTCCTATATTTGGATTCCTTTATTCTATGATTGGTTCACTTGAAATTGACCAATGTGATATATTTTTGTTTATATCTTTCTTGAACATCCTCACTATACTACTGTACAATGTGATCACTAAGATAGATGTTCAGATAGGATGGCAAGTGAGACTTTAGTATGTGGCGTTAGACAAAGAAAGCCCTTCTTCTACAATTGATATGTGCTAAGGCCATTGATGAATCTTGGCTAGAAAACCTATCTGCTAATAGGAAAACTGAACAAGATGAATTGGCCTAGAGCATTAAGTTTTTCCACTTATCTGATTTTGTAATCAGAAAGGTGGGTGACACTAAAAATGTTGTTGAATTATGTACTGCCTTAGAGAAACTCTACCTCCCTAAAACTTTGCCTAATAAGTGCTTCCTTTTAGATCTTCTGTTAATTTTCTTTAAGGATATTTTTTCTATTTAATCTTGGAGTTAATTCTTGGTATTCTTGAGTATTTCATACATATATGCTGTTCTGGTAATGATTTCTTTAACCCTCTTTTGTTACTTTTCAAAGAATTCATTAAACATTTGATAAGGAATTCTTGAAAACTCTCCTAAATTTACCTTTGTCTATGAGTCCCTAAGAGAACCCTGGAATCTGAAAGAATTAGGGTTTCAGTCTAAAAAAATCCCAAAAGTAATTTTTTGTTGTTTCCTGGAAATTATATTCTGCTACTCTGTACATGCTGTAATATGTTAAATTTAGGTTAAAATTCATATACTCGCTTGAACTGCAATATCTTGCAAATTTGTGTGTTGATATTCACGTTGTACCTTATCTTTGAAATAGCCTTTTGCATGTATACAAGTTTTTTAATAACGCTCTATTCTTTAATTGTTTACTAAATGTAAGCATATTCTAACTCTTTTATTCATGTTGTCTGGTCTTTGCCAATATTTGGATTATATCCTTTATTTTGGGAATGGTTCTTTGAAATTGATATATTCTTGTTTATATCTTTCTTGAACATCATCACTACATTACTGCAGAATGTGACCACTAAGATAGATGTTCAGATGTGGGATGGCAAGGGAGACTTTAGTTTGTGATGTCAGAAAATGAAAGCCCTTATGCTAAATTTGAAATGTGCTAAGGCCATTAATGAATCTTGGCTAGAAAACCTATATGCTGATAAGAAAACTGAACAAGATAAATTGGCCTGGAGCATTACATCTCTCCACTTATTTGATTATAAATGTAGGTGAAACTAGAATTGTTGTTGAATTATGGACTCCCTTAGAGAAACTCTATCTCAATAAAACTCTGCCTAATAAGTGCTTCCTTCGGAAATAATTCTTTAGTCATAAGTTTGACCTAGTGTTGACTTAGAATAGAATATGGATAGATTTAATACGATCACTCAAGATCTTATAAACTGTAGTGAAAAGATCTCCGATGATCAAAAAATGGTTGGTCTACTAAATGTAGTAGGTGAGAAATATAAAGACATAAGAAATGCCTTAGACTATGGTAAATGTGACTTGACTATTGATATTATTCACAGTCCATTGAAAAATAGAGAGCTAGAAATTGGAATTAAAATCAGAACACAGGAAAGTTCTTCATGTTGAGAATGCTCATCTTATCCAAAGTTTCCAACTAAAAGAGAGTAATTTCAGTTAAGCCAATTATAATATAGATAAGAATTTTACTATGAAGAAATAGGGATAAAGGGAAAGACAAGAAAATTAAGGCAAAAAAATAAGAAGTGCTATTATTATGGAAAAAAATGTCACTCTATAAAATATTATTTTAAGAAAGCTAATGATCAAAGGAGTGGGTCTAATCATAAGATTGACCTGTTGCCACTTCCTATAAAGGAGAAGTGGCTAATATTAGGGTAGTTTATGTGTCCACAATTGGAAAGTCTAATCAAAATTGGATTATTGATTCAGGCTGTTCTTTTCATATGAGCCCCACAACCATGCTACCTTACCACTTTGGTTGACCTCATGGATGACCTCGGCCCCACTACCCCCCCCATGTGGTGGGGTCGAGGTCATCCACGAGGTCAACCAAAGTGGCCAAGTAGAATAATCCATGAGCCCCAATATTGACTAGTTCTTTGATTTCTCTAGATTTGATGGAGGTTTTGTGAAACTTGGAAACAATAAGTCATGCCAAGTAAAAGGCATTGGCAATATTATTTTGAAATTGCAAAGTGGTCAGTTCTTGATGCTCAAACATACTAATGTTTCAGGACTAAGAAGAAATCTTATTTCCTTAGTGGTTTTAGATGATGAAAATTATTAAATTGAGATAAAAAAATGGTTTTACAAACCAAATTAGAGATCAGAAACTCATTGTCAGCATACCTAAAACTAATGGAATCTAGGTTATCAATTCTGAAATTGTTTCTTCCGATAGTGTTGTAAGCTAAGTGGTACAATCTGATAAATTAAAATTATGGCACAAGAGACTAGGCCATCTTAATGAAAAATGTTTAAAATACCTTTCAGATGAAAGAGTCTTTGGAAAAGACAACGATTAAAATTCCTTTCAAAGGAATGAGTTTTTGAAAAAGACAAATGTTCAGAGATTAACATTTTGTAAACATTGTGTTATGGGAAAATATATTAGATTGCCTTTTAAGGCATAAGTCACTGAATGTACTTGAGTGCATTCACACTAACTTAAGGGCCCTACTCCCGTATCTATAGGTTCTGGCTATAGATAGTATTTTCTTACAATAGGTGATTATTCAAGAAAAGTTTGAATTTTCTTGTTAAAAGCTAAATATGATATATTTACAAGTTTTAGAGATTGGAAAATGCTAATTGTTTCTTACAATAGGTGATTATTCAAGAAAAGTTTGAATTTTCTTGTTAAAAGCTAAATATGATATATTTACAAGTTTTAGAGATTGGAAAATGCTAATTGAAAATCAAACTAGTAAGAAGATTAAAACCTTAAGGACTAACAATGGGCTCAAGTTTTGCAATACTAAATTTGATCACTATTGTAGTAACCATGGTATATTGAGGCACAGAACTGTGACCTATACTCCTTAACAAAATGAAATTGTTGAAGAATGAATAGAACCATTCTTGAAAGAATTGGATGCATGCTGATTAGTTCAGATTTGCCAAAAATATTTTTGGAAAAGGCAGTAAAGACTACTTGTTATCAGATAAATAGGTGCCTTCAACTCTCAACAATAAAATGCCTGAATAGGTATAGTCAGGATCAGTGCTTGATTTCTCTTATCTTAGAACCTTTGGCTGTACAACTTATGCATATCAAATTGATTCCAAACTGGATCCCAGATCTTTGAAGTGTGTTTTCCTTATTACTGAAATTAATTTTAATGAGCAAAATGTTATTGATTAGACTCTGTTTGAGGTGGAGCCAGTGCAAACAGAGCCTCGAATCATAACAGATGATGAAAACCTGAATGATGATTAAGGTTTGAATCCTATACACTGTTGAGAATTTACTTAAACATTCATAGCGAAAAATAAAAAAAGTTTCAATTCTCACCAATGATTTGCTTTATGTTTAGATAGAAATTGTGTCTTTCTTTAGATTTACAAACTCCTTTGCTATTTCTATAGTTTCAACAATTCTGATCTGTCTTCCACAATTGTGTTTAAGTTTTTTTTTTTTTTTTTTTTTTTTTTTTTTTTTTTTTTTTTTTTGTGTGCTGGCAAGAATAATGAAAATCCTTACAATTTTCAAACCCTAGCAGCTTATTTATATAAACTCAAACGGGTTTGGTTGGTCTTCCAACTTTATTCGGCCAGTATCCAACTAATGTAATTAATTAAATTTGGTTCGTGAATTAATTAATCCAATTAATTAATTCGGGACCATTAATAAGCAGTGTAATTAACTAATTATTCAACGCTTGTCAATTAATTAATTGGTAAATCTTATTCTTCTAGTTCTCATTTTGTGTGAGACCCATTAGGTTTCAATCACGATGATTAACGACGTAAATTATTACTTTCATCTAATCAAAATTGATAAACCAAAATACCATTTTGATTTATCACTAATTTACATTCGTCGTCCCAAATTGACATCTAGCAATGTGTCAGGATAATACATGTGACGAAAAATGTCATGTGTTATGACAAAATCAAATTCGTTCATTTATCCCGAAACTATAATCTATTTGTCAATATGATCCGATCAATTACGAGATATGAATATGTGTCAATCTCAATTATTAATCCTATCTTTCATTCCACTATTAAGTCGATGTAAGTCAAAAACTCTTTTTCGACTTATGTGTACACATTGACCAAAAATTTCGTTATCAACTTAACTGAATGAAATATAGATCCTAATCTCTTACTATCTAAGAGTGACGAATCTTTTATTGATCATTCACAACTTTCATATAATTCTTGACATAACTGAATGATGTCGTATTAGTGGGCCTTGACAGAGCAACATCTAACATTACTAAAGTATGACAGTCCTCGTATAAGGCATTATGATGACCTCAAGTCGTAGGACTAATTTCACTACCGAACGTTAGAGATTAACCACCAACACTCAGATAGTTATCTATGTGGAATCTCTCAGTGGGTTTCTAATATTTTATTCTATAACAAAATATTCACGCGTTCATTTAAATATCACTACACTTTAGCTTGTGAGATCAGTTACTTACTTCACAAGTAAGAAAAGTCACATGTGATGGTCTATCCATAATAATGATATCCGTATCTCATTGTTACTTACGATCATGGATTATTTAAGATTTAATCATACGTAATTTGTATCTTACAATCACAACTCCTTGTGATTAACAAATTACCAAAAGTTGAATCTATGTACTCTATTATTTAATATCATTCATCAGAATATTAATTTAAATAAATAATAGGTCTTGCCAAAATAAATGCATTAAACATATTAAAAGTGTTTACAACCTAAATAGATTTGACCTAGGGCATAACACTTACACACATAACCTGCAGGATTATCAACTAACTAGGGATAGAGAAATGAGACAAATAAGACCTCATTCTAGTTTACAATATGCAGATTATGTATCTGCACAGTTTGAATCTAACCCTTTGATACAGATACAATTTCTTATGAACAAGCGATAGCCTGCAAAGAGTCTGCTAAGTGGCTTGCAGCAATGCAAGATGAAATGAATTCATTAAATAATAATCAAACTTGAAACTTAGTAGAAAAACCTAAAGACTGTAAACTTGTTGACTGCAAGTAGATCTACAAGATTAAGAAGGGTGATGTAAAATCAAATACAAAAGAAATAAGTCAAGACTTGTAGAAAAATGATTTATACAAAGAGAAGGGATAGATTATATAGAAATCTTCTCACTTATTGTGAAATACACCTTTATTAGAGTAAGGCTTGCTCTTGTGATACAATTTTATTTAGAATTAGAACAATTGGATGTGAAATTGCCATTCTATAGTTCTTTAGATAAAACCATATATGTGACTCAACTAAAAGGTTTTGAAATGAAAAAAAGAAAGAGAACTTAGTGTGCCTTTTGAATAAATCTTTGTATGGCTTAAAACAGGTCCCAAGGTAGTGGTATAAAAGATTTGATTCTTTTATACAGTATTTGAAGTTTAATAAATCTAAATATGATCCCTGTTTTTATTTCAAAGAGATGGTAAATTTGAGTTTTCTATTTACTCTTATATGTGGATGATATGCTAGTAGCTGGTCATAATTCTACCACCCTTAAGTGTACAAAGAAAAAGTTGAAATCCGAATTTGAGATGAAGGATTTAGGACCTGCGAGGAAGAATTTAGGCATGGAAATAAAAAAAGATAGGATAAATGGAAAATTATTTTTGACACAAAAATTTTATATTGAAAAAGTGGTTAAATGATTTTCATTTCATGATTTAAAGTTTGTTAGTTTACCTTTATCTGGTTATGTAAAATTATCTGTTGACCAATCACATAAAATTGAAGATAACTTAAAAGAATAATAAATGTACATTGTGCTAATGTTGTTGGATCTATTTAGACCTGATATTGCCTATGTTATAAGTGTGTTAAACAGATTCATGAGTACTCCACGTGAGTTTCATTGGGCGGCAATAAAAATTTTGATCAAGCACTTGAAAGGTTCATAGCATTTAGAACTTATGTTTAAAACTAATAAAAATTGTTTTAAATTAAAAGGATATGTTGATCCTGATTTTTCTAAAAAATCAGCTAATAGGAAGTCTACAACTGTATATTTTTATATGATAAATAATACATGCATTAGTTGAAAATCACAACTTCAAAAATTGGTTGCTTTATCATCAATTAATGCTGAAATATATAGCTGCCACTGAGGCAGTGAAAGAAGGCCTGTGGTTGAAGGGTTTACTAAATGAGTTAGGGCTTATAGAAAATCAGGTGGAGCTATGTTTTGATGATCAAAGTGATATCTTTTTAAGTGAAAATCCAAATTTTCATAATAGAACTAAGCATAAAGATGTTAAATTTCAATTCATTAGAAATATAATTAAAAAATGTGATATTAAGTTGATCAAAATTCCTACTAAGGTAAATCTTGTTGATGTAGGTATAAATGTAATACCACTTAGGCTATGTTTGATAGCCATCAAAATAGGTGGAAAAGGAAAATCAATTCTCTATCTTAACATAGAGAATTAGCTCTCAGCTGTAAGTGTTATGCCCTAGGTCTAATCAACTTTGGGCATAAACACTTCTAATATATAATTAATGCAATTTATGATAAATTTTCTATTTAATTAATATTCAATTCAATTAAATAATAGACTTCGTACATTTAAATCTTGCTAAATTGTTAATCATAAGGAGTTGTGATCGTGAGATACAAATTACATATAATTGAATATTAAATCATCCGTGGTTGTAAGTAATAACGAGATACGAATATCGTGATTGCGGATAGACCATCACGTGTGACATTTCTTACTTGTGAACTGAGTAGCTGATCTCACAAGTTAAAGTGTGGTGACATTTAAATGAACACGTGAATGTTTTGATATATAACAAAACATTGAAGACTCGCTGGGGAGATTCCACATGGATAACTATCTGAGTGTCAGTGGTTAATCTCTAACGTTCAGTAGTGAAATTTGTCCTTCGACTTGAGATCACCATAGTACCTTATATGAGGACAATCATACTTTGGTGATATATGGATGTTGCTCTGTCAAGAGCCGCTAATACGACGTCGTTCGGGTATGTCAAGAATCATATGAAGGTTGTGAATGATCAATATATGATTCATCACTCTTAGATAGTAAGATATTATGGTCTACATTTCAGCCAGTTAAGCTGATAATGAAATCCTTGGCCAATGTATACTCATAAGTCGAATGAAAGATATGATCGATAATTGAAATTGACACATATTCATATCTCGTAATTAATCGGATCATATTGACGAAAGGATTATAGTTTCACGATAAATGAACAAGTCTGGTTTTGTCATACCACGTGACATTTCTCATCACATGTATTGCCCTGACACATTGCTAGATGTCAATCTGGGACGACGGATGTGAATTAGTAATAAATCAAAATGTGTTTTGATTTATCGATTTTGATTAGATCAAAATAATAATTCACATCGCTAGACGTCGTGATTGGGAACCGAATAGGTCACACACAAAATGAGAACTAGAACAATGAGATTTACCAATTTATTAATTGACAAGCGTTGAATAATTAATTAATTGAGTTGCTTATTAATAAGTCTGAATTAATTAATTCATGGACCAGATTTAATTAATTAGATTAATTAAACACTTGACCGGATTAAGTTGTAAGATTGGCTGAGCTCGTTCGAAATTATATAAATAAGCTGCTAGGGTTTTAAAACTGAAGATTTTTCATTATTCTTGCTAGCACAAGAAAACTAGACCCTGATTCTCTCTCAATCTTGTTCTCTGTGTGGATTCCATTGGAGTCTGGATAATTAGATAACTATGAGAGGCAAATCATCATTGCTGGAACCATTGGAATAACAAAGACGTTTGCATATCTAAAGAAAGGTACAATTTCTATCTGAATACAAAGCAGATCCTTGGCGGGAATTGAAACTTGTTTAATTTTTCGCTGTAAATGTTTAAGTAAATTCCCAACAGTGATATAAGAACATACTTTGTGCTTTTTAGAAATTGTTTTACTTGATTGAACAATCAAAAGTTGATTGTGATTACTGTTCTTGAATCTAGCAATTAGAGAATTATTTTTTATCTTAAAAAATCTGTTTTTGAAAAGAAAATAATTTTTGGATCAAAATAAAATAAAAGAGGCGGTGGCGACCGACGACCATGGGCGGCAAAGGCTTGCCCACCGCGAGAAACAACATGCAACAATGCACTGTCGGTGCACAAACTACAGCATGAAGAGCTACAATCTTGTAGTAGCGGACGCAGCAGTCCATCGTAGTCGCCAGGGGCGGCGCCGAATAGGCTTACAATTTTTTAGGGTTTCTCCAGCTACGAGTATGATGGATTTGGGACGGGGGCTTCTCAAGAGCGAATTTAGGGTTCGAGTTCAGCTAGAGCGGATCTCGAATATTGAACGCTTACTGTCAACGATCAACGTTCATGATAGCAATGTTGTTTATTAATAATTAATTAAATAATATTCAAAAAATCGTACGGACTCGAACTAGAAGAATTAGATACACCATTAGAACTAGAACTAGGTACCAACTTTCATTTTAGACAAAAAATTGTTCTATAATTTGCAAAATGTTCTAATTTATTTTTCAATCAAATGTCAATATATATTAACAAAATATCAATATTCAGTTTACAATAAAAGTTAATTTAACAAGCATTATTATATTAACAAAGTTGAAATTATTTATGTACTTATATCAATTTTGTGTTTTTGTGATCCCACTTTTTTCACAATCAATTTTCTGTGAACGAAAAGTGGAACCTTCTATTAATTAAATAAGTTTTGTTGAAATACTCCTTATGATACTAAGGCCAATTTTTTTATAAATTCATTCGTCATTAAATGACCAAACTCTCAAAACAATTCATTAGAAAAAAAAAATCTAGAAGAGGGAAAAATAACTGGTTAAAATGTTTATATTTGCATTAAAATCGGTAAAATGAATATATATTATTTTGTTTCATTGAGTGTTAGAAATCAATGCTTGTCATGATGGTATATCTGTCAATATTCTTTAGGGAAGGTCGTAGGTTCGAATCCACTTTGTACTCGTTTTTGGTAAATATTGTTGAAATTCAAAAATTAAATAACATATTGTCATTGCTAGGTTTCGAACTCGGAACCTTCGTTTTATAAAAATGAAGCGTCAACCAACTAACCTACCAAAGTTGTTTGTAAATAAAATGAATTATCACATATATAATATAAACATTTTATCTATTTTCAACAAAAAAAAAAAAAAAAATTCTTCTAGGCAGATCCAGCAAGCGTAACCGTGGGATCTCGCCAGTTGTTGATCCGCTCCTGGGGCTTCTCCCACAATTTGTGAAATTGTACGCCTCTTTCTGCAATTATGATAAAGGGTCAATGTGCAATTATTGAATAGGGCCTTTATGCAATTTCGATACATGAATGGCTTGTTTATAAATTTGAAAATGGGTCACAATGCAATTTTTTCAAAAAGAGTTTTGAATGCAATTTTGAGAATGGTTTTAGAATTGATTTTGACAATGATTTGACATATATTATCAATTTTGACCACAGTTTTAATTTTGACACAAATTAAAATTTCATTAAAATAACTTCTTTATTTTCATTAAAATTTGATTTTAACTTAAATATAAAACTTTGACCCTAAATTAAATTAAATTTTATTTAGGAATTTTAACCTAAATTAAAATGTTAATTTAATCTAAATTAGAGTTGGACTCTAATTTAGTATTTAATTAAAATTTTATTTTAATTAAATAATTCACCCAATATGTTCTTGAGATTAGAATTGGATTCTAATTTGACATTTAATTAGATTTTGATTTTAATTAAATTGTCCCGCCCTAAAAATTTCTTCTTGAAATTAGAGTTGAACTCTAATTTGGTATTCAATTAAAATTTAATTTTAATTAAATAAGTTCACCCTAAATCGGGGAATTGGAGTTAAACTCTAATTTTGCTATTCAATTAAAACTTGATTTTAATTAAATATTTTCGCCCTATAATTATGAAATTATAGTTGGACTCTATTTCGGTGTTTAATTAAAATTTGATTTTAATTAAATAAACCCGTTAATTAAATTAATTGATTAATATGATTAATTAATTAATTAATTAATTATTTCGATCTATTTGTCTAAATAGTTTAAACGACCTTAATTACTAGATTCTTGAAACATTTCTGCATATAATATTAGATATTATATAAAAAAGTATTTATATGATGAATGTTTATTATTGGATAATTATGGACTCGACCATGTAGATGTGTTAAATAGTTAGTTTAATTCTTGTTGTTTTATTGGTCTGCGAGTTCTTAATTGTTTTGGACCTGCATCTCCGTTATTGTTATTGTTATTATGGGCATACGAGCTCTTAAATGTTTTGGACTTTCAAGTCCATTATTATTATTATTATGGGCATGTGAGTCCAATTTCATTTAGGCATGCCTGCCAACTTGTATATGATACATGTTGTAGCTAAACTAATTGATGATGCACGAAGAGGAGGAAAACCATGGAGATGACGCATTGATACTGATTCAATGCAATATCCTCTAAGAATTGACCAACTAGTCTGTCGTTTGACTCAGAAAGACTGGATAGAATTAATCCATAATCATCCATACTATTATATGTATGTTTATTTGCTTGTCTAATGAATATATATATATATATATATATATATATATATATATATATATATAGACACACAGACACTCACACATTGATGAGACATTTGCATGATAAATCCCTCACCAAAATATTAAGTTGATATTATTATTCGCCTTCCATCATTATAGTGAAAACGAGAGTCCTAAATGGTCTCATCTTGTTGACTACACTCAAAACTGGTCTATTAGGGATATGTTTGACACTATAAAATATTCGATATTTCTTAATGATGGGTTTTACTCAACTAAAATTTATCTTTTGTTGAGTACACTCAAGGAGATGAATCTTTGAGTCCAATTAGGAAAAAATGCGAAAAATACAAATTTTCGGCCAAGGTTTGTTCTATGCAACCACAACCATCGACTCTTTCACTCGCTTTGCTCGCGATCGTGTCATCAGTCTTCCTTCGATAATCAACGGGTCTCGTCCTGGGCTCATTTTCGTCAGGCTTGACTCCTGGATCATATCATCCTCCTCTTCAAAAGAATTCAACCTCGAATCTGTACCTGCATCAAAAAGAGAGAGAGAGAGAGAGAGAGAGAGAGATCAGAAACATTAAAAGTCGCTAAAACATTATACTCACTTGGAAGATCTAATTTGTCTGCGTTATCATTGATCTTCTCCACAACTTGAAATGGACCATCTCCTCGTGGTTGAAACTTTGATTTCCTCTGCTCTGGAAAGCACTCCTTTTTGAAATGTACCCAGACCCAATCTCCAGGTTCAAATGTCACGCTTCTCCGACCCTTGTTTGCTTGTGATGCGAAGTTTTTGTTTTTATTCTCAATTTGCAATCTTACCTTTTCATGAAGTGACTTCACCAACTCGACCTTTCTTTTACCATCTAAGTTACTTTGTTCATTCACAGGTAAATGTATTAAATTCAAAGGTGTTAGTGGATTAAAACCATAAATAATTTCAAATGGTGAAAAAAAAGTAGTAAAATACGTGGCCCTATTATATGCATACTCTATGAAAGGTAGACACTTCTCACAACTTTTCAAATTCTTATTAACTACAATGTGCAACAGTTGTGTCATGGTCCTATTCACTACCTCAGTTTGACCATCGGTCTGTGGATGACAAGTTGTTTAAAAAAAAAGTTTAGTGCGTAATTTACCCCACAAAATCCGCCAAAAATGACTCAAAAATTTCACATCTCGATCAGAAACTATGCTCTTGGTACCCCACGTAAACACACTATTGCCTTAAAGAATAACTACGCAATGTTATTGGCATGCTATGAAATGTGCTATCTTGCTAAACCTATCTACCACCACAAATTTTGAATCTCGTCCCTTTTTAGTCCTAGCAAAACCCAAAAAAAAAGAATCCATAGAAATATCAACCCATAGTTCACTAGGTGTAGTAACGGTGTATACAAACCTTGAGGTAAAACCTTAGACTTAGCCCTTTTACAATTTATACATCGACTACATACTCTCTCAACATCACTTTTCATCTTAGGCCAATAAAAATGCTCTACCAACAAATCTGAAGTCTTTTTAACTCCAAAATGCCCCATCAATCCACCACTATGTGCTTCATTTACTAACAACTCTCGCATTGAACAATTAGGAACACACAACCTATTTTTCTTAAACAGATATCCATCCTACTTAAAGAACTTATCTATAGCCCCTTTGTTACAAGATGAATAAATATCAGTAAAATCTAGATTACTAGCATACCTGTCCTTAATATATTCAAAACTAAGCAATTTAGAATTAAGAGAAGTCAATAGTGCATACCTTCGAGACAATGCATTTGCTACCACATTTTCCTTACCTTGCTTGTACCGGATGACATATGAGAATGTTTCTACGAACTCCATCCATCTTGCATGCCTATTGTTTAACTTACTTGACCTCGCAAATGCTTCAATGATTCATAGTCCGTGTAAATGATGAACTCCTTAGGCCACAAGTAGTGTTGTCATGTCTCCAAGGCTCGAACAAGTGAATATAGTTCTTTGTCATAGGTGGGATAATTAAGCGCTGCTCCACTTAGCTTTTCACTGAAATAGGCTATCAGTCTTTTGTCCTGCATTAAAAATGCTCCAATCCCTATTCTTGATGCATCACACTCAATTTCAAAAGTTTTATCAAAGTTAGGAAGTGTTAAAACCAGTGCCTTACACAACCTATCTTTTAATGTATTGAATGCATGCTCTTGTTCATCACTCCAATGAAATTCCACACTCTTCTTAACAATCTCCGTGAGTGATGTAGTGATTGTGCTAAAATATTTCACAAAACGCCTATAAAAACTAGCTAGACCATGAAAATACCTAACTTCAGTTATGCTTTTATGTGTTGGTCATTCTTTAATAGTTTTTATCTTCTCTTCATCTACTTCAACCCCATTTGCATCTACTACAAATCCTAGAAAACAACATTCTCCGTGCAAAATGTATATTTCTTAAAATTAGCATACAATTGTTCATTTCTCAATACCACAAGCACACACCTAAGGTGTTCTACATGCTCATTAAGGTCTTTTCTATAAACTAGGATGTCATCAAAATAAATCACAACAAATTAACCTATAAAAGCACGCAAAACATGATTCATCTATCACAAAAATGTGCTCGGTGCATTAGTGAGTCCAAAGGGCATTACTAAACATTCGTACAAGCCATATTTAGTTTTAAAAGCAATTTTTCACTCATCACCTTCCCTTATTCAAATTTGGTGGTATCCACTTTTAAGGTCAATTTTACAAAATATGCAAGCACCATATAATTCATTCAACATATCATCTAACCCAGGAATAGCATGACGATACTTTACCGTTATGTTGTTGATGGCTCAGAAATCCACGCACATCCTCCAAATCCTATCTTTCTTTGGAACAAGTAATACTGGAACGACATATTGAGTTATACTCTCCTTCACATATCCCTTGCTCATCAATTGCTCCAATTGCTTTTGAAGTTCCTTTGTCTCCTCGGGGTTAGTTCGATAAGCTGGTCGGTTTGGAATGACAACTCCAGGAACGAAGTCAATCTGGTATTCAATGCCTCGAATGGGTGGTAACCCACTAGGCATGTCCTCCGAAAAAATATCATCAAATGCCTGCAATAAAGAGATAGTCAAACTAGGGAGGGGTGAGTTAAGTTCCTCAAGATTGAGGAATGACTCCTTATAGACTAACAATATCACTTGTTGCTTCTCAAACTCACTCCCTTTTGCAAAGAAATTTATTTTCGACTTTTCTCTCCTCTCGGACGATCCCTCTTTCTTTTCTCTCAAGTGGCTCCACTCTCTTTTGTTCTCTACTAACCACCTCAACATTTTCTCTCATACTCCCCATCTCACTATTTTTTCTCTCTCTAATCTTTCACTCTCATTTCTTTATCATTTTTCAATTTGATTTGGTCTTCATACACTTGTGCCGATGTTAATGGCGCAAGGGTAATGAACCTCCAATCCTTAACAAAACTATATCGATTCTTGTACCCATCATGAATAACATTCCTATCATATTGCCATGATCTACCCAATAAAATATGTTTCGCATGCATAGGTGCCACATCACACATGATCTTATCCCGATAACTACCAATAGAAAAATTAATCAACACCTCTTATTCACTTTAACTTCACCACTTTCATTTAACCATTGTAACCTATAGGGTCTAGGGTGGTTTTAATATAGTTAATCCCAATTTTCTACAAGATTTGTGCTAGCCACATTAGTACAGCTCCCACCATCAATGATCATGCTACATACCTGATTGTTAACGTGTCATTGTGTATGGAATACGTTTTCTCTTTGCTACTCCAAGTCATCTGTCTTGCTATTGAGAGCTCGCCTCGTGACCAGTAACTTTCCAACAGCAGCAAACTCCACTTTGTCTCCATCACTAACATCTTCCAATGTTGACATGCCTTCATAATCTTCTTCACTGTCAGTCACTACCTTTTTATTGCACAAGATCATTGTCCTTTTGTTTAGCCATTGAGAAATGATGTATCCTGTCCCCAAGCACCTGAAGCACTTGATATCCCGATTTCTAGCTGGCTGTGTTCTGCTTTAGGTGGTGTTCTGCTAAAACTTTCATCTTTCTCTTTTGGCATTTCAGTCCTTTCCTTCGAAACAGCTCCATCTCTTTTGTTATCACACCTCAGTTTCCAAGTGGAACTAGATACTAAAGTACCCAATGGTTGCCTAACTATCCCCTTCATCTTCAACTGTTTCTCCACCTTCATGACCACATGCAACATATCTTCAATCTCCACCTTCATGACCACATGCAACATATCTTCAATCTCCACATAATGTTGTAACTCCAAAACATTAGCAATAACTTTGTTCAACACATTTAAGAAATGAGCCATGGTGGCTTCCTGATCCTCTTCCACATTCGCTATGATCATCAAGATTTCCATTTTTTTATGGTAGTCTTCCACACTCTTCGAACCTCGATACAAACCCTGCAATTTATGATGCAACTTCCTATAATAGTGGCTAGGCACAAACCACTTCTGCATGATAGTTTTCAACTCATCCCAAGTACTAACCGTTCACTCCCGATTCTTCCTCCTTGATGTAATCACTTGATCCCACCAAATTATGGCATAGTAAAAAATCTCAAGAACTGCTATTTTCACATTCTTTTCCTCCGAATAGTTATGACACTCAAATATCAACTCTACATTCTTCTCCCACCCTAGATAAGCTTCTAGATCACTCATTCCCTTAAACGGTGGAATTGATATTTTAATATTGCCTGTATTCCTATCTACTTCATCTCTATAATTGTTCCTACCCTTCTTTCAAACCTACATCCTCTATTTCTCATCCTACCCATTTGACCCGCCATCGATGCACCATCATCCAAGTCACTATCATCTCATAGTCATCATGCATTTCCATCATAGGCTCTCTCCTACCCAGTCTTCTTGCATTCTGTTGTCCCCTATGAAGATTTCTCATCGACGTATCTAACCTATCAAACCTTTCAGTCACATCCCCAAGCACCCTCTCAAACCGCCTTATTACATCATCTGCCGTATTGTTTTAATTCGACTGTCTGATTGAATTGGAACCCTCTCTGTCTGACATTCTAATTCTATAGAATTCAGCCTTACAAAATGATCACTCGTTTATCACTCAGTTAATGGCTTTTTCCCTCTATTAATCTCACCACTATGCATTTTTTCTACTCAGTGCTCCAAAGAACAAAGTAAACTCAACCAAATATGTATTCCCGTGGATCCAAACTGAATGTGTGTCAAGAATTGTGAATTTGAAGTAAGAGAAGAAAATGACTCAAAGAAGACAAGAATTTGAACTATATGAAGTAAAAATAATGAATTATCGTTAAACAAAATAAATGAAATTTAATTTGAAATATTTTTTTGACTAACAAAACTGAAAATAGAAAACTGTTGGAAATTCCTGGAATATATAATAATTTTTTTTTATTCGGATTTTTTTTATTTTTTTACTCGGGAATTTGACTACAAGTCCAGCGAAACAAACGATAATTAATTCAAACTTTTAAATAGCCCAAAAAATAACTTTGACTCTTTTTTGTATTTTTTTTTTATCAAAACTCAAAAATTAAAAACTGACTCGAAAAATGAGAAGAACAATAGAAAAAAGAAATAAGACTCAAAACAAATAAAAGATATAACCTTGATTATTTTGGAGCTGTGTTCTGATACCAACTGATGAGAACTACGTAGCAACGATTACTACGCAACCCTGCAAAAGATTAACAATCCCAAGAAAGCCCAAAAGATAATCTGATTTAGAGTTTGAACCAAGAACAATGAACCAAGAAATCGAACAAAAATAAAGTTTGAATGAACTCTTGAGTATGAAACCCGTGATCCACACCTGATGTTGAACGCTACAAGAAAATCTTGATAAGTTCACGATGTTCAATGAAGAACAAATATTGAAATCACAATTGTCTCTCTAGTTTAATTATCAAAATGTCAAAAGTTGTAATACAATGAAATATGAAAAATATTTAGACTAGACCTAAAACTAGTAAAAAAACGTGCACCAATCAACTAGAATATTACAAATTATGGTAATAATATAATTCTAGTCCAATTAGAAAAAAATGCGAAAAATGAAAATTTTCAGCTAAGTTTTGTTCTATGCGACCGCAACGTGCTTTCCCATGCGGTCGCATGGTCGTAAAGTTTCGCGCCCCTTTGCTCTCGGTAATAGGTTGTGCGACTGCATGCCTAATTGTGCTATGCGGTCACATAGCACAAAGTTTGGTCTCGGTCTTCAGCCGCTTCTAACACATTGATCCAAGTTGATTCAGACTTTGATCCCAACACGAAACATGCTCATTTCTTCTCCAAGATCATCATTTCATCAACTGTTTCTTGAACGAGTAATCTCATCACCTCTTTCACTCACTTTGCTCGAGACGCGTCATCGGTCCTCCTTCGATAATCAAAGGATCTCATCCTGGGCTCATTTTCATTGGGCTCGACTCCTGGATTATATCAATAACCTTGTAGAACACATTTCAACAAGTAATCGGTCTATAATCCCAATGGTTGATGAGTGGCTTTTTTGATTTCTTGTCTCAAAATGTCCAAAGTAAGAGTTCTAGTTTGCTCCAATGATACCATAGGCCCTCCCATAAAGATACGTCAATAGGTTGAAAAATTCAGCCCATACCCAATGGATTTCTATAGAAATGGGTAAATTCATCAACTAATTCTTTTTTGGTGAAAAAGTCTTGTCTTCCTTATGGACAGCCGTAATTTAGTTCTTTTTTATGTTCTTTCCTACCACTGAATGAAAGAACTTAGTGAATTTTAACTATTTTTTAAGTTTGCACACTTTGCTTGCTAATTATAGAAGCTCATTTCTGCTTCACATAAACCCAGGGCTTCATTTATCAAGCATGCCATCGTACATTGAAGATGTATGTAAGTAGTTCATGCTAGATAGCTTCCAACTCCCTTTTAGCTATTTCCGTTATAGTAGAAATGTGGTAAAATGCTTAACATTAAGCTTCGTCAATGCCACTTTCAGATTTTGTAACTTTTTGCAAAGTATAAATTTTTTCGTCTCTACTCCATTGCTCTTCTCGTCATTCTTAAGCACATTGTTAAAATCTACAAGAATCATTTGAGGCAATGAACAATTTGAACCAAACTCCTTGATATTATTCCAAAGTGGTCTTTAGGTAACAATAGTATGGAAAGCGTAGACAAAACTAACATGAAAAGTAAATGAGGTTACCTTGCAAGTAGCGATACAATGGATGACTTGTGGTGTAATCTCCAACACTTCCAATTTGACCTTTGATGGCTCCCACAAAATCAATATCCTGACGGTTTGATGAGTGTCACAATTATGTACTTGCAACAAATTGCTAAATTTATTCTGCATAATCCATTCTAACTTCGACTGTCCAAGTTTTGTTTCTAAAATGCCCATTACATGGATGTTATGTTGTCTCGTGAAGTGTCGAACCTTGTTTTGTTTTAGGGGCCAGTTCAAGACCCTAATATATCAGATTGCGATCTTCATGATGATATAAGAAGGGAATTTTCCTTTTTTTTTTTAAATCTTTTTTGGCTGCTATGATCCATTTCTCATCAAGCTTTTCTTTTATCTTGTTACTACAAGCTGCCTTCGAAGGGCCTTTACAATCTGCAGCCGTTGATGTCGATCCATGCAAGTTGGATGAATCATTTGATGTCCTAGACTTAGACAAGTGCAAGTTATCATTTGAAACAGTTTGTTTCTGTTGTTCTCTTAGATTTTGCCCAATGAGTGTATGCACGCCCTTCTTTTTTTCTTACTACCTCAATGAGAGGAGTATCATCCTGCTCTTCCTATTGTTCTTGTTGCTCAACTTCCTGATTGTAATCATTTTGCACAATCGCTTCTGCAATAGACTTAGTAGCCTTGTTCTATTTTTACTATCTAATTTACCATGTTACATGCAGCTATTTTGTGCCCAAAAAAAATTATGAGTTGAGTAAAAACTCAGGCTCATGTTCATACTCTACGGGTTGTACTCTTAATTTACCTATAGGCAATTTCATTAAAACGGTTCAAACTAATTCTTTTGATGCATCAACTTCAACAAGGACATGAGCGTAAGATAATCTACCCTTGGTAGACGTGAGTTTATCCGTTGAAATCGATTTTCCGATTTTGGAAGCAATCTTTCCAATGCATTCGGATTCCAACAATCCAATGGTAGCCTCAATAACATTACCCAAATCGGCATAGTGGTGACCTCTTCATCATCAAATTTGAAGCATCGAGGCATGATTTTTAACATTAAGAGCCTCCTATAAACAAAATAGGGAGCCCCATGTAGAACGCTAGCCCGTGAAGCCTTACTTTCAAATTTAAAATTCTACATAGCTAATGCTACAAATAATATATAAAGGAATCTAGGGATTTAGTTTATATTATTGGAAATGAAAGGACTAAACGTGATATTGTATGAAGATTGGAGACTTGACTTGCAATTATTCCATTGTTATCCGTTAACTTAGAAGAGAATTATCCATTTTTCTCATTTTTTGGGGAAAAATAGAAAGAGAAAGAAAGCTGAGGCAAAGCCTGAAATAGAGAAAAATAAAGGAAAATAAAAGAAGCGAAAAAGAAAAGGGAAGAAAGAAAGAAGAGAAAAATGAGGAAAAAGAATAAGTAGGTGTCAGTTGTTTAAGCTTGGGTTTCATTCCTCAAATTTTCCTTAAAAAATTTGTTAATTTGATTTTTCAGGGTTTATGAATAATTGTTTATATTCAAATTTAAGTGAGAACTAAAGGTTATTGATACGTATCTTAGCTATTAAATAAGAAGAATAATCTATATTGGAAGATTAATGTTGAAGGGAAAGAAATATGAAATGAGTTTGTAAATTAGACTTTAAATCTTTATATTTTATTGTGTGTATATGATATCATACACTTGATTTAAGGACTTGAGATTTTATTTCTCTATTATTCAAGAAATTTTAGGCTATTTTCGAGCAAGGTAATACATTGGTGCTACTTTTGAAATTCTGCCCAGAAAGTGTTTTTCTATTAAAAACTTCGGAAGAAATTTTCCATATATAGAAATTGGTGCCAGATTTCAATATTATGGAAATATAGTGCTATTTTTGGTAGTATTTTGATTTTCTTGGATTTTTAGTTTGAAAATTAAATTAAGTGTTAAATATTGGGGATTTGGTGTTAAAATAATTTATACAAAGAAGTATATGTTGTTAGTGACCCTAATTGGGATTATGAGATTGAAAATAAAAGACATCAAGCTCCTATTGGTAAAATATTATTTCTGATGGTGGGAAAAATGATTAAGGCACCTTTGTGAAGAGATATGATTTCTTGGGACGGGTGCAAGACGTCATGCTTTGTATTTGAATGTGAGGAGGTGACGAGAAGATTAAAGTCGCTATTGATCTACAACTTTGTGAGTGGGAAACTTATATATTCTAAAATATTGATGAAGTACTTATACTATCGTGTAACGTACAATTATGCGAATTATTTGTTCAATTATATGATTAATATGGTATTGTTTTGTCACTATGATATATGTGAAATTCAAAGATTGGATTTGGATTATTTGTAAATTGGAATGTGAGATATGTGATATTGAGATCGACCAGAAAATACCCATGATTATATACTTCTTCTAGTTCACAAAGGGGCATTGGCCATGCTCTATCCTCCACAGAGGGGTCTTGACCGAATATTGGTCTTGACCGTGTACATGTATTTCACAGAGGAGCATTGACCGTCTTCTAGAATTGATTATCAGAGGTCTTTGAGACCCACTTTCATTCACCCAAAGAGGGGCAAAGGCCCGTGGCGAAATTGTTTTGCCCGAGGGGCAGATTACAAATTTCAATAAGAGGGTACATTTTTGGTGGATTACATGTGATGTGATGAGTTGATGATTATATAATGACTATGAGATAATATTCTTCAACGTTATGAGGTGTCTCACATCTTGATTATTATTATTATTATTATTATTATTATTATTATTATTATTATTATTATTATATGTTGAATAATATTAAATAAATGATCAACTTGATTTTTGATAAAAATATATAAACGAAAGGTATAATTATTTTTGAACATCTCTACTCATTCTGAGCTAGCAACTCATAATGGTACCAGAGCATCTACTATCGACGCACGTCTTGTTCGTGATCCATTAGGGTGATTCAGGACAGGTCGTGTCAAAATGGTACCAGAGCATGGTTTCAAAAATTTAATAGTTCATGCGTTATATATTGTATGTTTAGAGTGTATGGTCACATGTCGTGGTGGAAAAAATCACAGGCTCTCAAGCTCTTTCTACTGGTATGTTTATATCCTAAAATGATAGAAGAATATTTTTAATAGATTCAGAAATTACTAGTACGTAAATATATCACTGCAATGATGTAATGGATCGAAATGTTATAAGTTGTTGGGTTGGATTGGTGGTGCATGTAACCTAGTACCCATTAAGAGTACAACAATGAACATATACCAATTTGAAATTAGAGTTTTAATGATTTTGTAGGGTTCTATCTATATACATTTGAAGGAATGGAGTACACAATTACCTAAGCACGAAATTATATGTGAGATTATACGATCCTTTAATGTATATATGGAAAATATCTCTAGTTATGTCTTGCTTGAAAAGTACAGGTAAATGCTATTATATAGTGTAATGGAAGGCAGTCATGTGAGGAATCTTAATTATTTTTGGGGAAAAAATGTTCATTTATATTATTGAAATCTAGAGGTAATTTATAGTCATTCACAGGGGATGATAGAAATTAAGATGATGTATACCTATATATTTATGATAAGAATCTCGTGGAGGATAAAATGATGATACCATACTAAATATAGAGAACAATGTGTTAATATTTATGTTATCCATTTAGGAAATTAACATTCATGCGACTCCGATCACTTTGATTATATATTGGTTATTTGATTACAAGAGATGTGAGAAAAATATGAATAGACTTTACAAGGATTATTTATTGTGTGGTAAATTGTTGTTTAAGGAAGAGAATTTTTGGATAAGTACATTTATGTAAATTGGGTAAAAAGATATGAATGAAGTGAGTCGAAGAAACGTAAATTGATTTTCATTATTGACATACGGTAAAAAAGAATGTGCTCTGAGGTAAAGAAAAAAAATGATTAGCATATCATCCTCCATATATATATATGATTAAAATTTAGAAGGCATATGGTATGGCCATAAGTATGTGATAAGATTATATGATTACAACATGATATGGTGACTATAAATGAATGATATGGTAGTCCTATAGCAAAATAAGGTAATGATATATTTGGGTATTAAGTTAATTAATTTTGTTATGGCCATTCGTTGGATTATTCTTTTATTTTACGTATATGATGTGATCCTGGGTAGGGGAATTGCATGAAACTCGTGGAATTAGTTTGAAAACGTCAGGAAAGTCCAAATTCAGGTTGTAGACGTTAGAATCTCGACCCGAGCCTCACTAATCAAGAACCTAAGGTATATTAAATCTTAAATCCGTTGATGCACGAAAACACGAACCTCGATTTGCGAACGCCACAAATGTTGCCTAATCCTTTGATAAGTTCTAAGGGTTGAACGCCACAAATATAACAATATTTGATAAGTTCGATAATGTGTTCTATGAAGAACAATGGAGAGAAAATCTCTTAATTCATAATCAATAACTTAATGTTTACAATGAAAATAAATCATATTTATATGGAAACCCTAGGAAAATAATTATAAACGAAATTTAGAGTTCTAAAATATGGAAAATTCTCCAAAACAAGAATTATAGTAAAATTAGGTAACTCGCGCACAAAAGGAAATTCTCTGGCCGAAATATATCTATGCGGTCACATAGAAGTCATGCTTTGCCCTGTCTGATTTTGTGTTGATAGGCATACGATCGCATGCATATTTTAACTATGTGGTCGGATAGTTTGATCCTTCAGCCCCTTCTTCCGTTGCTCGACCCAAGTTGTTCCACTTTGTTTTGCTTTTCGCGACCAACATGAATCTTGATAATTTGTGGCGCATCCCGGATCATATCATCCCCTCTCACGTCGAAAGGATTCATCCTTGAATCCATACCTTGTGATTGCCTAGGGATAACCAACCTGCTACTAGTTTTATCACTGTATCACCTGGATCAAATGGAAACTTTTTCCCTTCCTGGTAGAGGATCAATGTATGGTACCCATCGACTTTATAGATATGAATGTATTGTAACAAGAACTCAATCAGCCATATTTGCTGTGATATGAACTCCCAATTACAGATATCAACTTGTAAGAAAGAATTAAGCAAAACACAGTTGAAACTGTTAGCTTCTCCAAAAACAAAATATGGGTCCTTGTACTCATGAGGTACTGCCTCCACCACATCATGCTCAACAATGATACCCCTCTAATGCTTTTCTTCACTTTCCTCAATATTGTCAACATTCTGCTCAATCTTCTCTCCAGTTTCCTCACTCTCTTGTTGAACCATTTCTACAACTTTGTTATTCTCCTGCTCGTACTTCTTCTCCTCTTTTGTTTGTCCACTCTCCTCAATATCAACTGCATTTTTCAAATCACCTTCCACCATCTCAACTTTCCTATCTCTAGGCTCCTCTTGCAATTCAACCCCGGTGTTCTCTTTTGGTGTGGTCATCTCCCTCTCTTGCCTTTTCTTTTCTGCCTTACCTCTCACCTTCCATCGGTCTGCAAGGGATTGATCTAATGTCAAGCTAACCAAAGTGATATTTTTCCCGTCCCAAAGAAACCTATACAAATACTTCCAAGGTCATCCAAACAAGATATGATATGAAAAGATTTTAATGGCACTACATCACACCAAACTTCATCACTATATCTCCCAAGGGTGAAATTTACTAGAACCCATTTGGTAGATACCTTCCCATACTCCTTCAACCAAGTTATCCTATAAGGCCTAGGGTATTTTTGTAAAGGTAACCCCAATTTTTCAACCATCGTGATACTAGCCAAGTTTGATACGTACTCCCTATCAATAGCCAAGCTGCATACCGTACTACCCACAAAATACCATGTTTGAAAAATATGCCCCCAATCACCATCCATCCTCTTAAAAAATGTTTTTTTTTACTAAAAAACTGAAAATTAAAAACTGCTGGAAAATCTCGAAATTTATAATATTTTTTTTTAGGATTTTTTTTTAAAATTTGGAATTTTTTACTCGAGAATTCAACTACAAGCCCAACGAAACAAACGAAAACTGATTTGGACTTTTAAATAGCCCGAAAAATAATTTTGACTCTTTTTTTGTAATTTTTTTGGATCTAAGCTCAAAAATTATTTCTGACCCGAAGAACTTGAAGAACATAAATAACAAAAGACTCAAAAGATAGAACCTGAATCTGTAGCCCAAGCTCCGTTACCACTTGATGAGATCTCGGATAGGAGAATCACATGGAACTCACGAAATTAGTTTGAAAATGTCGGGAAAGTCCAAATTCAGGTTGTAGACGATAGAATTTCAACTCAAGCCTCACGAACTTAGAACCTAAGGTTATTAAACTTAAACCTGTTGATGTGCGAAAACACGAACCTCAATTTGTGAACGCCACAAATAATGCATAATCCTTTGATAAGTTCTAAATGTTTAACGCCACAAATATAACAATATTTGATAAGTTCGATAAGGTGTTCTATGAAGAACAATAGAGAGAAATCTCTTAATTCATAATCAATAACTTAGGGGGCATTCTCTTCGTGTTTCAATTTTGTGTTTTGAGTTTCGAATTCGTTTTGTGTTTTGTGTTTTGTGTTTTGGGTGTCCATTTTGAGATTGTTGAAAACTCGTTCTTTTTGTCGTTTTGAAAAAATATTTTTCAACCCGTGTTTTTTGAGTTTTGGCAAATTTGTGAAGAAAACAGTCAAAACGTAAAAAAGTTATTTTCTGTTTTCTTCACAAAGTTTTCGACCGTTTTCAAAAACTCGTTCGAAAATGGGAAAGAGAACGCGTTTTCAATGTTTTGGAAAATCGAAAACAGAAAACGGCTCGAAAACAGCAAAGAGAACGCCCCCTTAATGTTTACAATGAAAATAAATCCCATTTATATGGAAACCCTAGGAAAATAATTAAAAACGAAAGTTAGAGTTCTAAAATATAGAAAATTGTCCAAAACAAGAATTATAGTAAAATTTGGTAACTCGCGCACAAAAGGAAATTTTCTGGCCGGAATATATTTATGCGGTAACATAGTTGTTTTCTATGCGGTCGCATAGAAGTCATGCTTTGCCCCAACTAATTCTCTGTTGATAGGCATGCGACTGCATGCATGTTTTAACTATGCGGTCGCATTGTTTGATCCTTCAGTCCCTTATTCCGTTGCTCGACCCAAGTTGCTCCACTTTGTTTTGCTTTTCGCGACCAACATGAATCTTGATAATTTGTGGTGCATCCCAGATCATATCAGTATAATTGGGAAGTTTAAGCTAAATTATGAAGTTAAGATAAATTTAATGAAAATTGGGTTATGCAATTTTTGGGTTATTTTCAATTGTATTTTTTGGATAATGAACTAAGTATTCCATTCTTATCAAAATATATTTTTTAAGGAATATATGGATGACAAGCTGGATTTGTCTAAAGTTTAAGATGATCATCAAATATAGATTTTAGTCATTGTATGGAATAGTATGTTTACATTACATTATCTTAATTAATGGTCTTTATGCGATACACAAGAAGGATTATACATTGATGATTGATTAATGGGCTCTTTATGGAATAAGAGTATAAATTTTATCATGGATTAAATGTCATCATGAGCTTAAAACTTATTAAATTCTGAGGATTTATTTTCTCTTGTATCTAAAGATGATGAGTTTGATTTACGATAATGATTTATGTTAGGGTTTAGAAAGTGTTTTGAGGTTGAATGGAAAATTTTGGATTATGTTTGAGTTTTGGAAGAGACGTGGAAAAAAAAATGGAGATGCCTATATTAGGATTGACATTTAGGAATTGTAATGTTATCTCATGGTGAGAAACACGAATACTTACCGATCACAGAAGTTTAAGTTATATTTTTATTCGAAAGAGTTGAACATGAAGTTGACATATAAGAACTAGATACTAATAAAGTCTTTTGAGGTTATATACGATACTTGCATATTTCAAAGTCTTATTTGTTGGAATGAGAGTTACAAAAGAAAGTTATCGAGTCTTAAGATGTAACCATTGTTATAGTAAAATGAAAAAAGAGATTTGATTGGAGAACAGTTTAAGATATTAGATGAAGTTTTGGGAGAACATGAAAAGTAGTTATTTTAAATTTCAAATCGGGAAATAATTGAATTTTTATAAAGTTTGGTAGGATGAAACATTGAGAATGTCATACATTGATCATTAGGATATTATTTAAAACATGGGTCCAATTGTTTAATGATGAAGGTTACAACGGTCTTATCTAGTAAATTGTGGAAATTTAATGTAGAAAAAGTCAAAGAAGATGGACAATATGAAGGAATGAACTTTATGTCTACTCAAAGTCTATTGGATAAATCATTTAAGAGGAGGCATTATGGGGTAAGTGAAGATCAAATATATGCTTTGGATCTTTGTGTTTGGATACTAGTTTATTGAATTTTGAGGACGAAATTTTTTAAAGGGGGTAAGATTGTTACACCCCACTGATTTATAAAGACAAGTAATTATTTGGCAAACTCAAGTCAAATAAGGACTTTAGTTGAACAAATGATTTTCATGGGGCATAATTTGTGATTACTAATGCTTTAAGGCTAGAAATAATATATAAAGGAATCTGGGGATTTAGTTCATATTATTGGAAATGAAAGGGCTAATTGAGATACTGATGAAGATTGGAGACTTGACTTGCAATTATTCCTTAGTTATCCATTAACTTAGAAGAGAATTATCCATTTTTCTCAATTTTTGGGGAAAAACAGAAGAGAGAAAGAAAGCTGAAGCAGAGACCGAAACAGAGAAAAATAAAGGAAAATAAAAGAAGGGAAAAAGAAGAGGGAAAAATGAATGAAGAGAAAAATGAGGAAAAAGAAGAAGTAGGTGTCAATTGTTTAAGCTTGGGTTTCATTCCTCAATTTCTCCTTATTCTCAGGAGGTAAGTAAAAATTTTGTTAATTTAATTTTCAGGATTTATGAATAATTGTTTATATTAAAATTTAAGCAAGAACTAAAAGTTATTGATAGGTATCTTAGGCATTAAACAAGAAGAATAATCTATATTGAAAGATTAGTGTTGAAGGGAAAGAAGTATGAAATGAGTTTGTAAATTAGAATTTAAATCTTTATATTTATTGTGTGTATATGATAGCAAACACTTGATTTAAGGACTTGTTTTCCATACACAGAAATTGGTGCTAAATTTCAATATTATGGAAATATAGTGCTGTTTTTGGTTATCTTTTGATTTTCTTGGATTTTTCAGTGTGAAAACCAAATTAAGTGTTAAATATTGGGGATTAGGTGTTAAAATAATTTATATAAGTATATGTTGTTAGTGACCCTAATTGGGATTATGAGATTGAAAATAAAAAACGTCAAGTTCCTATTGGTAAACTATTATTTCTAATGGTGAGAAAAATGGTTACGGCACCTTCGTGAAGAGATATGATTTATTAGGATGGGTGCAAGATGTCATACTTTGTATTTGAATGTGAGGAGGTGACAAGAAGATTAAAGTCGCGATCGATCTACAACTTGGTAAGTTGAAAAACTTATATATTTTCAAATATTGATGAAGTAATTATACTATCGTATAACGTGCGATTATGCAAATTATTTGTTCAATTACATAATTAATATGGAAATGTGAATTGTTAAATGATGTCAAATGTTATTAACTATTATATGTTGTTAAATGTGAATTGTTAAATGATGTCAACTTGATTTTTAATAAATAAATAAATATATATATATATATATATATATATATATATATATATATATATAAACGTGAAGGTATAATTATTTTCGAACTTCTCCACTCACTGAACTACCAACTCATATATTTTCTCATAATTTTCCTTACACGTAGCAATTAGTTCTTGATAACTTGAGGAGTCTAATGATTTAAAATCACAGCCACACGACATATTACGTGATATGATTGGTTTTGATAAAGCACGAAATAATTATTTTGGGCTATTGTATTATTTTTTTTTTCTCATAAGCATCTTATAAGGTGCATATTTATTAGTAACTTATAGTCAGCCTTGATGGTGAATCTGACATCTAGTCAGCATCTACCATCAGCACACGTCACATTCCTGATCGATTAGGGTAATTCGGGACCGGTTGAGTAAAAAATAACCAGTAAAGCAATATCTCCAAGATTCTTCCACGTCATCCACATTAAGTTCATCTAAGATGATTTCGTCTGGTCGGTTCACAACAGGTTGAAGCTTGAACCTTCATCTAGTTTTCTATTACCTTTGAAAAGTTTTACACATGGGGCTTTGGCAATATTATGGTTCTACGTTTCTCCAGCAATAACATCCTCTTCAGCCACTTGAGGTTTCCCAATTGAACTAGTTAAATCTATGTCTTTATCACCAAGTGTTTGAAACAAAATGGTGATTTAGTATTCTCTTCACTAAGTCCTTTCCAAAAAACATTTTTAGCCTCTTGAGCATCGACTTTAGGTAAAAAGCAGTGTGAAGAAGCAACATTTTTATCTTGCTCGTGAGCCTCCTCAGTTGAGGTAATGGCAGCTTTACATGGATCTCCTTTATTCGTAATAGCTGGGTGATGCAAACTGCTATACTTTGTTAGAAAATATGTAGTAGAATGGAATGATGACTTTATGAATCAAATAAAAACTTACCAACCTTTATCATAACTTGGAAAGAGTAACGATAAGGAAATAAGAAAAAGTATATAACAATCCAGTAGAAACGCAAAAATATAATGCAAAGATGACGCCAAGTAAACGAATGCAAAAGTTGTGGCAAGTGTTGAACACTTTTGTCTTTAAGTAGATTTTGCGCCGCAACGATGCCTACGGATGATATCAATAAACTCCCAAGATACAACGACTATTCTTTTATGTTAGTAGCACTCCAAAACACAAGATCAACGAACCAAAATCGACTTTTGTACTCTTCAAATGAATGAATGAAAGAAACCAGAATTTACGCACTATTTTACGCAGAATTTTGATAAAGAGAGGAGAGAATGTTATGCTATGATTGCATATCATTAGGATGATGAGATGGACATCCCAAGGGTCCTACATATAGAGGGAGAAAGGTTGTGAGTGAAAAAACGCAACCCAAAACTCAACAACCTTTGCCAAGGGTTGCAGCACTTGACGTCGCTAGTTTTTCGGCTAAGCCTCGCTCGAGCATAAAAAACAGTGAGCCCATCACTCACTCTTCACTGGACCATCGCTCGAGCGACAAGCTAGCGCCAGGTAAGCGATGGTGTTGCTGGATTTTTAAGCCAGCTACATTTTTCCTTCCCAACATTGGACCGTAATTTCTCATTCATCCGGAATTGATTTTTCCATTTCAAATATACCACGATGATCTACTCGACGAGTAAAACTTGTTAGTCTATTCACTATCATAATTTGACTACTGGATCAAGTTCGAATATTTGATCAAAAGTTGACACCAAGTCACTTTTCCAAAATGTTCAATTTCTTAAACCAATTCGAACAATCTTCCGCATGAATGGAAATTTTGTGATATGCACTGCACAATGCAAATGAAATACAGACTCTAACAAAGGAGTACATGCGACAAGTTATAGCTTCAAGATAGGTGGCTTGTGGTTTTGAACCTTCCTTAGTCGAGTATAATCGAATTTACTAAGTTGATTGGTGAACGCGATGTCTTGAACCATTCAATCGTTCATATAAATCAAAACAATTGTACCAACACCATAACTCATCTAACCACTTCGGTTCTCATGGTTGTGGTCATTTTGGCCTTGGACAACTCTTGATTTCATAAGTGCTTTAAGAAAATTTAAGCTTCAAATTCTCATAGAAGCGGCCCTACTTCATACTTACATAAATGATCTCCTAACTTTCTTCCAAAGTGTAGAAGATCACCAGACTTCTCTACCATTATGAGAAGCCCTTTTCCCATCACATCTAGAATGAAGTTCCATTTTACCATATTTTAGGCCATGCTCATACGAACTTCATGGCCATGTACCCCCATCTATCCATTTTTTCTCCTCTTCAATGAATGCACTAGTTCGAACACAACAACGACATTATCCCTGATCAGTGTACTAGGAACAAACACACTATGGAATGGAGAAATAATGCCTTGCAAGACTAGCTTGAGACTATTAGTCTTAGTAATTATTTTGTAAACTGCTTTGCACTAAACGATGGGGTTGAAAGTCTTCCAAGCTATCTTCAAATATCTATCTGTTAATTGCATAATCAGTATTAATCTAAGTTGAGGTCAAATATGCATTAGAATATTTACTTTAAGAGGCTGGTATAGTTCATATAATTCCTCTTATATGCAAGGGCGAATCGAGGGTTCGAGTTCAGTTAGAGGGGACTGCGAACATTAAACGCTTACCGCCAACGGTCAACGTTCGTGATAGCGATGTTGTTTATTAATAGCTAATTAAATAATATTCAAAAAATCGTACGGAATATAACTAGAAGAACTAGATACACCATTAGAACTAGAACTAGGTACCAACTTTCATTTCAGATGAAAAATTGTTCTATAATTTGCAAAATGTTCTAATTTATTTTTCAATCAAATGTGCAATATATATTAACAAAATGTCAATATTTAGTTTACAATTAAAATTAATTAAACAAACATTATTATATTAACAAAGTTGAAATCATTTATGTGCTTATATCAATTTTATGTGCTTCTGTGATCCCACTTTTTTCGCAATCAATTTTTTTGTGAACGAAAAGTAGAACCTTCTATTAATTAAATAAGTTTTGTTGAAAGACTCCTTAAGACATTAAGGCCAATTTTTTTACAAATTCATTTGGCATTAATTGACCAAACTCTCAAAACAATTCATTAGACGAAAAAAAAAATCTAGAAGAGGGAAAAATCACTGGTTAAAATGTTTATATTTGCATTAAAATCGGTAAAATGAACATATATTATTTTTTGTTTCATTGAGTGTTAGAAATCAATGTTTGCCATGGTAAATTTGTCAATATTCTTTAGGGAAGGTCCTAGGTTCGAATCCACTTTCCACTTGTTTTTGGTAAATATTGTTGAAATTCAAAAAGTAATTAACATATTGTCATTGCTAGGTTTCGAACCCGGAACCTCCAATTTATAAAAAGGAAGCGCCAACCAACTGAGTTACCAAAGTTGTTTGTAAATAAAATGAATTATCAAATATATAATATAAACATTTTATCTATTCTCAGCAAAAAAAAATTCTTCTGGGCGGATCCAGCACGCGCGACCGTGTGATCTCGCCAGGTGCTGGATCCGCTTCTACTTATATGTACATAACTAGTAACGAATAATTTCCTCTTTTGATAAATGTGCATACCGAAGAATTTTGGATAGACTTATGAGAATGATCCCCAACTGGTCTCCCGGAGAATTTACCTGGATTGTGATTAGGGAAGAGGAGGTTCTAGACCCCTCTTATCCAGCCGATGTCTTCTTGTGATTGTAATTCTTACATGTATCTTGACTTCTAAGTAAACCTTTTATTAATAGTTCGAGTGTTTTTTAACTTTTTATTATTGATTTTTGTTCATTTTTATGTTTGTAGGTCGAAATCTCCGAACTCGAGTTACATTAGTGAAATGGGCAAAACGAGAATAATGCATTAAAGTGAAGATCAAGAGCCGAGCATTGGACAAATGAGAAAGAATGGAAATTGAAGAAGCAGGGTCATGTGAAGTGATAATGAAGAGTCTCGTGAAGGATCAAATGATATATCATTAAAAAGATTATTAATTGAGGAGTTCAACTCTTTTTACTAATCACAATTCCCAGTTTCTTCCCAAAAGTTATGCGTGAGTTACTGAAGCCACTTAGTGTGAGCTTGGAGGCTTGCTAGTGAAAGCTACCAGAGCTCGCTGGTATGAGATCCCAACTGGGAAAAGCCTTCTTGAGCCCCTTTGATAAGATATTGTATGAAATATCCAACTTATGCACAATTTGTCTAGCACAACCAGACTACTTTATAAGGTTTAATTTTACAACTTGAGGGGGTCTTGGAGAACATTTTTGGGAGCTTAAGATGGGGGCTCTTCTTAAAATGGAGTTTTCTCTCTTTATAAGAGAAAAGCAAGAGAAAAAGAAGAAGAGGAGATACAAGGAGACATGAAGATTCAATGCTCAAAAATCATTCAGAAGATTGTTCTAAGGGAAAAGTTCTAGCGATTTCTTCTTTCTTCTAACATTTCTTTGATTTCATTATCTTGGAATGTATTTCGTAAAATCTTGTGTGTTATCTGGCAATTTAGTCAAACGATAATTGAATTATTTAAACACAAGTAGACCAACTCTTGTGGGATCGACAATTTTCATAGTCATTCACTTGCGGTATGTTAAAAAATAAAAGAATCGAAAGATTCTTTGTAAATGATGCGGAAGTTTGACTTTGTTATCATTTCTAAAGTATGAAGAAATGTGGTGCTGGATTGAGTAGGTGTTCTGGGGAGAAGTAGATCGGTTTATGCTTAGCAAAATAGGTGGTTTCAACAAGAATGAACATAAAACATAATCATAACATAAAACAAGAACATAAATATCTCTCTCTGCTGGTGAAAACCAGCAGAGAAGAAGGAGAAAAAAAACTTGTAAAGTCTACATTTTTGTATAATAATTGTGTATCTCGAGGAGTATAATGAGGGACTCTATTTATAGAGCAAATCCTAGACAATCTATCAATACTATCACATGCCTCTCCCCTTGATTTAAGGCTAGTACAAAAGTCTAATATTTTAATCATTTTCATCACATGTCTAGTTGGACTACAACCAAACTAGAACTCTAAAATGGAAACCACAAAATAAAAATTTAGTTGGTTGACAACTAAGTGTCAATAAACCCCAACAAACTCCCATTTGATACTTAGATTGGAAACCAAGAAATCAAAGTTTGTCAAAATTTTCGATCCATCTTCATCAATTTTGCTTCGTCAATTTCTTCATTTCTCTGGTCATTCGCTGCTTTGATTGGCTTGCTGAAATGATGCCTTTGAGTACCAGATTTTCTTCATTTTTTGCAACATACCGGATTTCTGCTTCAACATACCGGATTTCAGCTTTTGATTACCGAATTTGGCTTGATTTCACATACCGGATATGGCCTTTGCATACCGTATTTGATGGTTGCATACCGGATATGAGTTTGATGGCTTACCGAATTTCAACTTCTCATCACATACCGGATTTTGAGATTTGCATATCGGATATGGAGAGTAAACACAAGCTCATCGTATATCAACATTTTGAATACCGGTTTTAAGCCATTTTTCATCAGCTTCTTCACTGTATTTCTTCCTCCCTTGTTTGGATTTCTTTCTTTGTTTTGTTTTTTTTTTAAAACAATGTTCATCCATTTTTGCACCACAAGGGCTGCTGCTGTAACTTAGACTTCAGCCACTTTTTAAAACCACAACGGACGGCTTTAACCTGGTTTTCCAGCCATTTTTGCACCACTTGTAACTCAGGTTTCCAACTACTTTTTAAAACCACTAGGGAGAGCTGTAACTCTGGTTTTTCAAGGGCTGCTGCTGAACCAACCGAGCTTCCAGGCATGTTTTGATACCCAATGGATTTTTCCAATGAGCTACATTGGAGCTTCCAACTGAGATAACTTCCAGTTAAAGAAAAGCTCGAACAAAGTCGGCCATTACAGGGCCTAGTCCCAAGGATCTTCCCAACGCTGCTTGTCATTGTAGCATCTCTCTATAAAAGTGCTTAGAAAAATAAAAAATACCAAAAAACAAAAAGGGGGGAAGAAATCAATTTTTTTTCACATAGCATACGCAACTTTCTTTGAAGCATTATTAGTGGCCCTTAAGGTTATTTTTTTAGCTCTGATACCATGTTAAAAAATAAAATAATCGAAAGATTCTTTGTAAATGCGGAAGTTCGACTTTGATATGATTTTTAAAGTATGAAGAAATGTGGTGCTAGATCGAGTAAGTGTTCTGGGGATAAGCATATCGATTTATGCTCAGCAAAACAGGTGGTTTCATCCATGGGGAAGAATGACAGTGAATAATAACATTAAAACATAATCATAAATAAGATAAAACATAAAACAAGAACATGAATATTCACAGATTTCTCTGCTGGTTTTCACTAGCAGAGAAGAAGGAGAAAAAAAATTGTAAAGTCTACATTTTTGTATAATAATTGTGTATCTCGAGGAGTATAATGAGGGGCTCTATTTATAGAGCAAATCCTAGAAAATCTATCAATACTATCACATGTCTCTCCCCTTGATTTAAGGCTAGTACAAAAGTCTAATATTTTAATCATTTTCATCACATGTCTAGTTGGACTACAACCAAACTAGAACTCTGAAATGGAAACCACAAAATACAAATTTAGATGGTTGACAACTAAGTGTCAATAGACCCAACACGGTATTGCGTCATTGCAGATAATAAGTTTGATGCTTATTCTAACCTTTTGGAATCTAGATTTTCATAGTTGCTATTAGGAGCAGGCTTTCAATTATATTTATTTCATTTTTGGGGTCTTATAAATATATTAAAAGTTTTCTGACTAGTCTTATTTGTATTTTGATCAGGAAATAAAGTGAATTTATTTATTTATTTTAATTGTGTTTAATCTCTTACAAAGAGATTACTTCTTATTTTTTTTCCTTGAACAAATGGTTTGCTCAAGAGTGGCTGTGTACTTCAAATTACATTTGGTGGTTCGAGATAGCAAGGGACTATCGAATAAAATTTTCTTCTACTTCAGTTATAAGGGTGTGTATACGGTGGCAGATCTAGCTAGTGACGAGCTAGAAAGGCCGCTCTAGTTGGATCTACCGGAAGTTTGAGCTGTGGAGCGCCGACCGAGGAATATGGAGGAACTACTCTAGCTAGTTTTCTGGGAGGGAAATGAAGAAGACACTCAGTTGTTGGACTCCTCCCTCCAGGGCTTGGCGGGCCATTTAAAAAAAATGGCAACAGGCCCAAATCATTTGGGCACATGACTCCAGTCCAGTCCATGGTACTAGGTAACCCAAATGGCCAAATCCAATTTCATTCCCCCAATTACAATTTACACTCCAGCAGAGGAGAAGAGAGGAGAGACCGAGAGAGAGAGCATCGATTCTTCACAAATCACAAACCCTTACTCCTAAATTTCAATTTCCATTCGAAATTTCCAAATTTCCAGTCGAAGCCTCGAAGGCAGAAGTAAAAACCGACGTTGGAGACTTGTAATTGAGGTTAGCGTCGAGTCACTGGCTCACTACGTGATATGATCCAAGATAGGTCCCGCGTGATCTTAAGTGTAATGTTCATTGATAAGTGGTTAAGGGCACGTTCGAGGCTATTTGGGGTTAATAAATGTCATATGAACTGATGATTTGAGCAATGGAAGAAGAGCTAAGTTTCTGTCTCATATTGAGACCCATTTTTGACATGGTAAATGATTGAATTGGGAGATTATATACGAAGGAAAGTTGTATATCTTTAAGTAATCTTCAACGCACTATGAATCACTTCAATCAGATGTCGGTAGAGAATGTTATGACCAAAATACTAAAGGCTGTCTGGCTGGTATGTTCAATCCGAACACTGTTTCTGCATTTTTTCATTATTTTGACTAGAATTTGTTGTTTTTGGTAGTTTTCTTATTCTAGAACTCTAAATTTCGTATTTTTTCATATTTCCTTAGTTTAGTATAAATAGGATCTTTATTTGCACTGTAAGGAAGACTTTGATTATGAAATTGATTTGAAAATTTTCTCTCCATGGTTTCTCCATGAATTTACCGAACTTATCAAATATTATGTAATATTTGTGGCGTTCAAAACATCAGGTCGTGAGTTCTTCAATTTGTAAACAAGGGGTTTATTGCATTATCGTTATCTTTGGGTTTCTTGTTTCACCTTGTTGAGTTCAAAATCCAAAGCAAATCCGGGTGAGATTTCGAGGCTTTGTGATCAAGAAGTCGTTGGTTTAATATACCCTCGGTTGCTTAGTTCAACGTTTAGAGGTTAAATCCTAAACCTTGGTTGTATTTGGGCGTTCTTGGGATTCGGTTCATTTTCTTGTGGGTTCGATAGCGTTCGTGCTAACTGGGTTTGCATCACTGTGTTTGAGTCAGGGTCGCTTGCAGCAGTTGCTCCGTTTCGCCACTTCAACTTCGATAAGTTCGGTTTCTTTCTGTCTTCACAATCATCGTTCAATAACTTCGGTCTTCAGTTGATTGATTCAATCACTTATGAGTGTGGCTGTGTGTTGTGCTTGTGCCGTGTGTGAATTGTGATTGTCTTGTGAGTTGTAAGTCTTGTGACTTAAGTTGGGTTTTATTATTGGATAATTTGGATTTGGGTTTGATTTTGATTGTTAGATTTGGGCTTCATCAAATTTGGGTTGGATTTAGAATGCTGTCTGTTGATGTAAATTTATATTTTATAGTTTGAACTTTGAAGTTATATTTGGTAATTTGTGTTTAAATGGTAGCCCGTGGCCTGTGGCGTTGAGTGATTTCAATTATACTTTATTTTTATTAATTGCCTTGACCTTGAAAGATTAGGAAAATAAAATCTTTTATGTACATCTCTGTTATGGCCTTTCACAGTTTCACTGCTTTGATCACTTGATCTGCTGATATAATTTTGTTTGGCCGTCTGAGAAAACTTGACCTTACAACCTTATCAAGCAACAGCGAAGTCAACATCTTCAACTCTTCTGTGAGGATCTAAACCACCCCAATTCTTAAACCTAAATTTTGAAGATATAATATTAATTTAGTCAAAGTTGCTTAATCTAATCAGAGAAAGATTAAACATTTAAATAAGCTTACCATGCAGTCCAATTTTCAATCCAAATTTTTGGGGTGTTTGGAGTGAACTGATCACAATAATATCCATTGCATGTGTTCAACTGAAAAAAAATTTATAATATTAGCTTAATTAAAGACATTGATGATGAAAAAGATCAAAAAATTGAACTACATAATTAATACCATTAGTTCGGGAGCATCACTCTCTTAGCACATAATCCATAGAACTATTTTCCATAACTAAAAATTTCATAACTAAAAATTTTTACGTTGTAGTATATTTACATATATATATTTAATAATTTTTAATATTATTTAATCAACTTTTAATAAATGACAGGTCGGATTGGGCTATTACGATCGTTGATTGTCGACGGTCAACGGTCAAAGTTAACTTTCGCTCTTGCTGAACATTCATGTTGGATTCGTCGCTGTGTGTACATGCTCTGATGGACCTCCTCATTGATCCTCTTTAACAGCTGTTGCCTGACGCTCTCAAAAGCAAGTTCAGGGATATTTAGCTGTGCTGTGAATTATAAAAGTAATATTTTTGAATTACGCAAATTACATGTTTAAAAGACAAACTTATTGCTAGATATGAGAAGCCAATTTGCTCTAGGCATTTTCTAGCTAACAGATCAAAACTTTCTCTATTGTGCTCTCCTTCTGAATGCAGTTCCATGCTAGCATGTTTATACTTTATTATATAGCATTTCAACTTGTGTCTTTGTTGCTTATCAGAATAAGTCATTCAACTTATAGAAATTGAGCATACCACATGAACAAACTTCTGAAATCCTTCTGTCTCTATGTGCAGAATCTTGAATAAAAATAAATAAATAAAATGAAAATAGGTTTTATATTTTAATGTGATGATTTGAAATCGTGAGCCTAGTCCCTAGACGAGCCTTATACTCGGCTTACATGAGAAATGAAAGATCAATATTAGTCCGATATGTTTTCAATAAATTTAATCTCATGGATGTTCACCAAGCAACCATGCTTTTTTTTCTTTTTGTAAGAACAATTATTTAAGGTATGATGGAATGTAACGTTTCCCAAAGATTGGACCCGACGATGAAATTTTTTATATTTGTATAGTAAATATTGCCAAGACTAGATTTGCACATATTATTTTTCAAAAGGACCAAATTCTAAGTAAAAGATGATGTAAAGTCTTTATTTGGGGATTTGTGTTATTAAGTAAATAAATTGTAGGGACCAAGGATAAAAATTTATTTGATGATCACTTCATTTTCCTCAAAATTAAAAAATGACAAGCCCCACACATACACACAGAGGGGAATATATCTCATTAATTGGTGAATAAATAAATAATTTAAATCTCAAAACACACATGTATTACATGTTTTCACTGTGCCAAAAATTCAAGAATGAAACCTACAATTAACCAATTTTAAATTCTCTTTAATTTGGAGTTTCCAAATTATTCATACTTTCTAATATATGTGTGTAATTTATACATGGAGCTATATACACTTTGAACAAGAAAGAAAAATTTCCAAGTTAAGGAAAGAAAAGAGAGGTAAAAAACATTTAAAAAGCATTGGTTGCAGTCAGGAAAAAATATTCACATCAAACTTCATCGATTCAAAAGTGTCAAATGAAGGTAGGTAGAGATGCAAGTATTATTTAGTTTTCAAGTTATGATTTTTCTTTAAAAGTATGAATGAATTGATACTTACAGGTACGATGGGTTGGCACTACTATAGTTTGAATGATCATTTTCTAGCTTAATGTGTTATGATAATTCTATAGAAATTAAATTTTACTAGAAATCTATCTACGTTCGACGATATGAATCTATAGTTCGAATTTTCAAATTTGATGACGAAATGCACCGATGATATCTATCGAGTTTCAAACACATGGATTAATTCCCTTCCTACAGGTTGATTTGATTTGCTTGGGGTGTGAATGATGTTAGATGAAGATGCAACATGTTATGGAGAAGCCAGTGACTTAATATTTTTATTCGATTACGAAATGTTTACATGTTTTTTTTAAAATAAATGAATTTCTATGAACATCATTTGTGGGACTATTTTAAGAAGATTTTTATAAATTAGTTATGTTTAAAAATAGTTATGTCTTATAGAAATTAACATACATGTTATAATTTATCACAAAAATGTTAGCAATAAGATTTAATGTTGCTTTTAAAAAAAAAAAATTAAAAAAAAAAAAAATTCAGCTTCTGCTGTTGACTTCAAAAATTCATACCTCAATCGTTACTTGAATTTTGTTTTCGACAACCAATGGGGTTTGATAGCCTCATGGGTTAGCCATTGAATAAACTTGAAATCCCGTCAATCTGATGGCTGTAGAATTTTGTATGTCATTTAAGTAAATTGCATTGGTTTATCTTCTAAACCGAATCACTGCAGGATTTTGGAAAACATTTTAGAACCTCATATGTTGTCAGAGAAAGCATATATTTGGATATGTCATATTATAAGAAGTTTCCTACCATCTCATAACATTTTGTGAAGTTTTGATGTTGATAACTATGTAAACGAATTTATTTTGACATTTGCCGCTTCAGGAAAAAAAGCAAAACATCATATTTATTTATTTATTGGCTAGAATGTTCACTTTAATAATGGGTGCATGCATGGAAATCTTTCTAAAGACTTTTTGATTTTATTTAATTTTTTTTTGTATCAAAGCACGAGTTTAGTCGATTTTGTAGACTTGTCGTGTATGTATGTATGTATGTATGTATGTATATATATATATATATATATATATATATATATATATATAAAAGTTTAACTACAAAGTGGGAAATTAAAATGAGAGAATAAAATATTTACGGCTCTCCATTGAATCTCGCACCTATCGATCGATCTCATTCTACGACCCAAGTATGTTTACCTAAGCAAAGTTAAAATTCTTATTATGAAAAATATTATGATTCTATTATTATGTATTCCATGTTGCGTAACATTTTACCTCTTTTCTTCAAGTATATCTTATATGCAAAGATAAATGTAATTTGAAAAAGAAAATGTGCTGTTTAAAAACATGTTAGTGCTAGAAATTAAAGTTGTGAATGACAGATGACTAAGGGAAGATAAAATGCTAGGAAAAGGAATCATGTTAGTCAACAAGAGATAGATATTCGAGCTTACATTGATTTTGAGGTAGATGAATCTTTAGATCTTGACAATCACATTACGAAGCGTGTAACATTTGCTAAAAGCAAAGAATGTGGGTTGCAGGATTAGTGACCAACAAGCATTAGGTCATCTGCTAGAAAATCGTGCACCTCTTGGGAAACATATCGGGAAGTTTATACAAGAAAATATGCTATCTCAAATTTTGGGGAGTGAATCTAAGGAACTTGACTTTGAGGATTTTTGCAATGCGTATATCCATAATTGAGAGACTATGATTGGTGATGTTTCTCTCACTCAGGATCTGAATCGGCAGTGGCTTCAGATGATGAAGTTGCACAACAAATTGCGACAAATAGTAATGAAGAGGAAGAGTAAGATCCAGAAAAGGACAAAGAAGAAGACCAAGAGTTAAATGAGTAAAGATTACAGATATTACTCGTTTAGTTGAAAAATTAATTGAATTGTTTTTCCTATTTCAAGATGTAGTCAACGAAAAAAAAATTCATGTGATAAAAGTTGTCAAATATTTCACTTTTCCTTTTCCCTTTCATTCCAAATATTCTAGTATTGGTATACAAATTTAATAAAAGATACCACTTTTTATTTCAAGGAAAATGCCTCGAGCAAACCAGAACAACTTGATAAAGGACATCCTGCAAGCAGTTCAAGATCTTGGTAGGCCAAATCAGAATCAAGCCCATCTACATCACCAACTCATATTACTCTCCTAGCCCATTCTTCGGTAGTTGAATTTTTTTTAAGGCATAAACCCCCTATCTTTGATGAAACATCTAGTCTACTAGTAGCCGAGAAATGGCTTGCAAGTTAGACTGCATTTTTCAACTCATAGCCTGCATTAATTCTCGAAAGGTCCAGTGTGTAGAGTTTATGTTTACCGGTGATGCAAGTCACATGAGGCATTCGATGTCCTGAATTAGGACCCAAGAGCAGCAGTTGGCGTTAACTTGGGAACAATTTAAGGAGAAAATGATGGACAAGTATTTTCCATAGTCTCTAAGATATTTCAATGAGGCTGAATTCCTTTAGCTCAAGCAGGGTAATATGTCTCTGAATGATTACGAGAGAAAGTTTGACCAACTCTCAAAGTATGCTCCATACCTGGTTGACACGAAAATTAAGAAGACTCGAAAGTTCGAGCAATGATTCTTGTGTCACGTCGTTTCACATCATACCGTGAGATGCTAGAACGAGCTCACTCTATTTGGTATTAGAAGGCTAATGCAGAGCAACACAGTCAACTGTACAGCCAACATGATGAAGGGAAATTTTGAAAGAGAAAGTGGAATTGTCAAGAAAAGGGAAATGGCAAAATAAAAAAGCTAATATTGGATCTAGTGCCAGTAAGGCCATAGTACCTGCAATAGCGTAGTGCCCTAAGTGTGATAAACCTTATCGTGGTGAATGCTTGTATGCGAAGAATGTCTATTTTCAGTACGGTAAGCCAGGGCATATTTCTAAGTATTGTCACATATTTATTCAGAAGAAGGATGATAACAGTGATAAAAAAAAAAAAAGGAAAAGCATGAGTTTTTACACTGACTCAGAAAGATGCAAAAGATAACTCAAACTTAATAACAGTTTTTTTTACTAGTATTTGATATACCTGTATGGGTACTATTTGATTCAAGAGCTACTCATTCTTTGGTATTAATGTCTTTCATTGCTTAATCTAGTATTACTTGTAATAAGTCAGAGAGTACACGAGAAGTTAGATCCTCCCAGCTAGAACATTGAATACAGATCAGTTAGCTAGGTTGTGAATCTTGAAATTGAGGGGAAAAAAACATTAAAAGCTAATTTGTACTTGATAGAGATGAAAGACTTTGATGTGATTTTGGGCATAGATTGGTTGGGATGTAATTATGCAACCATTCGTTGTGGAGAAAAGGAAGTATCTTTTCAGAAAATAGGAAAAAAAAACAATGTTTTCCTCAGAATAAAGAACAAACCCCATCTCCAATTGGAATCAACCTTGTAACCCGAGAAAATGTTGAGAAAAGAAACATATCAAGGGTTTCTAGTTAACATCTCAAAAAAAAGGCAACGATAAAGATTGAGGACATACCAGAAGATTTACCAGATAGACAAGTGAAATTCACAATAGATCTAGTTTCAGGAGTCTTACTAGTATCTAAAACTCCATACAGAATGGCTCCAAAGAAACTTCAAAGGTTGAAAATTCAATTACAAGAATTGTTAGATAGTGGCTTTATTCGACCAAGTGAATCTCCATGGAGCACACCAGTGTTGTTCATAAAGAAGAAAGATGAAAGTATGAGGATGTGTATTAACTATCGAGAGTCGAACCATTTGACCATTAATAATAGGTATTATTTCCCTAAAATCGAGGATTTGTTTGATAAATTAAAATGGGCTAAAATATCTTCCAAGATCGATTTATGATTTGGATATTATCAATTGAAGGTAAAGGCAAATGGTATACCAAAAATGGCTTTCAGACCTCGTTATGGACATTATGAATTTGTTGTTATGCCGTTCGATTTACTAATTCTCCAGGAGTATTCATGGATTTATTGAATCATGTGTTTTATCAATAATTTGGTCAATTTGTCATAGTTTTCATTGATGACATTTTGGTACACTCCAAGAATAAAGATTAGCATTAAAAACATCTAAGAATAGTGTTAGAAATACTGTGTAAGGAAAAATTATATACCAAATTTAAAAAGTGTGAATGATGGTTGGAGCAAGGATTCTTTCGTCATGTAGTTACCGCGCACAAGGAGTTGTAGTAGATTAGTAAAAGTGGAAGGAATAACTAATTTGAATACATAAGTTAGAAGTTTTTTGGGATTGAGTAGGTATTATCGAAGATTTATCGAAAGATTCTCCAAAATAGCTTGACCAATGACACAATTGATAAGGAAATGAGTAAAATCTCAATGGACAAATAAGTGTGAGCAAAGTTTTCATGAGCTAAAGTAAAGATTGATTACAACACTCGTGTTCACCATACACGAAGGTTCAGAAGTGTTTGTTTATATAGTGATACATCCAAATAAGGTTTGGATGTTTACTGATGCAACACGAAAAAGTGATTATCTATGTGTCAAGGCAATTGAAGAAACATGAGCAAAATTACCTTATACATGATCTAGCACTTGTAGTGATAGTTCATGCATTAAACATATGACTTAATTACTCTTACGGAGGGAAGTACGATATTTACACGGATCATAATAGTCTCTAATATTTCTTCACATGGAAAGAATTGAATATAAGACAAAGATGATGGTTGGAGCTGGTAAAGGATTATGATTGCACTATTCATTACCATCCAGGTAAGGCTAATGTTGTTTTCGATGCTCTAAGTAGAAAGTCAATGGAACAATTGACATCATTACCTACTCTATGGATAGAGTTAATCAAAGACTTGGAAATTTGTGAATTGAAGTGGTTACCACGCTTGAGCAAGTCATCGCTCGTTTAGCAACTTTGGTGGTTTGACCTGCTCTCAGAGATCGGATAATAGATGCACATGATGAAGATTAATTCTTGCATAAGATTAGTAAATACACTGGTACTGAAAAGAGAAATGATTTTAGAGTATCTTCGCATTGGACAATGATGTTTAAAGGAAGAATTTGTGTGCCTAAAGATGAAGTTTTGAGGAATGAGATATTGGAATAGTTTCATTTTACCCCATACATCGTACATCTTGGTGGTACAAAAATCATTTCTCCCTTCAGTACCAATATTTTCGAGATACATTTTGGTGGAGGAATATGAAAAGAAGTATAAGCCCATTTGTGGCCAAATGCATAGTGTAATAGCAAGTCAAAGTAGAACATCAAAGACCGTCGGGGTTGTTAAATCCATTGGACATACCGAAATGGAAGTGGGAGAATATTGCAATGGACTTTCTAGTAGGATTTTCAAAGTCAGCAAGATGACATAATGCTATATGGGTAATAGTGGATCGTCTAACAAAGTCATCTCATTTTCTTCAGGTGAAAATGATATTCAGTCTAAATCAATTGGCACAGTTGTACATTAGAGAGATTGTAAGATTGCATGGCACCTCGTCTCCATTGTGTTTGATAGAGATCCAATATTTACATCTAAGTTTTAGAAGAGCTTATAATTAGCCATGGGAACGAAATTAAATTTTAGTATGACGTATCATCCTCAATCAGATGGTCAGTCTAAAAGGACTATTCAGATTTGGGGATATGCTAAGAGCCTATGTTCTGGATGTGGGAGGTAGTTGGGAATCATATCTACCTTTGGTGGAATTTGCATGTAATAACAGTTTTTAGGCAACTAGTGGAATAACATCGTGTGAAGCCCTTTACGATAGAAGATGAAAATCACCTGTTCATTGGGATGAAGTCAGAGAAAAGAGAGTTTTAGGACCATAGTTCACTAGAAGGACAGTTGAAGCTATTGATAAAATCTGCACTAGGACAAAGGCAGCTTAAAATAGAAAAAAAAAGCTATGCAAATACTAGAAGGAAGGTCTTGAAATTTCAAATTGGAGATAAAATCTTTCTAAATGTGACATAAATAAATGGTGTACTTAGGTTCGGCAAAAAAGCTAAACTACGACCTCGTTAAATTGAACCTTTTGAAATACTTGATAGGGTCGGGAATGTGGCTTATTGATTAGCTTTGCCGCCCAAACTATCAGCGATTCACAACTGTTTCAATTATCGATGATTAGGAAGTATATGCATGATCCTGATCATTTGGTCAGCTACCAATCTTTGGAAGTACATAAATAAATATCTTATGAGAAATTACCGATTGTAATATTGGATCGAAAGGTACATAAGTTACTGAATAAAGAGATTCAAATTATCAAAGTACAGTGGAGTAATCATGGAGTAGAAGAAGCTACTTTGAAAAGAGAATGAGAAGTTAAAGACAAATATCTGATATTATTTGTCCAACCATAAGAAAAATTTCGAAGACGAAATTTTCTTAAGGTGTAAGGAATGTGGAATTAATAAAAAAATAAATAAATAAAACGAAAATAGGTTTTATATTTTAATGTGATGATCTAGCACCATAGGCCTAGTCCCTAGAGGAGCCTTATGGCCGGCCTACATAAGAAATGAAAGATCAATACTAGTTCGATGTCTTCAATAAATTAAATTTCATGGATGTTCACCAGGCATCCTTGCCTCTTTCTAAAGAGAAAAATTATTTAAGGTATGACGAAATGTAATGTTTCCAAAGTTTGAAAAAATTATATTTGTATAGTAAATATTTTCAAGACTAGATTTGCACATTATTTTTTAGAAGGACCAAATTATAAGTAAAGGATGATTTAAAGTCTTTATTTGGGGATTTATGTTGTTATTAAGTAAATAAATTGTAGGGAGATGAATCTGAACAACCGGGTTCACCTACTTTGTCTGGCATGTTACCTCCATCTGAAAGATTTGATCAACAATATAATGTTATTTCTTCTACAATTGATAGAAGAAAAGGAGTTCAAAACTAATCAATCTAGAGATGTAAAAAAATTTAGAAAGAATTTTTTTTCAAAAGAAGAAATTGAATCATTTTTGGAATAATTTTATGAATTCCCAGAATATTTAAGTTTTTATAAGTGGACCTATTTTAAAGTTTACAATAAAAAACCCTCTAAAATAAAAATTGTTCAAAATACAAACTCTCCAAAAAAGACTTGAAAAACACTTATTGGTGATACTATTCAATCTACTAATCCTCATATGCAAGAAATCGTTGTTTCTCAAGGAAACACTGACATTATTGCTTCTCATCTCAAAAGGATATTTGTTGAACGACCAGATAAACCTGCAGTCATTGCAAAAGATATTAAAAATATTCAATCTCAAAACAATTATGCCAACATTGTCTTACCATCCATGTGTTCTCAGCTTAATACAATTGAAATAAATTATGATCATGAAACTCCATCATCCTCGAAATCTACTAAGAAAAAACTTGTCAATACTTCTTTGTGCAAAGTTCATGATACTTCAACCATTCCTAAATTTGAAAACCTTGATACTGAAGTAAAAGTTCTAAAGGAATTTGCTACTCAATTATCCAAGCTTTCCTCCTCAAATAATATCAATACTATTGATTAACTTAAAACTCAATTTATTGATGATGAATTACCACATGTTAATAAGTTAAGATGTCAAAATTATCAATATTAAAAAATTTCCCCTTTCTATCCTAGACATACTACCCCTGATTTAATTTTTGAAGAAAAGGGTAAGACATCGTTCGATGGCAAACATATTGTTGAATGGAATATTGATGGATTATCTAAATATCAAATTATTCATGTTCTTGAAAAAATGGGTATATGTTACAATTCTTACGTTGCCAGTAAAATGAGAAATTTTCAAGCATGTAATTATATAACTCTTGATTTTTCTGGACAACTCAAAAATTGGTGGTTTAATTACCTTTCTAGAGAAGAAAGACTTGAAATATCTAATATTAATGATAAAGGAGAAAATGAAAGTTTCTCTACTCTCGTTTACAGTATTATCAAACTTTTTATTGGAGTTTCTACAGATATTATGCATAAACATTCCGAAATTCTCATGAATCTCAATTGTCCTAGTTTGCAAGATTTTTGCTGATTCAAAGATATGTTTTTAATACGTATCTATATGCAAAATGATTGTGATCAACCTTATCAGAAAGAAAGATTTTTATCTAGACTTCCTAAAGTTATTTCAGAAAAAGTCAAAAATGCTATAAAAAAAGGAAAATGATAACACTATTCCTTATGATGATCTTAGTTATGGAGAATTAACCGGTCTCATTAATCGAGAAGGATTAAGCCTATGTAACAATCTCAAACTTCAAGCTAAATTGAAATCGGAAAGATCTGACACTCGTGAAGAATTAGGATCGTTCTGTGAACAATATGGTTTTGGGAAAATTGTTCCTCCTTCAAAATTAAAAACAAATTTTTCTCAAAACAAAAGAATTTTAAAAAATCCTATCCAAAATATTCTTCTAAAAGGAAATTCTCAAAGAAAAGATTTTCAAAAACTTTTAACGTTACTTGCTGGAAATGTAAACAATCAGGACATTATTCTAACAAATGTCAGGGAAAAATTAATGCCCTTCAAATTGATGAAGAAATTATGCTTGAACTTCTCAATCTTGTTAATTTCAGTTCTGATGAAGAATCTAATTCTGAAGTAGAACGGGTTTATCAATATCAAGAAGATTCTGATGTTGAGACACACTTATCCTCCCCTTCCTCTTCCTCTACCAGTCAAATAAAGAAATTTGTGGTTACAAAACCATAAATATTCTTACTAAAGAAGAAGAAATCATTCAAGAAATTGTCGATCAAATTCATGATCCTCAACTCAAAAATAAGTTTAGTACTCTTTTACCTTCCACTTCTACTGAACCTTTCAACATACAATCTGTTATGAATCGTTTCAAAAAAAGATAATTCTAAAGCTTCTAGTTGTGATTTAACGTCAGAAATTAAACTTATGAAATCTCAAATTTTCACTCTAGAAAAGCAAATGAAAAAAGTTCGTATGGAAGTCATCATAATTGTGGAGTAGATCTTGTACTCATTTTCTAATGATGTAGCTGTACCCGATAGTGCAAATATTAAATGTTAAACATAATCGAAGGAAACTTCATGTATAGAAAATAACTAAGAAACATCAATGAGAAAATAAAAAAATGTTCTGCATGTTATCTTATAATTTTGAGTCGAATCAAAAGACGAAAGCGATTAAATGAAGACATTATAATCAGTTTAAAATATTTTATTACAACAAAATGTTGAGTACACAATCAAAACTTAGTTCGCGTATTTTACCGGATTTTAATTCTGCACATATTTCATCAGATGTCATCCATCAGTGTACACAACTTTGTTGCAGTTTACAAATTACCATGTGACCATCTCATTTCTTCTTCACAATTTGATGTTGCACCACCAGCACAGAAACAGGTTTATTGATATCAGAAGCAGCAAGCATGTCTCCGACGGGCCCCAGTTCTGGCAAATCATTCCATTCACTAAGGCCTAACAGCTGAGGCATATTATCACCATGGCGTCGTCCCACAATGATTAGATCAAAATCATCTTCCATAGCACGAATCAGAAGCGCAGTTTCAGCCCCGTCTCTCACCCTTTCCTCTTTGTAAATGATGTTATCCTGGTGTGCACCTTGCATTCTTATATCTTTCAATATTTCTGCATCAAGCACTGCGTCCCATTGGCTGATACCTGCATAAAGGTCCCATGGAACGAATCGAACCACTGTCAGATGTACATCCGGTGATTTTGTCATTCGCCTAGCGTAAGTCAACGCTTCACGGTCATCAGTTCCTCCAAAGAAAGCTACTCCCACATTGTAAACGGATGAAAGAGGAGACATGCGACGTATTTTGTGGCGGTCAACAAGAATACTAACTGAACAAGGAGCATTTTCCAATACACTAGTGTTAATTAATCTCAAGACACTGCTGTCTAACATCAATTTTCCTTGGTGATTCCATTTCTTGTGAAATGGAAGTATAATCAAGGATGCTGATTTGTCGAAGGCAAGTGTACAGATGTCACAGTGCATAAACTTGGTTAGAGACATTGAAGTAAACTGCTGCACGCTGACCAATCCCATGTATTCTTGTTCGTACGCGGAAAGAACTTCAATCATTTTTTGTGTACGTGTGACATTCGAAGACTTTTGGCCTAATTGGTGATCAATCAGTAAGGGAGAGGCTCGGCCTACAAGCTCGACCAGGTGCAGAGCGTAAATTGAAAGTGGACTTTCTCTGGTCGGAAAGGAAGCTTCGAAGACTTTCCTAACAGCTAATACATCATCAATTCGATGTGCGCAAGAAACCACTCTCAGCTCAGAATTCGGTGATGTGTGCTGAATGTCTCTTTTTTCTGATAGCCCGTGTACATTCTTGAATCATCGTATAATAACAACTTCACGATTAGATGCGAAGCTGCAGCTTGTATTAGTAACTATTGTATTCAACATGGAAAATGTCTCTCCATCAAATGTTTGATTTACGAAATTGCTGTAGTAAAATGACATCTGAACAACTCCTTGTGTACTCATAATGACAGCAAGAGCTGCAGCATCTTTAACAGGTACTTTGCACATCATAGCTGGACCGAAAATCGCAAGTAACTTCAATCCTAAAAATAAGGTGACGATGCACCATATCCATACCGTGAAGTTTAAATCATAAATCTCAACAAGATTTACTTTCATCCCACAGTAAGTAATCATAAGTGGTGTGAACAATCCTGATATTAGAGTCTCCAACCTGTCCACCAGTGTCGATCCCAATGGCGGACCGTCTGGTACGACCAAGCCTAATAAGAAAGGGCCATATTGATAGTGAAGTCCCACATTATCAGTCAGTAGAACAACTACTAGAACCACTAGTGACATCAGAATGATATGAACTCTAGTCACTGGCTTTCCTTCTGGAGTCTTTCGGATGATCCATTGTGAAACTGGCTGACCGATGAAAATGATAAGTAAAACTAAACCGATGGTTAAGATAACAGTTTGTGCTCCCAGTGCTTTAGCAAAGGAGTACTTCCCAATTATGTAAAGGGATATTGAACTTAGAGCAAGACCGCTAAAGAAATCACTGATCAGTCCTGATGCCAATGCAAGGCGGCCGAGCTCAGAGTTCATGATTTTCAGGTCAACAAGCATGGAAGCGATTACAGGAAATGCGAATAAATTCTGTATTCCAATAATACTCCTGCATGTTGGCCATCGGTACCGGTGTATAACTTTTTCAGCTATCGCAGCAAATCCTAAGCCGATAGAAACTGGGAAGGCGGCAGCAACAACTCCTATTGTCCAAGCCTTGGCACCTGTTCTCACTACTGTTTTCGGATCCATTTTCACTCCACTGAGAAATATAAAGAAAATGAAGCCAATTTTGCCTAATAAGTCAATGTAAACGTCTCCTTCTTGTGGGAAGAGTGTCTTTCGAAAGTTTGGGATCTGTCCAAGAACAGTTGGTCCCAGTATTATACCAGCCTGGTTGAAAAACAAAAGAGAATACTCAACGGTTAGCAAAATTACACATAGAAAGAGGTTTTGATTCAATTTCATTATTTACCCTGTTATTCATGCTGTGGATATTTTATAATCAATAGTTTCTGTTATTCTGTGTCTGGAGAAGGAAAAAAAATAATAATAATCGAATTTTCTTTCTTTTGAATTGAAAGAATACTTGTATGTATCAAACAAAAAGCAAAAAATGTTGACAAATATTGATCAATTCTGTGTTTTCAGGTATTCCAAGTTTATCAGAGTAATTTCAAAGGTATGTCAAATGAATACTGCAACCCAAAAATTGTTTATCATGTATACACATGATCTTCGTCCAAGATGAGATAAATTGAAAATGAAAAATAAAATAAATTAGAATCGTTCATAATGTATTTGCATCTCTTATGACATTTCTCAATATTTACAGAGAACGCCAAAATGGAAAAAAGAACAAATCAAGGCATTAGATTCTTGTAGTCATGCATTTGACTTTTTTATTGACATACTTCAGAACCTTAAATTAATCAATATATACACGTAATGAAATAATCTTCACACAGAAAACAAGGAAAAACAACAATAGCATCAAAACATAGAATCTTGCAAAGGGAAAAATCAACAAATTAATCAATATATACACGTAATGAAATAATCTTCACACAGAAAACAAGGAAAAACAACAATAGCATCAAAACATAGAATCTTGCAAAGGGAAAAATCAACAAATTAAATCAAGAATTTAGAATCTCATCATACTCCATCAGACCCTTTACTCGTCATCAATTATAATTATGCAAGTGAATGGTTTTCACAAAGTAAACAAAACCCTAATGAAAAAAAAAAAAAAAAAACCCTCGAAATCTGGGAAATACCAGGAGTTCAGAGAAAATGCGTGGCATATGAAAACGCCTGAGCAAGAGATGTAGGGATTGAGTGAGCAGAAAAATGACTGCTAGCTGCAGCTGAAGGCTGGGCAATACATAATGTAGAAAGCTTCTGGCTCCACCAATGTCCCAGGCGCCGGCAGAATGGAGTGGTATATCAATTTCACAGAAATCATCTGTCAGGTTTCCGGGAAGTTCCCTGCCTTGTCCGAAAATAACGGCCGGAGGGGACTCCTCGGCATCCATGATAGAAGTTTCTGCTACGTTGGATCACCACAAAATGATCCTTTGTGCAAATTGAAGAAGAAGATAATATTTTGAGACATCCTTTCCAATGTTTTATGTTATGACAGAAGTTTGTTTAGAGGGGATCAGGTGAATTGTAGATTCTTCAGAGAATCTCGAATTAGACGTACAAGTGTCGGGTGCCACCAACAAATCCTCACAGCCTCTAGTCTTGACCTATATAAAATAACAATAAAACTCCAAGCACTGGACAATTTTAACAGAATGAATACCGATGCTCACACGGACGGAGCCAAGAATTTATGTTGCGGGGGACAAATTTTTTTATAAAACTTAATGTGCGAATAAAATTTATATGTAACAAAAAAATCATAATATTACATTAATATTAAAGTTGTGTTCATCACAGATTTATAGCATAAAATTCAATTATAGTAAAATATACATCTGATGTCATAATAAATTCTCGTTCATTGTGGAATGTTATATAATCACCAAGAAAATCATTATCCATTTTGTTATGAATTACCGTCATCTTCCATTTTGAAAAATGCATTAAAAAACAAAAACATTTAAATATTCCTATAATCCAAAGACAAATGCATGAAGTAATGGGATGAATTCTGAAAAGTAACTTTATAAAGAAAAATAAAAATTAAAAATTCAAAGGTGTTGGAAAAAGGATAATCTTTTAGCTATCAAAATTATAAAAGGGGTGCATTCATTGGCCGGTTTAGAGAATGATATATTATATTTCTATGAATCCGACGTTATATGGAGAAAGATTTTCCACTTGTACATTCCTCCTCCATCATTGTTGACATTTCTTTTGTTTTCAAAAAATGGTGGGCGAGAAAATTGTTTTAAAAAAATTGCGAATGATAGTTTATCATGTGGTAAATTGTCAAACTTAATGTACATCAAGCATGATTTTCTACCGAATGATATATATTATATCTATTGACCCAGGAACCACACAATTGTGGTCACTAAGAAAGCTAGAGATCTGTGAACTATCAGATTAAATTTAATGCCTATCTAATGTAGCTCCAACGATTTAGGAATTGATTGGAAGTAATCTTCTTCAAATTAGGTTTTTATTTAAACATGTTAGATCATAGAATGAATTCAAGAGTTATAAGATTATGAATATACAATTATTAAAAAACAAGGAGAAAACTGAAAACAAGTTATTGCGTTTTTAATCTCAGACGTTTGCCTTTTCTTTCTTCATAGCATAAAGGCTGTTCCCCAAAACACCAATGAACTAAATGGGTTTTTGAGTTTGGACTAAAATTGAAAAAAAATAAAAAAAATAAAAATGGTTTTGATGATTGGACTGGACTAGTGAAATTGGGTTGTTGGGTGTTGGTGGACTATGTGCTCTTTGTTTATTTGTTTTTTTTTTTTTTTCGGCAAATTAGTCATAATACACTATTAACTAATTAAATCATTTAATCACATAATACTTTCTAAAACTACGAAAACCCTAATTAGTCCCGATTCCAAAATACTCACAAAGTGAAACTTCAACCAATATCAATGCTCTGCCAGATGAAAATGAAGTTCATGAAGTAGTCTTAGATAAAGATAGCATTACTCGATCAGATGGTTTTCGCATTTCTGTCAAATATGTTGGAATATGATAAGGACAGACTCGGTGGAAGCAATAAATGATTCCTTTTAGGGTAAGATCCTTTACCAAGTTCAGTTTACAATTGTTGACCCCAAAAAATGTTGTCAACAGATATCGGTATCGAACTCGTAACACGTGGATTCAGGTGAGTTAACCGGAGCTGATGATCGGGAAATATATATAAACTGTTGAGTCGGAGTACCAACGGATGATCCTTGTTTCAAATGAACAAAGATTTTGTAATTGATTTAATGTTTTATCCTTTATAATATTGTAAAGGTACAACAATTATAAAAACAAAGTATTTTCACAATAATCTCTTTTGTAAGAATTCGAGTCTATGCCTTGTGTTATCTCAAATTCAACATCCTTATTAAAATCACAAGAAGTGCTATTTATATACAAACGGTCGTACTACCTGTCGTTGGATTGAATCCACGTGGCTTCATCCTATTGAATTGAACATCGCATCACTCATTCACAATATTAACTATAATGATGATTGCCCTGCCACCCCCTTCCTTTTGACTAACATTAAGTAAGGTGGCTTAAAGTGACTTGTCACGTCAATCAATTCTCAGAGATATCCTTCAAATTTGTTCTTTATGAGGACCTCAGTGAACGAAGCCTTAGGCAACTAGGGGGACTTCGGCTTTATTAATTTCGCTCCCTTTAATGACTTCGGATTGGAGGAGTACTATGCGGTTGAAGGGACTTCGGACTAGAGAAGTACTATGCGGTTGAAGGGACTTCAGTTTTGAATGAGACATCGACGTCGGAGTGAATGTACCTCGTAATGACATCGGCATTCGATCTGGATACTTCAGCCGAAGCAAATTTCACTCATCTTTGGTTTTTGCTTGCCACGTGTCCTGCTACAATCTTCTCACGTCTCTTAAACAGTGATTCTTTTTTAATGGAGTAACAATAGTCCCCCAAGTCTATGTATTTAACATTTATGTAGATGCATGGACTTTGGAAAAAAATGCATATGTGGTTCTTTGATAACTCTATTAGCCGATGTGTCGGATTACGGACCTTAGGACGTACTATGATTCGTCATAAGAATTTACGAATCATACTTGCTACTGCAAAGACTTATTGAATAATGACGTGGATGACCACTGCTGCCATTCTTGCCGAAGTGCCTTCATATCTATGTGACGTTTGAATAATGATAATTGGGCTGAAATTGCTTTTATCCAAGGTGGGTTGTATAGAAGTGCTTCGCATAGTGCTGAGGCGTTCAACTTCGGTGGCCGAGGTTATTTGAACAAGAAAATCTGTGGAGGTCCTATTTATTTTGATGGATACGAGGGGTCGTTTATTTTTAGGCTGTAATGATGCGCCATCTCTTGCACACATTCAAAGGGCGGCTGTGACGGTTCCATCTCCCATACACGCAACCATCACTTTACTAAATGCACAATCATGGTGGTTCTAGGGCGCCTTCCAAGGGCCAAATACGCGTTACGGAGCATGGGCCACACGCCGTCATCTGATCCGTAGAAGATGAAACAATTGACAGCTGGACCATTCAGATTAGATCTATGTATGTACGGTCAAATGGACCAGATTCTCATCCAACGGTTAGGGTCTTTCCTTTTTGCCTATAAATGGTGGCAAATGAACACTTTTATTTCCTTTATCTTCACGCGAATTTGCTAGAGAACCTTCAGAGCTTGTACCTTCTTCTCTTCTCAGATTTTCTGCTTCTCAAGATTTCCCGACAACCTTTCACCGACGGTGTGAGTAACATTGTAAGTTTGCAAGAGAGAAAAGAGGCTTGAATTTTTTGATTTCCTTTGGAACCTAATGTGTTCTGGTTCTAATAGAGAACCAGATTATTTAAAAATAGCAGCCAATCACGGAATCCATTTGATTAAGACTTCGGACCTTAGGAAAATAACAACATCCGAACCGAGTACCACTCCTGTAAGGGGGGTTAGGTCAAAGGACATCTGGGGGGCGTCCAAAATTCAATCTATTATGACCCCTTTGCATCTAGTTCAGCTTAGGCAAAAATATTGTATACCCTATGGCATCGAACTTCTCACTCCGTCTTCGCCGGAATGTGCCTATTACCCCAGGTCGGGATATATCACCATTAGCGAACATTTGCTTAAGGCAGGGCTTCGTCTTCCTCTTCACCCTTTTTTTAGAGTAGTCCTTAGGCTGTATGGACTCGCCCCCACCAGTTCGTCCCTAACCCATGGGACCAACTAGTGGGTTCCTACTTCCTCTGGAAGGAGACCTCTCTAGGCGAGGACATGTCCCTGCACATCTTCCAAACACTTTTCCAGCCGAGGTCTCTAGGAAAAGGGGATCCAGGGGGTGGTATTCTTTGTGTCCTTAGGGGTCACACTCCCCATTTGTCGTCGAACTCCCTTCCTCCGTCAAGCTCTGGAAAGAGTCGTGGTTTTGGATGAGGGGTAAATGGCAGGAGTGTGAGGGTGACGCCGTAACTCACGTCAAAGCACCGACCTCATACTCCGAAGCCAGTGAGTGTTAATTTTATTATGCGTTTGCATTTTGAGTTAAAATTCAGCTCTAACCTCTTGAACTGTCTTTTATGCAGACATGGTTGAGTTGTTCGAGCTAAGTTCAGGGGAGGTTAAACTGATTAGAGACGTCTACCTTCGACCAGCATCTTCCAGAGAATACGAAAGGCTCATCCTTCAAAGACAGCCATTTGAAGACTTCTGCCTGATGTCGAGGAAGGGTATGTGCTCATCATTTTTTTTTTAATTTTCAAATGTTTTCATTATGATCACACCGTTGTTGAATTCTCCCTTTTCTTTTTGCAGAGGAATTTTTGCACAGGAGGCACCTCACTCCAGACATGGCTACTATCGTGGCTGCTACCTCTACTACTGGGAGGAGAGGTTTGAAGGGCACTTCGGCTGGTGCCAAGAAGGTGAGGGAAAGGGTAACTAAAGAGGCTTCATGAAGCGGAGGATGCTATCGAGGAAAACGTCCTCTTTTCCACAATTGACAAGGGCAAAACTCCTGTGCTAGAGTCCCCCAAGAAAAATTTCAGGGTGCCTAGGGAGGATAGGGCTGGAGGTTCGACTGATGTCCTACCCCCACATTCTGAAGTCCCAGTATGGGAGAAGTTGCTTGGTACTTTCCTAGCTGCAGCCCCCGTTTCAAAGAAAAGGCCATCGGAACTGCCAAAGAAAGTCCCTACCAAAAGGTCGAGGACAACCAGTGCTTTCTCTGTGCGAGGGTCGGCAAGGACCAAACTGCTCCCTACTCAAAGGGATGATGAACTGGCATCAGAAGTTCTTTCTATGTTCCCTGCCGATGTCCAAACTGTGGCTTCCAGTTTTTACAAGTACTAGATGGACCGGTGGCAGAATTTTATGGAGTCTGGGGAACCCAATGATGCGATTACCACACTGGTGAGCCAGATGACGAGGTCGTTTGGCACTACCATAGAGGTGCAGGCCCTCTTTAATAACTTGCAAGGAAAAAGGGAGGATGCTACCAGCAGGGTGGCAATGGTTGAGGAGGAGGTTCTAAAGCTAAGGTTGAAGCGGTGGAGGCCAAGAAGTTGAAGGATGAGGAGTCTATGAAACTTGTCTCTGCTCTGACTGAGATAGAGAATTTGAAGAAAGAAGTTCACATTTGCCAAAGTGAGGTGGCTTCTATGACGAGACGGGTGGAGACTTCTGATACTCACCAGAGAATTTCGGCAGAGGCCTTGGAGAGCCTCAACAAGGAGCATTATGCTTTGAGGGTGGACTTCAAGAATGAAAAGTTAGAGAATGTTGCCTTGAACTCAAGAATTTTGAGTCTTATTAAGGAGGTCGAAGAGGCTAGGAGGGAGGCCGAATCTGTTGGGACGGAGGCTGAGAAACGGTTTGTTAGCAATTTCCATCTTACTGAAGTATATGAAAACTTCGCCATTTACTGGAGGAGATATGCATTTAGTAAAATAGTGGAATGGATTGAGGCTAACAATCCGGCTATTAGCACTTCAGATTTGAGGGAGTTGTTCCTCGAGGAGGAGCCTGAGCAAGATACTGAAGCCCTAGTGGTTGGAGATGACATCGTTGAGGTCGATGATGAAGCCTCTGATGTGGAAGTTGAAGAAGTCAACCCCCTGAATGCCATAGTTCCTTTTACTCCTCCCCCTCCCCCCAATGAATAGATAGGAAAGTGAGTTTTTGTAATAGGCTTCAAAGCCCACATCATGTAATCTTTTTATCAATGGAATTATGCTTTTAACTTATCTTTCAACTTTTACTTTGTATGCAATTTGAATGAAGCATTTAGCTTTGAACGAACCTTTTGGGCAAAACATGCCCCCATTTGAAAGATGTAATTTAAATTCCAAGTGTTAATACCTCATTGTTCGATAACGACGTTTGCCATTTCTTTTCATTGAAGTGTCTGTGTCCGAAGCTTGCAATAACCATATATCGAAAAACGATACTCATTTCGAAACAGTTTAGACTTTAACCGGTGCTTTCCCATTCGAGTCTTAGCCTAGGCTTGTCATGAATTTGGGCTATCTTTGCGGTCCATGATGTTGTCGTGATTAATTAAATCTTGGTTATATTTACCTCATTTTCTTGTGCAGAGTTTCCTTTCATGAACCTTGCTAGTTCAGAGAGGAGTTTGGGTTGCGTCCTCATGCCGAGGACCATTTACAAATTTTGTTTGGAAGGGAATGCTCTATTCACTTTGCTATTGAGAGGGTTCCTATTAGGCCTGCCTTTTGTCAAAGTACCGACGTTATAACTGGTTTAGTTTTTCTTCCCAAGGCATGGAGTTTGGGTCGTTTTCTCATGTCGAGGCCCCTTTACAAATCTTGTTTGTAAGGGAACGTTCTATTCACTTCGCTATTGAGAGGAGTCCTCTTAGGACTGCCTCCTAATCAAAGTGTCGACGTTATAACTAGTCTAAGTTTCTTCCCAAGGCATGGAGTTTGGGTCGTCTTCTCATGCCGAGGCGTCATTACAAATCTTGTTTGTAAGGGAACGTTCTATTCACTTCGCTATTGAGAGTGGTCCTCTTAGGACTGCTTTCTATTCGAAGTGCCGACGTTATAACTAGTTTAGTTTCTTCCCACATAACTCAATAGGAGACTTTTTCGCAGAATGATCTTTCATTCATTATTAATCATACAAGAAGAGTTACAATTTTTCACTGATAATACTTCCTTAGATGTTCAGCATTCCATAGATGAGGTTGTACCTTTCCATCCATGGATTCAATCCTGTAAGTCCCAGTTCTGGCTTCTTCCTTGACGAGGTAAGGGCCTTCCCAGTTGGGTCCAAGAGTCCTTGTACCTGGTTCTTTTGTTGACAGCAGAACCCTTTTTAGCACAAGGTCTTCCAATCGAAATGATTTCCTCTTTACCTTCGAATTGTAGTACCTAGCTATTTTTCTTTGATATGTAGCCACTTTGGCTTGCGCTCCATCCCTCCTTTCCTCAAGGAAGTCGAGCTCACATTGTCTTAATTTGTCATTTGATATTTCACTGAAGTGTAATTGACGGGGAGAGGAGAATCCTACTTCAACGGGACTCATGGCCTCAGCCCGTAAGCCATGGAGAATGGGGTTTGTCCTATCACCGTTCGACTAGTGGTTCGGATTGCCCATAAGACTTGTGGTAGTTCGTCCACCCAAGCACCTTTGGAGGCGTCCAACTTCTTTTTCAGTGTATACTTGATAGTTTTGTTTACTGCCTCCACTTAGCCATTGACCTGTGGGTGGTGAGGTGAAGAGAAATATTTTTTAATGCCCAACTCATCACAGAGATCTCTGACCTTCTTATTGTCAAACTATCATCCATTTTCGGAGACAATCGAATGCGGGATACCGAACCTACAGATGATGTTCTTCCAGAGGAATTTTATCATTTTTGCTTCAGTGATTTTGGATAGAGGTTCGGCTTCAGTCCATTTGGTGAAGTAATATATGGCGACAATTGCAAAGCATGCACCATCTCTTCCTTTTGGCATGGGCCCAATGAGATCAATTCCCCACTTGGCGAAGGGCCATGGTTTGAAACTACGGTGAGCTCTTGCGAAGGTTGCCTCTGAATTGTTGCAAACCTTTGACATTTGTCACATTTTTGGGCGAATTGCTTAGCATCTTTCTTTAAGGTCAGCCAGTAGTATCCTTGTCTTAGCACTTTTTTGGCTAAGGCCCAGCCTCCCAAGTGGTTGTCGCATACACCTTCATGTACTTCTCAAAATACATAATTTGCTTCTTCCCCGCCTGTGCAACGAAGAAGAGGCATGGAAAAACCTCTTTTATAAAGTACTTCATCCTGAAGGATGAAGTGCGCAGCTCGTCGTCGGAGTTTCTGTGTTTCTTCTTTATCAGAGGGTTGGACTTGGTTTTTTAGGAAAGCGACTATCGGATTCATCCATGATGGAGTACTTCCTATCCACATCACTTCCTCGCATTTTGCAATGGAGAATCTCAGCAAGTGTTCTATTGGGACCACAGCTAGGAGTTCGGAGTCCCTGCTGCTTGCCAATTTTGAGAGAGTATTGCATGATGATTTTCACTGCGTGGGATGTGTGTTAATTCAAACCTGTCAAAACTAGGTATGAGTCTCATGACCACCTTGAGGTAAGCCACCATTCATTTGTCTTTGGCGGCGAATTCTCCTCCGACTTGGCTACCAACTAGCTGAGAATCACTTTGAATAGTTAACCTTTTGACTTGCATTTCTTTGGCGAGGCGAAGCCCAGCAATGAGAGCTTCATACTCAGCCATATTATTTGTAGCTTTGAACCCGAACCTTACGGTACAGTTCAACTTGTGCCCTTCTGGGCTGATCAGTACTACTCATGCACCGGACCCGGACTCTCTCGAAGAGCCATCTACATATAGATTCCAAGTGGGAGGCTCTACTAATTCCATTACCTCTTCCACTTCTGGAATAAGAGTGAATTCTACCACAAAGTTTGTCAGGGCCTGTCCCTTGACAGCAGTTCGGATCTTATAAACGATATCAAATTCTGTGAGCTCCACGACCCATTTCAATAATCTACCCAAAGCATCAGGCTTCTAAAACACCTGTCTTAGGGGAAAGTTGGTCAATACCTCGATGGTGTGCGCTTGGAAGTAAGGTCTCAGCTTTCGCGAGGCTGGGATGAGTGCTAAAGCCAACTTTTCCATATCAAGGTATCTCGCTTCGGCGGCAAGAAGTGCTTTGCTGATGTAAGACATAGGCAGCTGATGTCCTGCCTCCTTCCTGATCAGAACCGAACTGAAAGTTTCGGTTGTGACAGCTAGATATAACAATAAGGGTTCTCCGGGTTTGGGTTTTGAGAGGAAAGGAGCTTGACCAAAATGCCTCTTCAGTGCTTGTAAAGCTTCCTAACATTCCTCGGTCCACTGAAATTTTTTTTCTCCTTTTAGAATTTTGAAGAAGGAGAAACATTTATGTGTGGCCTTTGGGACGAAGCGACTCAGAGCCATTACACTTCCTGTTAGCCTTTGCACCTCCTTAGGCTTCTAGGGCAACCTCATCTTAATGAGGGCCTTAATTTTGTCAGGATTAGCTTTGATTCCCATCTGGTTTACCATGTAACCGAGGAACTTCCCCGAAGCTACCTCGAATACGCACTTCGACGGGTTCAGCCGTATCCTATATTACCTTAGTATTTTATAGACTTCGTCTAAGTGTTGGACATGATCTCTTGCCTTCAAGATTTTTACAAGCATGTTGTCTACGTATACTTTGACTATCTTTCCGATGAGATCTGCGAACATTTTATTTATCAAGCTCTGATATGTGGCTCCGGCAGTTTTCAATCCGAAGGGCATCACCTTATAACAATACAAACCTCAGTCCGTAATAAAAGAAGTGTGCTCTTCATCCGTCGGAAGCATCGAAATCTGATTATATCCTGAATAGGCATCCATGAAACTCAACAATTCGTACCCAGCAGTAGAATCCACCAGTTGGTCGATTCGAGGTAGTGGAAAAATATCATTTGGACATGCCTGATTCAAGTTTGAGAAATCCACACACACTCTCCACTTGCCGTTATGCTTATTTACTAACACTGGATTGGACACCCACTTCGGATAAATTGATTCCCTAACAAAGTGACTGTCGATCAATTTCTTCACTTCGTCCTTCAGGGCCTCGTACCTTTCTAGATTTAGGGCCCTTCTCTTCAACCTATTTGGAGTCGCCTTTGGATCAATTTTTTTCAAATGGTGGCAACTGACTTGGGATCGATCCCAACCATGTCTTCGTGTTTCCAAGCGAAGATGTCCAAATTGTTTCTGTGGACCTTTCAGTTTCTCTTTTTCCAGTGGTGTCAAGTCTTTGCCGACCTGCAAGGACCTCATCTGTTCAGGTGGTCCTACTGGAAAGTTTTCCAGCTCTTCTATTGGTGCTGTTTGAGATTCACAGTCTACCATGCGGGGATCTAATTCATCTGTAGTTATCGCTTGCTCAGCAGTTCGTTCCTTTTCAGGGATAACTGCCACTTCTAGGACTACCTCTTCTTCAGAGACTTCAGTCATCATGACATCTCTTCATTGGTCAAGGTAGTTTCCTTGTGCAGGATAATCAATTTCCATTAAGATTGCATTCACACTCCTTGGTTCGGCTTTATGAATTGAATTGGTATAGCACAGCCTTGAACTTCTTTGGTCTCCTCAGACTGTTGCAACAGCATGTTCCGTGGGAAAATTCATGCACAAGTGGTGTACTGAGGTGACAGCCCACATCTCTTTCAAGGCAGGTCGACCTAGTACTCCATGGTAGGCGGAGCGATGATCTACAATCGGGAATTCCATGAGGTTTTTTGACACAAGAGATGCTTCTCCCATTTCTATTGCTAGGACAATTTTCCCTCGAGGGATAAGGCTATCTCCCATAAACCCATAAATCGAAGACGTTACGGGGATCAATGCCTGTTTTACTTCCATTTGATCGAAAGTAGCTCCAAAGATAATATTAACTGAACTCCCGTTATCTGCCAGCATCCTCTTCAGGCCGTTTTTGGCCGCCACTGCCCTTACGACCAAAGCATCACAATGGGGATAGTTTACCCCTATAGCATCATTTGTGTAAAAGTAATGGGGTCCGCTCCCCCATTAGAGGGTTGGGTGCTGACTATCAAACTAGACATCGAGGGTTCCCTAGCCTCTTCTCCATAATTCTTTTGAGCATTCCTGGATTCATCGCCAACATAGGGGCCTCCGAATATAGTATCAATTTCTCTGATGGGTTCACCTCCATCACTATTATGTGGGTTTCGACGGTATCTTCGACCTTCTTTAGGTCGTTTGCATTCGCCTCCTCTCGAACTATTGCAGTTTTGTTGTCGACCCTATCATGGTGATGCATTTGCCTATTGGCTTTCCCCTTGGGCATTATTCTGCCTCAAGTCCCAGCATGCGGTGGTGTCGTGGCCATATGAATGGTGGTAGGTGTAATAAGGAGTGTTGTTCCTATTTCTAGAACCAACGTTCTTTCCCCTACCTCTCGATCTACGTGTTGGCGATGAAGGGAGTCTTTCTTACTGTCCTGGATTGGGATGGATTTCCTCATACGCCAAGTTTGGAACTGCATTTAGTGTGGCAACTGCCAGTGCTTGTCCTGGGTTAAGATCTGACTACCCACATTGGTGGTCTATTAGGTGGGAGGTAGGACCTCGTCCTCTTCGCAGTTGGGGAGGTGGGAGACCTCGGCTTGCCCTGTTTCGATGATCTTTGAGCTCTTCGTTTATAACATCTCGCCTTATCATTTCCAACAAGGTATCATAACTGGTAGGATCTTTATTTTGTACGTCCCTCCAAAAGAGGGAGTTCATGTCCAAGCCACCCCTTAATGCGGTAAGCGTTTCTCTATCCGAAACTTGAATACAGTATGTCATTTCGTCCGTGAATCGGGATAAAAAGGTTTTCAGCGACTCTCCTTATTGTTGCCTCATGTCTTCAAGGCGCTGGATTGGGCCTTTGCCTTCTTTGCTAGTCGCGAAGCGCTTAAGGAATGTCTTTTTGAAGTTATGCCAACTTCGGATGCTTCCTGCTTGCAACCTGCTATACCATACTTTGGCTGCCCCACTCAGAGTAAGATGGAAAGCTCTGCATTTCATTGTCGGGGTGGATCCACGCAAACACATGTGAGTTTTGAAATAGTTCGGGTGCTTCGCAAGGTCTCCCCTTCCTTCATACTTTGGTATTTTTGGCAAAATGAAGTGGTTTAGTACGGGAGAATCTTGAATCTCTCTTGAAAATGGTAAAGTATCATCATCATCGTCAATGTCGCAAGACCTTTGTGGTTCGTCTGCGTTTTGATTCCCTTCGAGAGGTATGTTCCAAAGTGGTTGAGACAGACCGACTTGATTTCTGGCTTGGTCCCTTCTCTCTCGCCTATTTCTAGGCGGAGGTCTCACCCCTTCATGATGTGGTTCGTCTTGTCCTCCAAATTGAGGTTGTTCAACAGGTCCCTCTATGGGCCCTCGTGGGTGCCTATTCAACCTATTTCTAGGTGGGTTAGAGATTTTGTCAAAAAAGCTCCTGGTTCGTCTCGGTGACCTCCCTGGGACATTGGAGTCGTAATTTAGTGAGTAGTCTTGTGGCGCTTCTTGGGAAAGTTCACCAGCATGGTTCGTGGAAGAACCGACCCCAGCCTCTCTCTCTAGGGGATTCCCATGTTGATACGGAGGCTGACCTCCCATGTGATTGTCGACTCCATCGTACTGGTTGTTTTGGTAAAACCTATCTCCTTGCATAGGGTTCGGAGAGTTAGGGTACCCTCCTTGAGCCTACATGTTCATCAACATCTCATGCATAGCGTGATTTTGCTGGGTGATACTCCGCATGTTTTCCGCCATCGTTGCCATTTCTCTGCTAAGTCTAGCAGCTTCCATTGATTCGCTTCAGGGGTCGTGCCTTTGCCATTGGTTAAACCTGTGGCGGGACGTAGTCATCGTGTGTGAGGGTTCCCCTTGTTCAGGGTTTTCGTCATTCATTCGAGACGCTACTTCTCCTTCGTTTTCACTCATTATCTCCGTTTGAGGGTAGTTCTCCGGTTGGTTTTCTTTTCAACTTTTGCGACGGGAAAAAGTTGATTTCGTATGTTACTTAATCCTTCTTAGTGATTCTTTACTCAAGAATAACCTCATTTTCTTCAAGGGGATAGAATTTTTCCTTTTGCAGGAATATAATAGCCTTTGTTTACGGGATTATCAAGGTTTAACTGTTTGCTTCCCACAGACGGCGCCAATCTGTTAACCCCAAAAAATGTTGTCAACAGATGTCAGTATCGGACTCATGACACGTGGATTCCGGTGAGTTGACCGGAGCTGATGATCGGGAAATATATATGGACTGTCGAGTTGGAGTGCCAACGGATGATTCTTGTGTCAAATGAACAAAGATTTTGTAATTGATTTTACGTTTTATCCTTTATGATATTGTAAAGGTACAACAATTATAAGAACAAAGTATTTTCACAATAATCTCTTTTGTAAGAATTCGAGTCTATACCTTAAGTTATCTCAAATTCAACATCCTTATTACAATCACAAGAATTGCAATTTATAGACAAACTGCCGAACTGCCTTTTGTTAGATTGAATCCACGTGGCTTCATCCTATTGAATTGAACATCGCATCACTCATTCACAACATTAACTATAGTGATGATTGCCCTGCCACCCCCTTTCTTTTGACTAACATTAAGTAAGGTTGCTTAAAGTGACTTGTCACATCAATCAATTCTCAGAGATATCCTTCAAATTTGTTCCTTATGAGGACCTCAGTGAACGAAGCCTTAGGCAACTGGGGGGACTTCGGCTTTATTAATTTCGCTCCCTCTAATGACTTCGGATTGGAGGAGTACTATGCGGTTGAAGGGACTTCGGACTGGAGAAGTACTATGCGGTTGAAGGGACTTCAGTTTTGAACAGGACATCGACGTCGGAGTGAATGTACCTCATAATGACCTCGACATTCGATTTGGATACTTCAGCCGAAGTAGATTTCACTCATCTTTGGCTTTCTGCTTGCCATAGATTAGTTTATGCAAAGTGGTTTTGCCGCTTATTATTTTCCCTAAGTGGTTTTACATCAATATAGATTACTCGTTTTCAGGTTGTTACATTGCAATTAATGTCACTGAAAATTTCACGTTGGGTGAGAACTCAACAATATTCAATTGCACCTTTGAATTAGCCGCTGATAATGCAAGTTTTGGGAATGATTCTTCGATGAATACTACTAGGTGCAAAGCTTCGGAATGACTGAAGCGATTATGTGTGCAAAGCTTCGGACTAATTTGATTGTACATCCGGGTGGAGTGGCTGCAACAGTCACGGTGGATGTGAAAATCAATGAAGTTATGCTCATTTAGGTATTGCGGGCTTTGGAGGTCGGTGAGGATTTGGTGGAATATGAAATATGTTTATATTCTTGTATTTTATGTTTAGTTACAAGTACTATATGGAAATAAGCTAGAATAATAATTTAGCCCTTGTTTGAGCCCCTTTTTTCTTTCAAAAATAGTATTTGGAATAATATTTTTTTTATAGAGTGTGTGGTTGAAAAAAAAAGAAAATTTTTCAATTTACGTGTAGTATTATTTTATGGAAAATTGTGTGGTTGAAAGTAGGAGAGAAAAAATATATGATAGGAAAAGGGGGCCAAAAAAAGACATAATTACAGAAGAGGAGAGCAATCTAACCTTTTTGGACCCTAATAAAGCAGGGATTTATGCTATCCAAAATCAAGCCTACTATGAAGCTAAAACTAAAAGCTTTTGGTTCAAACATAGTGCAAATACCCTTCTAACAACCTCTTTTGGATGTATATAGCACCATGTTTTGTCATTTCTATAATCATTCATTTTACTACTGGTGGAAAGGAAAAAGAAGTCGTTTTAGTTTTGGTTGGAGAATAGGTGCGATAAGGGCTCTAGTTCAAGTCGAGTTGATTCATTTTCGTTATGTATTTATTCTATAGAACTTTACAAATAATTTCTTGGTATAATGGAATTGTTGTTGAATGCAAATGTCATGTTTTGGTGCTTGTATGTCTTTTTATTGAGTCTCAGTTGAAACCAAATGTTGGTATTTGATGTAATGTTTTGAGTCACCTTTTGCTCGCAGGGTTGGCTTTCGTGAAGGTAGAGCGGTGGTGGTGGTGAAGTGACTAAATTTGATAAAATGATATATTTTAAGGTTTTAATTATTGTTTTGCCACTTTTTTTAGTGTTTGTTATTTTTTTGGTCACTTTTTTTAATAGTGTTTCACTTTTTTCTATCACTTTATTTTTTCATATTTTTATTACTATTGAGTGACAAACATTAATTTTTAATTAAAAAAAAATGACACTTAGCTTTATATAGTATTTTTTTACTTTCAAAAAAAACTTTTTATATGATTACTGGGTTGCCTGAGTTGATAAATGACTATGGCGGTGAATTTACTTAAAGAAACATGGCTTTGATTGATGTTTTATCGGTGAACTAACTTAAAGATGCTTGGTGATGAACGAAAAAAGAGGAGGGACAATGGTTGTGTCACTTTTTGAACTAATTCCAATATTTTAATTGGTATTTTGTCACCTTTTTGAATTTTCGTCACTTTTTTAGCGTTTCTCATTTTTTTAAAAATTTTCTTACTTTTTTAGTATTTGTCACTTTTTTTTTTAATTTTGTCACTTTTTTTGTGTTTGTCACTTTCTTGAAATTTCTATCACTTGTTTGAACGACAAACAATTTTTTTTTTTAATAAAAGTGACATTGTATGTTATTTTTGATAAAATGGTGACACAATATTACTTTTTAAAGTTAAGTGTCACTTTTTTATATTAAAAAGTGACTTAATTTTACACAATATTTTTTACTTTAAAAATATTTTTCATATGATTTTGCATGAGGCCTCTAATTTTAAGAGTATTTTTGTAGGGAGGAAATTACATAATACCAGTTATTTAAGTATTACAATTCAAAAATCAAGGTTGAAGTTTCATTATTCACAAATCAGGTATTAACATAATAATTAAATATTAAATATTTCCATACAATCAATTACAAACCCTATCATTTAATTCTTCTCACTCACTCTCGATCTTCATCATTTCCCTCTCATGTCCTCCTCTGTCTGTCGCTGCTGCCACTAGAGCACTTGTCGTCGCCACCACGTAAGTAGCATTACGATGTTGCTGTAATGAAGAGATCGGAGCCTCTGCAAGCGGAAGATCAGCGGCGACGATCTGTAAACAAAGCGACGGTTGAAATCTTCTCCGATTTGTGTAGGTTTGTGCACCGCCACACATATTCCCTTCTCACAAAGGCGCTCCATCCATTACCGAAGATGGTGGCGCAGTGAAGGTAGCTCGTGGCTCTGCTTTTTATGTCATTGGTGGTTTGCTTGGTTGTATGGTGGATCTGGAAATTGGGGTGTGTTTGGATGGTGTTTGTGTAGTGGTGGTTTTTTGGTAGTGGATGTGGTGGTGGATCTGGGAGTTTGGGATGTTAAATCATCTGCACAACGGTTTCACCACCGGAAGAGACCTATCATGAGGTTGTGGTCATTTTTGTTGTTGGTGGTGGTCGTGGTGGTGTGGATGTGGGTGGTGGTGGATGTGGGTATGGTGGCGGTGGCTCTGTAGTGTGGATGTGGATATAGGTGGTGTTTGTCATGGTGTTTGGGCAGCAGTGTGTGTTTGCCATGGTGGCGGTGGCTCTGCCAGTGTGCAGTGCTTCTGGCGGTGCCTCTGCTATGTGGATGTGGATGTGAATGTGGGTGGTGTTCACCATGGTGTGTTGGGCAGCGGTGGCGGTGGCTCTGTAGTGTGGATGTGGATATAGGTGGTGTTTGGGCAGCGGTGTGTGTTTTGTGTGGTGGTGTAGGTAGAGGTGTTGACAGTGGTGGTGGTCGACGGTGGTGAAGTGGTTGATGATGGTGATGGCAGGTGCGGTGGTGGTGATGTTGGGTGGCGATGGTATTAGACCTAATATTTGGTTATATGTGACAATTATTAAACTGTGACGTCGACAAATTGTGGCTCAATTCTTGTTGGTGGTGACGATGATACTGTGATTAGATACGGTGGTGGTGGTGGTGTGGCGGGGTGGGGTGGGGTGGTGTTTGTGACCAAGTATTGGATTGGAATTGGGGTCGGGGTTTGGTGAATTTGATTAACTATTAAACTGTAACCATAAAATTCGATAATATGTGAGTAAAAAAATAATCCGTGATCAACAAATTTGAAAATATGTGACCGATCCATAAATTGTGATTTATAAATTGTTGATTTGTGACCTTGACAAAATTTGTGACCTATAAAAATTTTGATTTGTGATATCGAAATAATCTGTGACCTATAAATTTTTTGATTTGTGATTTCAAAATAATTTGTGACCTATAAATTTTTTGATTTGTGACTTCAAAATAATCTGTGACCAACAAATTTGAAAATATGTAACCGATCGATAAATTGTGACTTATAAAATTATTGATTTGTGACATCGACATAATCTGTGATCTATAAAAATTTTGATTTGTGATTTTGAAATAATTTGTGACCTATAAATTTTTGTTGTTTTGTGATTTCGAAATAATTTGTGATCTATAAATTTTTTGATTTGTGACTTTAAAATAATCTGTGACCTATAATTATATAGCTGTGACCATTAAATGTATAGTTTTGACTTTATTATAATTAATTAATAAAATATTTTTAATTAAAAAATAAAAATCTGTTTTTTGTATTTGGACAACTGAAAATATGAAAATTGAAGTATACATATAGACTAGTTCCATAATTAATGCCTCGATTTTGAATTTTTCCCTTTTGTAGGTCGCCCTTTGTTTTTCAAATTCTTTACTTTTCTGGCAATTAATTGTGGATATGGGCTTGAATAACACTCAGCTACAGCCTAGTGCTACTTTTTCCCATATGTGTTTCTAGATGCTGGTGTGGCAAAATTGGTCAACCTTTTTCTTTATGTTTTTTCATCTTCTAATAATGTTGAGCACTGGGACGAAACTAGAAGTTTGATATTGTGGGATTAAAAATTAAAATATAATTTTTTTTAAACAATATATTATTAATGAAAATAGGTTAGTAAATTACTACAAATATAGCCTGCACATTGTCATATTCTAAAAGGTCATATAATTACATCATTATTAATCTTGTCAAATATATCGTTCTCGACATTTATAAGCAATTATTGCTAACAAAATTATTATTTTAATGTTTTTGACTTCTGTCATTTTGAAACTAAAAATATTTGAATATTTTAACTAATTTAATTTAAATATGAAGACAAAATTAGTTAAAAATTAAACTACGCAACAGAAGAAAACAATAGAAAATTTAAACTGTCTGAGAACCTGAGATCATAATTTTGAATAACTATGAATATTAGGTTGAATTATTGATTTGTGTCAAGCACTCGAACTTTAAGTTTCAGACGAGATAACAAGTAATGAGGATTGTGATCATCAATATTTCTCAAATCTCAAATTCAAATGAATTTTAAAATAAAATCAGTAAAATCAAACAAGTAGAGTGTCAATTTGTTATCTAGATGGAAGAAAAAAAAAATTAGCTCAAGAAGAGAAAATCCAAAAATATGAATGGCGATCTCGAACTCTCTATAGACCACTATATTGATTCTTCTCCTTGTGGAGCTTATGATAAAGTCCAAATGCATATGAAAAGTCACGTGAAGGAAATGAGAGAAAATGAACTTGGTCATTTAGAGTTAGATAAGTGAAAGAACAATAAATGAACTTGTGCAATTAGACTTGACAAATTGACAAGGTTTTGATTAATTTACAGATTTAAAATAAATAAATAAAAAAGTGAAATTTTTGTGGGGTCAATTGAGCCCACATGACCCCATTTGGGTCTGTATATGGTTGTGCCAAATGTTTTCTATCAACATTTTCTGCACACAAAAAAATATTAAAAATTAAAAATTAAACTGCACCTACAGCATGATTGATAAAATAATAAAGGGACATTTTCAAATAACTCAAATGGCATGGTCCATGTTAAGCTGCAATTTTTTTAGATAAAATTAAACTTGTAATAATTTTTTTTTTTTTTTTTTTTTTTTTATAAAAGTTGATGAATTGTGGGGTTGAAAAATTGTTGATTCCATGAAATGTATAATTAAATTAAGTGTTGATTTTGAATTGAGTTTTAATTCACTTTTTAGTAATCGATAAAGACAACTCAGATGGAAAAAGTTTCACAAAATCTTGCTACCAAAACTATAACCTTCAAGTTGTGGAATCTTATGTCGAAATGATAATGTAAAAATGTAGGGCATTGATAGAGTATTGAGTATAATTATGAGTTTATAATTTGTTAAACATGTTTAGTACATGTTAGCCCCTGTCTGGCTCAAAATGCATTTTTTTCTTCTTTTCAACCATACATTTTTCAATAAAATAATATTACACACAAATTCAAAACTTTTTCTTAATTTTTAACCACACATTCTCCATCAATCAACTATTCAAAAATGAATTTTCTCCTCAAAAATGGGTATCGAACAGGGGCTTAATATTGTCTAAATAGAGATTCAGTTTGAGTGTTTTTTTTTTTTTTTTTGGCAATTATAAAGTTTGATTTTGTATTTGATTGAGTGCAATAGTACTTTTTGTTGTAAATATTTACGTTGAGTGAAATGCATTGAATGAAGATGTTTTTAGCATTGCTCAATGAAAATGGTAAAATTATGTTGAATGAAGTTAAAGATAGTTTTACAATCAATCGTGGAGCCAGCACCCAAACGATTCCGTCGAAATTTACAGGATGGATGCCATCTTTGTTGCAAACTTCAATCACCATCGGGAAGAAGTTGAATGGATCAGGGAAGGAGGAGGGAAAAAACAAGAGGAAATTACATAGAACTAGCTACTTAAACTTTCAAATTCAAAATTCAGGTTTGAAACTTATTTAATAAAAAATCAAGTATCAATTAATTAATATATATAAAAATTAATTTAATCTACAAACCCTAAATTCTCATTTTCATCTCTCCACTCTACACATTTTTCTCTCCTCGCTTTCTCTCTCTAGAAGGATTCTCTAACTTCTCTACCGGCGCCGGGAAATCTGAATGCCGCTCGACTCGCCTCACAGCAACAAGCTTGGTGCCGGTTCAGATGTGAGATCGGCGTCGCTGCAAGAAGAATGGCGGTGGTTGCAAGGGGCGCGGCGGTCACCTCTGCCCAGGAACACCGCTGCTGCGCGAAGAAGTGCCGAAAGAAGACGCCGTCGGAGATACGTCTTCCTCGGATTTTTGCGAGCCACAGCTCAGTGCAACGCCTTTGCGGCGGCGTCGTGAGCGATGACCTCTCTGTGAAAAAGGTGTTGTTTGATTGGGTCTTTGATTGGGTTAAAGAGGTGTTGTTTTGTGATGACCTCTCTGTGAATGGCGTCGCTCCGCGGTGGCACCGTCTTCTCAGCTGCAACCAGAGCATTATGCTGGCAACATCTTCTAGCTGTAACCGGAGCATTGGTGGTTCATTGATGGTGTTTTTGTGTGTGGTGGTGTTTTTGCGGTTGGCGATGGTGCGCTGTTGGTGTGGTGCGGCGATGGCGACGGTGGTTGTGGTGGTGCAAGGTGGCGGTTTGTGTTGATTACCAATGTGTGTGTGTGTGCATTTTTTTGTTTATTGGCGGTGGTGTGCAGTGCAGGCGATGGCGTGGTAGTTGATGAAGGTATGAAGTGGTGGTGCACTATTGGGGGTAGTGGTGATGCTGGTAGTGGCGTCAATGGCGAGATGGTGGTTGGCGGTTTGTGTGGTAGTGTGGTGCAGTCGGTTGTGTTGTGGTAGCCTTTTTTTTTTCCCGCGGTGGTTGTAGGGGTGTTGTGGCGGAATTGTGACCAACTATTTGGCTGTGGTGGTGGTTGAATTTGGCGGTGGTTTGAGGATGTTTTTGGTGGTTTTGTTGGTGGTGTGGTGCATGTGGCGGTGGTGGTGCAGTGTTGGTGAGGTTGTAGGTTGGGTTATTGGAGGTGGTGGTAGGTGGCGGTGGCAATTGTGGTGGCATCTGGCGGCGGTGTGGTGATGGTGGTGTTTTCTGATGTTTATCGAATTCTACAGTGGTGTTTTCTGGTGTGGTGTGGTGGGGTAGGGTCTGTGACCATAGAATAAAAAATAATCTGTACCAACAAATTAGAAAATATGTAACCAATAGATAAACTGTGACCAATAATTTTTTAAATTTGTGATCAATGAAGTTAAATGTGACCTTTAAAATTTTTTATTTGTGACCAAATATTGAATTGGGATTGGGCTCGGGGTTTAGTGAATGTGACTAACTATTAAATTGTGACCATAAAATTTGATAATATGTGAGTAAAAAATAATCCATGACCAACAAATTTGAAAATATGTGACCAATCGATAAATTGTGACTTATAAAATTGTTGATTTGTGACTTCGATATAATCCGTAACTTATAAAAATTTTAATTTGTGATTTCGAAATAATTTGTGACCTATAAATTTTTAAATTTGTGACTTCAAAATAATCTGTGACCTATAATTATGTAACTGTGATCATTAATTGTATAATTTTGACTTTATTATAAGTAATTAATAAAATATTTTTAATTAAAAAACAAAAACCTAATTTTTGCATTTAGGCAACTTGAAACATGATAATTGAAGTGTGCATAATTAATACCTTAATTTTGAATTCTTCCCAAAAAAAACAATGTTTGGACTACGGCCATTTTTCCCTTCTTTTTTATTTTTTTTATAGTTTTGGGCCCTTTATTTTTTGGCTTTTGTTTTTTAAATTAGACCCATTTGTTTCTTTGTATTTTTCTCCAGCTCCTATCTTGAATTTTGCAGAAGATAGACGAAGATAAAAGGCGCAAAACAAACCCTATATGCTATATCTCTGACTCCCTCTCGCCGTGTATGTGGCAACCCCCACGCCGTCGACGAGCCTTCAACCTTTGAGTGGATTGGTAGTGGATCTTTTGGAGAAAGATTGGTAGTGGATTTTTTGGAGAGTTTTATTTGGGTAATTTTGATTTCCATTTCTGAACTACAAATTGTTTTCTAGGAGCTCTTTTGGACGTGATGTTGTTTGAAATGATTTTACTTTAATTAATTTTAGGATCAAATTTACAAACTGGAGAAGAAGTTGTCATGGTGCTGGTAACTATGAAAGTTCTGTAATTTTGTGAATTTAAGTTTTTATTTCGAATAAATTTTTTAATTGTTCATTTATGACTATTCCATTGATCATTTTGAACAATTGCACTATTTATTATGAACCGAAAAAGAGTATTATTTAATTTTAGAGGGCAATGATTGATGAATGAAGAGCTCTGGTCTGTCCGCCTTTAGCCATTCCATTTAGTGGTTAATCGACACCTTTATTTTTTCTTGTTTACCTATTGCGAATTATTATTTTGTATTCACTAAGCTAGTTCATTTGTCAAGTTTTTTCTATTAATGAGACCTGCTACCAAATCTCTCCGGTTCAAGCAATAGATGTACTTCTTTGACACCAGTTTGTGCATTGATTTGTTTTAAGCTTCACTATGTGCACGTATTTGTTTCAAGCTTCATTTTCTACACCTTTTATTTATATTTGTAGTGTCTTTTATTTAAATTTGTGCACCTATTTGTTTCAAGCTTCATTTTTTACACCTTTTATTTAAATTTGTAGTGTCTTGAAGCAATATAATTTATTTTGTTTTCAGGAAAATGTTAAAACCAAGCACCCTCAGCTTTCAGAGTGACTTAGATGTTTCATTGGGGAATGATTTATGATTTATGTTTTATGAATTATGCATGTGAGCCTATAGCCCGCTACCGAGGTTTATGATTTATGAAAATTAGAAAATTAATGAATATGTTAATATTTGATATATGTGGAGTGTGAGTGTGAGTGTGAGTGTGATAAATGATAAATTGGGGAATTTGTGATTTATGATAAATGATAAATTGGTGTTGAAAATTGAAAATTGGAACAGGATGATAGATTGAAGAATTGTGATTTGTGATTTTAGTGCATTTACATATATTGAAGAATTTGTAACATTATTTAATTAAATATTAATAAACGATTTCGCTATTGTGATAGTTGACTGTAGACGGTCAATGGTCGCCACAGCTAAGGTTCATTCCTGGATACATCATTGTTTACTATTGACATAAGTATATGTCCTTGTTTGATAGATATTGATGTCTTTCAAAACACTTTCCAGCCATTTTCCACACAAAATGTCTTGAGCTACATCAACTGTTGTAACCCTTTATCTTTTTCATTGTCAATTTTTATTTTTTTTGTTTTTTGTTTTTTTTTCTCATACTTGACATCTACATTGAGATTTAATGCTGCACATGGGGGAGATTTCAAGAATAACGATGATGAATGAAAGTGGTGTGGCACATGGATGATGTCCATACAAGTTCAAAGTAACATTTTTTGATGATCTTGTCTATAGAGAAAAGAAATAATTGAATGTCGATGACAATAACTTGACAGTGCATTTACATTTCAAGTTACCTCATTCAATGTTGTTCCTGCCAACATCGGGGAAGGTTGAGGGTGATGGCAGTCCTATATTTGCTCCAGTAGCCCTAGAACATTAATCATATGGGATTCATTGTTAAAATGATGGCCTTGTCCCATAGTCGAAACTCCAATAGCCGGACGCTTCCACAATCAATGCAACATATAAAGATACTAGTGATCCAATCTATGGCGGTAAATCGTATCACTGCTTCACATACAGCTGCATCCGCCACCTATGTAGTGGATGAGATATGTATTGAACATGGACAGACGTTGAATCCTTGCAGAAATGCCCCAAGAAGGTTCTTGAAAATACACTATATGTCCAAACAGGATTATGCTATAAGTACAAAATCCTTGACAAAAAGTTTGACAAACTTGACAAGTGTTGGCGCCCCTCCAATAGGGAGGCGCACTTGTCAAGTTTGTCAAACTTTTTGTAGATTATTTTGTACAAAGAATAATCCATTCAAACATTAATGAATGGTAGGAATGTAGATGTGGGCAACACTGAATCGGGGTCATACATCAAATCCTCCTGGTAAATGCACAAACAAACAATGCTCGTGTCGATACACAAATGACCGTCGTGATAATGGTTGTAAAAATGTTCCTGATACAAAATATAATCCAAATGTTAATGGTTGGAATACGAATTCCAGTCATCATACATGCAAATGTTCCAACAAATAATGCACCTGATGATACATGATTAATTGTCCTTGCGGTAATGTTGGACGTGCAATTGTGGACAACACCTTTTGTTTTTGGGATTTCTTAGTCTGTGCCCAGCTTACAAATGATAGGGTTGTCGGATATGCTACTACTAGAAGGCTTCAACGATAGATTAATAAAAGTCCTACTGGTAATTTTTCGATGGAAACATAACCGCCGACTGCATTGCCTACATAAACAAGTTTGTTGAAAATACCGACGTCTTTCTATGAAACCTATCAGCCATTGTTTTAGTGATTTTCTTTAGTAAATTTTGTTCGATAAAATTTCACAAGCGTACAGGATTATTGACAACTAATAATTTTGATGAGATAGAGTATCGTCTCACGGAAGATAAATTTCAATTTAAGTTTACTAGTTCTATATGAAATTTGGATTTCGTAAACAAAAGAGATATTTTAATTTGATTTCAGGCTAAATTATCTAAGTGGTAAAAAGTGTTTTTGTCTCAAATTGTATTGTTGAAGTGTGTAAACACTAATACACTTAATTACAAGTGTAAGCTATTAGATTGGATTGGAATAAGAGAAGTGGTGGCAGTAGGGTGTTGGTCTTCAAATGATCCTATAAGACTTAATGGTGTGAGAGTTTGGGTTGATGTAGTTGTGAAACCTATTGCATTCTTGTGAAGGCATATTTCTAATATAACTTGTATTGAAAAATGTGTTGGTACAACAATTGCTCGACCGTTTGACAAAGTTGTAATGGAGTAAATAACATAGACAAAAGGTCAAATTATTTATACTAATATCTCCAATTACTAATTAGGCTCTGTTTGATTCGTCAAAATTTTTCCTGGAAGTTGGAATCGAATTCCAAATTTCACTTTTTGTCTGTTTGATAGCGTTTTTTTTTCCATGAAATTGGTTTCCACCTAATTCCAAGGTACAACCATTTGAAGCGTGATTTCGTAGTATTCAATTCCTTGCTATATGGTGGGAATTGGTTTCCACTTTTTATTTATTTATTTTTTTTTTTTTTAGCAATAGAAACAAATTCGAAGATAAAGTGTAAAAAAAAATTATCTATTTAATTGACAAATTCCATGCAAAACAGAGTCAAACGTAAAAATAAAAAATAATTTTTTTTTTGGCAATCTAAACATATTTTGTCCCCAATGATAAAAAATTTATCTATTTAATTGAAAATTTGCATAAAAAATAAAGTCAAACGTATTATAATAGAAATGTGGAAAATTATACCAATCAAACACCTTTAATTCAATTCCCGGTAAAACGATTCCAATCAATTCAATTCTTTTCCACCCATTTTCCACCCTTGCAATCAAACGGTCCGTTCCGTTTGATTGCAAAGATGAAAAATGGGTAGCAAAGAAATTGATTTTAGAGAATGGAATTGTCTGGAATTGTTTTACCGAGAATTGAATTAAAGGTATTTGATGGATATAATTTTTCACATTTCTATTATAATACGTTTGACTTTATTTTTTTATGCAAATTGTCAATTAAATGGATAATTTTTTTTTACCATTGGGGACAAAATATGTTTAGTTTGCCAAAAAAAAATATATATATATTTTTTATTTTTACGTTTGGCTCTATTTTGCATGGAATTTGTCAATTAAATGGATAAATTTTTTTACACTTTATCTTAGAATTTGTTTTTATTGCTAAAAAAAAAAAGGGGGTGGAAACCAATTCCCACCATATAGCAATGAATTGAATTCTACGAAATCACGCTTTAAGTGGTTGTACCTTGAAAAATGGGTGGAAACCAATTCCATGGAAAAAAAAAGCTATCAAACGGACAAAAGGTGGAAGTTGGAATTCGATTCCAACTTCCATGGAAAATTTTGGCGAATCAAACGGACCCTCAGAGTTTTGAGTTTTTTACTTTACACTATTTTTACATTCTAATAAGTTTTATCACTTTGTTAATTTTCCAACTTAAATACATTATTAGTTTGATGGATGTCTTCTCCAAACAAGTTGCAAGGATTCAAGAAATTTTCTTATGAAGAATTAGAATGAGATGATTCTAATTTAATTTTCATTAGTGCATTTTCAAGCATATATTGCTATTAGTATGTGATGTGAAGACGAACTATAATTAGATTTTTCTATTGAATAAGTACACTTGTGTATTTCTACAAAACAATATTAATACATATTTTGAAATTTATTATTGGCATGGTTATTGTTGTTCATACCTTTAGTCCAAAAAATAATGCTATTGAATATTTACATTTGACAATTAACGAATTAGGAATGTTATTTAATATGTATACATTACAATTAAAAAAATGCTATTGAAAATGATACATTGTATTCAATAAATATTATTAAAAAAACAATTATGCTGAAAAAGAATGTTATTGAATATGTAATCATGAAAATTAAAGAACATTATTAAAGCCAAAATTATAACCAAAAAATTGCTCTCAAATTAAAAAAGATTGCACTGAAAGAATGCTACAAATACTAAACTCGTGATGATAATAGAATGCCATTATAAATTTTTTGTAATAACACTTTATAATAGCATTTAAAAAAGGTTATAATAGAGATATGATTTTTAATACCATCACCTATAATAGCATTCCGAGAAAAGCTACAAAACATGTTAGATAGCATTCTTTGTAAGCTATAGATGAGTTGATATGTTTTATGAATTTACAAGTTGGACCCTTGTTTTTGTAGGATGCATCAATAAGCCATCTTCCACTCACAACTCCAAGTAAAGGAACTAAAATTAAAAGTTAAATTTTATTTTACGATACATATTCAATGATTCAAATGGTAATTTACAGCAGCAAGTTTAATAACATTGGGTGGGGTTGATTCGCTATGCTTCTTTTCACTGAGCAAGAGAACCTAATGATGATCACTACTTTAGGACAAAACAGGCAAATGTATTCTTGGTTTCTTCAACTTTTACTAGTTATTGAAGGACTTCACAGACACAAAACACAAGTCCACAGAGGAGGGCCAGGAGGTAACATGAGATTTTTTCCTTGAGCTTCAGGCTTAAATTGTGTGAATTCTACTCAGGTCCCCGAGTTATAGATAACTTCCAAATCTACCTCAGTGAGTTATTTTTTTCGCTAATTTTACGATTCCACTAGTATAGGAAAGAGCAGTAGTAGTCTATTTCAAGTAATAAAATGTTATATTCGTTACTTGATTTAGAAACAACTCCACTGTATCATATTTCCTAGAAAAGGAGCATACACAAAAAATAAAATAGGCCATGTAATTTTATTTGTAATATCGTGCATCTCCGGTGATAAGGTTTTTGATCCATGTAATCGGCCATGTACCGTAGTAATAGACTACCAGTTGAAGATTAAACAGCTAATGAATTGTATCTTATATAGTTTACACTATTGTACTTCAATTTTGATTCTATCTTTTACAAGTATCTATCTAAAACTACGTTATATACCATGAGGGGCATTCTTTGAGGACACCGGTTGTAGGATCGCCTAGATGAGTATATATGCAGCCTCCAATGAAGGAGGCAACCCTACAATTGGTTCATCTAAAGCAACCCTCCATGTAGGGACGAGGAAATGAGGGATTTGATGGCTACCAAACATGGTTGTAGGGGGTATTGCATGTGGTATGGTCCCATATGACAACCAGACTAACATAGATAATTTATGAAAGAGTAATATTATGTAGTCCTATCTTTATTAACGGTTGCGTTAATGTGACATTAAATGATAGGTAAATTAATGAGTAATTTAATTTTACCTTTCATTTAGCTAAGCATCTAGTGTCAACTAGACTAAGGTTGTAATTTCAGTGGGGTTAAATAGCATTACTCTTTATAAAAAAGCTTGTGAGAAAAATGTTTTCTATTTAGCATAATTTTGCAAAGAAGTTAATACATTTATATAAGATAGGAAATCAATTTCATGACATAAATTATAGATATTTATAAATGAATGATGAAAAGTGGATGATACTTCCGAATTTTACGAAATATTTGACTAAAAAATGATATGACCGTTTATAAACAAACATCGGCTTAATTTATAAATAATGTAGTATGTCTACAATAGGAGCCTTATATATTAGAATCATAATTATTTAATGGCGACGGATAATTGTATGCTGCTTTAGGGAAGAATAAATTCCTCACGAAAAGGAATTTACTGATTCTCTCTCAATTGGTTAGATTGTATTAGCGATGATTTACTTCATCGACGATGTCTTTGGTTCAAGTCCAGGATGAAACAAATATATAACCAGAAATAGATCTTTATTGTTTGTTTTTCTTTTCTTTGAAATGAAAAAAATATATATATAAAATAAAATTTTGCTTTCCCTTCTCTCTTAAAAAAATAATATCTTGAAATATTAACAACGGGTAGAAAAAAAGACATCACTAATCATCACCAGCCACGTGTACTCTTCAAAATTTGCTTCCAATCACATGAAAATAGATACAAGTCAACCGAACCCAATCCCACCTTCAGCTTTTTCTTCCCTGAAAAGCATCCAAATTGATTTATTGTTTAGCTTCAGATACATTGATCCTAACCACCAGATCGGAAAGAGAAAAATATCTAATCGAAGAGAACGATTTCCATAAATGGGAAATGCATTAAGATTCTTGTGTGGCCAATGGGGGCCTTTCACCGCCGATGATTCGCTCGGCCACCACGGTGTCACCACCGACACCGTCGGCGTTTCAGCCTTGGCCCACGATCTCTACAACTTTGAAATTACCTCCCAGGTACCTACCAAGTTATTTGTAAAAAATTACTTAGTTGAAAAAAGATTGTACCTTTGGTTCAATTTAAAGCTGTGGTGTAGTTTAATTTCAGTTTTGTTGTCAATATAAGAATGTTTACTTGACTTTCTTCGGTTTGAAGGTTCCACAAGGACTCGGTCAGCATGTTATCTCATCTCAGAAAGCTCAGGCTAACTGGTAATCTCTGCATATCTACAGTCCCTTTTTGTTTTACTCTGATTAATGGGAATTTTAATGACAAATAAAGGTATAAGAAACTTTCTGATGCGTGGAGAGAAACAAAACCGCCACCGAAAACACCAGAAGAAGTTTCAAGGCTAGTGATTCAGACCTTGAAGAGACATCAGAAGGCTGATGTTGAGGTACTTAAAATGAAATCTGTGTTTCTGTATAACTATCACTGCATTGACTACACTACAGCAGCAAAAAAAATCATTTTTGGTCCATTTCATTTCGTGTTAAGTTTACCTGTTAAATAAATCAATCATCCTACTTGTATAATATTTTTTTACAATCTAGGTTGACAACACATACTTAACAAGATCACATTCATCTATTTTAGAAACTATTTTTTTTAAATCAATGATCTAAATTTTGACAACATCAATTTTGTCAACCACGAGAGTAGAGATGTAGTGGGAAAAATTGAAAATATAAGAGATTGTTTTGATAATCTTGTGTAAAATTTTTAAAAAATCTTTTGCAAAATCTTGGATTTCAAATTTAGTGTGAGGACGACGGATCCCACTACCCCCACCGTAGATCCGCCCATGGTTTGGTCTGGTCTAGTGTGATGTGCTATGCTTGGCCGGTATGAATGATATTTAGGGCCCGTTTGCTAGGCAAAGGTGAAAATGAATTGTAATTCCATGTTAGTTGGAAAATAAAAACTCACCAAATCCATAAGAATCTGTTTTCCTTAACAACAAAGAAAATGCAACTTAAAATTGTTGTATCTTGGAATTCGAATTCTGTTTCCACCTTCGTATTAAACGGTCAAAGTAGAATTCATTTTCCTTGGATGTGACATTTTTCATAGAATTCATGCCTATCAAACGGACCCTTACTTCTTTCGTCTTTCCCATTTTCAGTGTTTTCAATTTTGCCTATTAGCTGCTGGTAGAATGATCAAACTGGAATAAAATTGAAAGTTAAGTAACCAAATGAGATCAAAATGAAGTTGAATGACCACCTTAAAACTTCACCAAAACATTAATGTCCAGTTTTTTCTACTCATTAATAAAGCAACTATTCAAGAAATCAGTAAGGTTCTAGATTATAACAGCCAGTGCTTTGTTATATAGGGATTATTGGCCTTTTATGGCCTTCCACTACCACAGACTCTGGTTGAGCTTTCTCATGGCGCTCCTCAGTCGCACCCGGCAGGACTCAAGTTCGAATTGCACACTATCCCCGTAAAGAAACTTATTTTTGTTGAAACTCCATTAGAGACCACATTAAGCCTTGTTTGTCTACCATTATTTTAAAACTTTTTTTTCTCAAACTCATTTTCAACTAGACATTCTCACAATAAAATATTTTGCACGTAAATCCAAATTTTTTTTCCTATTTTTAACCACGTGCTCTCCACAAATTCACTATTTCAAAACTCATTTTCCTTCTTTAATGGTAGATAAACAAGGACTAAGATTTAAGCAACAAATGAGGTGCGCGTTCTATTCTGTTAGGTGGATGCGAAAGCTGTAGCAGATGGAGATACCATAACGGTATATGTTAGTACTTCTGATCCTAGGGAGTCGTCGAATGTTCCTAGAGATGTGCAAGTTGCAGCTATTCAACGATCTGAAGCTCGTGCCCAAAGAAATTATGATATGGCTGATGAACTGCACCAACGAATTATTGATTTAGGATATAGGTTGATTGATCTTATAACGAATTCATCCGTTTTGTGCAATTTTATCATGAATAGGTTTTTGCTCAGCAGGGGTTTCTCTTGCAGGGTCATACCAGTTCAAAATGAGCAGATTCTTGCACGAAAATATCGAATAAGATTAAGGTATAAGAAACTGTTCTACGGAAAATCGTGCTTTTAGGTACAATACAGGCTAATGACATTTGAAATGTAACAGAGGAATCGATGCACCAGAGGGCAAAATGCCATATGGGCAGAAGGCAAAGGAAGAATTGACTAAAATTGTTGAAAACAAGTGTTTGCGAGTTCTGGTTTTTGATGAAGATCGTTATGGTCGCGCTGTGGGAGACGTATATTGCAATGGCATATTTGTACAGGTACTGCATTCATCTGTTTGAACCCAAATGCACTCGAAAATTGAAACTTTCAAGAACCCGTCTTCTAAATTCTTGATATGTGCAGGAAGTGATGCTTAAAAAAGGGTTAGCATGGCATTATAAAGCCTATGACCAGCGGCCGGAATTGGAGAAGGTCTCTGATTTTTCTATATTCTAAACCATTTTTGTTCTGCTTTTCCTAGTCTGAAATGCTTGCTTTTGCATCATTGTAGTGGGAAAGGGAGGCAAGAGCTAAGCGAGTTGGGTTATGGGCAGCATCTAACCCAGAGATGCCATGGGAATGGAGGAAGGACAGGCGTGAAGGCAGATGATCATGAGTAGATTTTGTCAAATTCATGGCCAAATCTTGTGGGTGTGGGATTGAGTCTGATGTACTCAGCTGCTGTAATTTCTTCAATTAAGGATTATAATGTGGTAAACTTGGCAATCTAGTGGTTGCTAGACCAAATGTACATAAACAACTTGTTCGAATGCATGTCTTACTCTGGTTTTCCGCTTTGCTAATTACAAATCTTATTTATCTTTTTGCTCCATTTTTAATCCTCCTCATGATTGGTTTAAGATGAATTCTTTCGTATTTTCTCGTTCGGGCCCAAGGGAATATGGGCTGTCTCAACATGGACTCACCTTTTTTTTCATCCCAAACATGCTAAGACAAGTGATAACACAGAGCATGCTATGCAATTGAACAAGTATTCTTTTTGTGCTAAACAATAGGACCATATAAGGGGAAGGGAGCTATGCCATCAGTCCTAAATTTAGTAATGTTCGATACAAATTATTTTAACTACACTTCAAAATTTTGCATCGTACATAGATCGAAAGCAATGTCAACAGAGAAATTGGGAGAACAATGGGCCAAGATATTGGTTATGAGATCAATCATCTTCACAAACAAAGAAGATGTCCCATGTACAAATTAAAAGACAAGTATAATCTCTATTTGAGTGGTTTTCCACTTGACATTATTCTCCCAACATGAGAAGGATCACTCACTTAGCCAAAAGTTTAGTATTTATTACATTTAAGAAGTTGAAATGCATCACTAAGGGACCAAGTAAAATGGAAATCAATATATCATGAACTTCGTTTCTTTAATTCAACATCAACTGGCCAAAGAAACTGAGATGTAGAAATAGGATTCACCCACAAAGTTAAGAAATGTAAAAGTAAAATGTGGCACTGCTGTACCTGGAGAAGTAAAATAAGTAGAGATTGGGGAATTAACTCGACAAAAAATTTTACAAATTGAAAAGCACAGTCCAGCATTGTTGGGTTGCAGAAGCATGGTATACATGGATTCTGGGGCAGAACAAAAGCACACTGAACAGAAAGAGCTATTGTTAGTATGCAACAGTAGCTATTTTAATTTTTCACAGAGAAAGAACTTGATCACAATATATCAACAATCATTTTTGCAGGACCAAACAATAAAATTGTTTAACAAGAATAAAAGTGGGACACTAAAAAAAAAAAAGGATGTCAAAAGCAGACCTTCTAGTGGACTGTTTGAGGAAGCCATGACGATTATGGGACTTACCCTGCATGACCCACTCAGTTGGCTGTCAGTTTCATTTTCTGCCAAAGGTTTGAATATGTTTTTTTGTTGGCTTAACATTTGCGCTAAACAATCATCACAAAGATAAATGCAGAAGCCTATTCAAAGTTTTTATTTCTGGCCAGCTACTTCACTAGTAATTAAAGATGTAATATTAAACAGTAACTAATTTTCTTCTAAGCAATCATTATAGGTGCCCTTTTAATTCTTTAATAGCTGATGTAGAAGCATCAAATTCCGCACTCCGCAAAACAAGAACTACTAACTGTTTTTCAATACATTAAGTTAATATTTCATTCTTGAAATTTAAACCTTTTCAACAAAGTTTTGGCATGAGTGCAAGTTCAACAACAGCAATAACAGAAAACCAAGTCTTATTCTCTACATATTTTGGGTCAGTTAACTGGATCCTTTTTCAATATCTGGCCCACGACTACATTGACTGAAAAATCTAATAAAATCAATTTTTTTGCAACCACCGAGGCCAAATACTGATTTTGATCTACTTTTTCGTACTGTATCGTTTTTAACCAACATTGCATTTCTCTCACAAGATTGATTTCTCATGTCCCAACTGCCAACCACCTAAGATTGTCATTTCATTAATTCATATGTTATCATTTGGCTACCTTCAATTGGTAGCATATATCCTCATTTCTTATTTGATCCATTTTAGTATGGTCACGCATCTAGTTTAACATCTCATTACCATTATGGTCATCTTATGAATATATTATCATGTACGGCCAACATTCGGGCACATATAACTCAATAGGTATCTCAGATCACCAAATTTATGCAGCAACTTCTTTATATCAAATTATTTACTGAAAATGAATGGAGATTTTACCATACAAGTAGCTAGTGAAAAGACAAAGGCATAAAACTAATGTTTAACATGTGTAGAAAGTGAAGTGCAAGATTAACAGATAAGAATGGGAATCCAGTACAACATCTGTCATCTCAAGAATACAACATCACGAACAAGGAATGCATAATTGCTAGCATCATGATCAACGAATTGACTACGCACACTGGCAAATATCTTTGATAATTTGGCCTTTCTAGCTTAGCATTGTTGAGATTCAAAATGATCGAGAACTAGAATAAGCACTTGTAAGATTGCTGTTATCACCAAATGATTTCTCAGACAATATAATTCTTTCAAGCCACTGAAAGTAGAAGGAATATTCTTTCTATTGCTGAGCAGACAAAGTTGACACCTAAAACCTTTAATATGTTTTAGTTGGCTTACCACTTGTTCCAAGCAATTATCCCCAAGATAAATGCAGTAGCATATTTAATGTTTATTGCTAACCAGGTACGTGTAATTAAATATAATAGTATTGACATTGTCAAACTTTCCTCGAATCATCATAGCACACCCTTTTAATTCTTACACTGCTGATGTAGAATCATCAAACTTTGCACTCTGTAAATAAGAATTGTAATTAGAAGAGAGAATAATTTCATTATATTATTCATTGGAGAAGGTACACACACACACACACACATTAGGAATTCTATATTAGGAAGAATCCTAATTAGAGATCCCTATAATTAAAGCTATATAATAATACAGGCTGTACATTCTATAACACTCCCCCTCAACCTGTAACATAGATATTAATCATCTCCAACTTGTTACAAATATAATCAACCTAAATCTCATTTAGAGCCTTTGTGAAAATATCTCCTAGTTGTTCTCCTGTTTTCACATATCCTGTAGAGACTAAATTCTACTGTAATTCTTACTAACAAAATGACCGTCAATCTCAATATACTTAGTTCGTTTATGAAATAATGATTAGAAGAAATGTCAACATCTTGATTGTCACGCCACAACTTGTGTATGTCAATAATTTCAGTATCCCATATCCAGGAGATCCCTTTAGATAACACAAGATCTGTTCTAAAGCTATCCAATGGTGAGCTGTTGGGGAAGACGTGAATTGACTTACAATACTGACAGGATACGCAATATCACGACGGGTTACTGTAAGATAGTTCAATTTATCAACCAGTCATCTATACTTCTCAGGATCTTCAAATAAATCACCATCTTTGGTAAGTTGCAAATTAGGAAGTATTAGAGCACTGCTTGACTTAGCTCCCAACTTTTCTGTCTCAGTTAATAAGTCAAGCACATATTTTCTTTGAAATAAGAATATGCCTTTCTTGCTTATTATCACCTCAACTCCCAAGAAATACTTCAACACCCCTAAGTCTTTCGTGTGAAGCTGGGAGTGAAGAAAGGATTTCAGAGATGAAATTCCCCTAGTATCAGTGTCGGTAATAACAATATCGTCAACATACACAACAAGGAGAATAATGCTAAATTCAGATTGTTTGTAGAAGACTGAGTGGTCAGACTAACTCTTTTGCATTCCAAACTTTTCCATTGTCTAGCTAAATTTTTCAAACCATGCACGTAGACTCTGTTTCAAATCATATAAGGACATTCGGAGATGACACACTTTCTAATACTCCCCTTGAGCAACAAACTCAGGTGGTTGCTCTACATAAACCTCATTTTGGAGTAAGAAAGCATTTTTTATGTTTAATTGATGTAAATGCTAATTATGTGTAGCTACCATAAAAATGAACAAGTGAACAGATGTTAATTTAGCTATAGGAGAGATAGTGTCAGAGTACTCTTCTCACCCATCTTGCCAAAAGCTTTGTTAAATTGCATGGCCGATATACTCTTCTCACCCATCTTGCCAACTTGTGTAGGAATGACGCATGGTTTATTACCCATCATCACTAGTAAATCGGAATATGACAACACTGCTATCTTAGTATCCCGAAGAAATTCCAATCCCAGAATAAACTTGAAGTCATCAATCTGAACTACAGATAAATTTGTCCTTCCCTCGAAGGGCACTGCTTTGATTAACACAGATTTAGCTACTTCAACTATTGGTTGAACAGCGGAATTGATTGCTTTGACCTTTCCATTACCTTTTCTAGAACAATTCCAAGTCGCTCTACTTCGGTACTTGCAAGTTAGTTGTGGGTAACACCAGTATCCAACATAGCCTTTATTGACTTTCCATTGATCTTCACATCAATGTACATTAGACCATTGACCTTAAAAATACGAGTCTTTGATTCTTTCACCTTTGTCTCTTTCGAGGAAACGTCATCCCTTTCAGCAGCTCGGTGTGACAGTGTGTTGCACCGATGTAAAAATGCACCAAATACATCCTCATCCTCTTCGGAGTCGATTTCACCATGACAGCTAGTTTGTGGGGCATCTTGCTTTGAACTTGATCCACCACTTGCTAGTTGACAATATGCATTCACCATCCGTTTCTGAGGACACTCCGACACCCGATGATGTCCTTCACATAAAAAGCATGTCAATTTGGGAGTGACATCACATCTGCCCTCCATTGCTTTTCCTTTATTCCAGTTGTTACTACTACCACAGTTATAGTTTCCTTGATGGCTGTTAGGATAATTTCCTTGGAAGTTACTCTGACAGGTGCCTTGATAGGCTCCTCCCTCATTATGAGAGTAACACTCCCCCATTTAGGTTCGAACTCAATCTATAAGGTCTGTTTTCACCCCCGATAGCTTGATTATTCCCAGAGGGTTGATCTTTTCTCGATTCTAATTGATAATCATTCACGCATTCGATGGCTCCCATGGCCGCACTCAAATTAGTAACCTCTGTTTCTAAAGTTCCGTGTGTGTTCACGATTTCAATCAGAGCTTATCCTTTTCCGACATATCTCGAATATTCAGCATATACCCTGAAAAGGCTTTCACATACTCCCTGATGGAGTTTGTATGTTTCAGATCGTGCAGTGCTCGTCGAGCTTGATATTCTACATTTTCCGGGAAAAACTGCGATTTGATCGCTTCCTTGAGGAAATCCCAAGAATCTATTCAGACCCTATCGGCCTGAATATTAGCATATTTGGACTGCCACCATAATTTCGCATCTTCACATAGATACATAGTAGCTGTGGTGACCTCTCTTGCTTCGTCTTCGATTGAAGCTGCTAGAAAGTATTGTTCCATGTCAAACAAGAAGTTCTCAAGTTCTTTTGCATCGCGTACTCCTTCGTAGGTACATGGCTCTGGGATTCTAAGTTTAGAAGTATACTCGTGTGCGGGGGCTTGCCCACCGCCCATTGGAGTACTCACAATTGAGCTCTCAACGCTTCCATTTCATCCTGCAGATCAGGAATGATTGCAACAGTTTCAGTCATTGTTCTACAAGCCTTTCGACTTTCATCCAGTTGGATGTGTAGTTCACGAATTTCCGTCTCCGACGCCTCAGCCTTTTCCTCGAAGCCTTCCACGGCATAGCACAACCTAGTAGTTGTCATATCAAGCGCATCAACGCGCTGTTTAGTATTCTTCTTTTGAACACCTACCACTTCAGTGGTGTGTGAAGAAATTGGATCCATAGCTTTCTTATCGAAGGTTGTGTGCCACAGCTCTGATATCAACTTTCACGGGTGCCTTTCTTCTTAGCACAGAAAGGGACACCGTGCGACAGTAGTCTACTTTACTAGACTACCTTCCGCCTTTTCTAGGTCACTTCGGGACGAAAGAAAATTTGATTACAAATTTGTAGAAAGCTTACAACTGAGAATTTGAATGCATTGAAAGTAAATTGATTTTTGATTCATGAAAGCTGAAAATTACAATTGAGGAAAGCAGAAAATTACAATTATTGATGCAGGGAGCGGACACCAGAAAGTTTAAAAGATTGTTTGAAAGACTAATACCCCCTATAATAGCTCGCGGAACAAAAACCTAAGTAACAGAAGTAGACGTTTAAAAAACGAGTCGTACTAAACGTTTACTAATATCCAAGCTATTTTACAACTGAAATAACTATTACAATAGAAATGAAATTACAACTCAAGCTTGAACTAATATTTACAATGTGTGGCCGAAGTTGGACAAACTGCGGCTGCGGATGCGGATGGGTTAAGGGGCTAAGTAAAGCTGCGGTTCTTAACACCAACTCATGTTAGGAAGTGTTCCTTGATTGTAGAAAAGTTAAAAGTATATATATTTATATAGACAAAATATGAAGCATGTTAGATTTGTGTCTCAAAGTGTCCAATGCGTGTCGGACATGAAACTCCACCCTAGAAGGGGTATCTCCGTAATTCATAGCTTTCCATTACTGAAAGAACATTCAATGACTCGGGATTTGATTAACCACAATACTTTTAAATTCTAAAGTAATCTCCCAAAGTTCTAATGTATTATCATCTTAATCTCATCAACTAAAAATGTCATATATGAACTGATCAAAGGACTCACTTTCGACTTATTTGGAAACTAAAATCTCAGCTTTATGATAAATACAAAAAGGCTAAAAGGGCTCTACGACTCAACAGAATTGCATCAGCTTATCCCAGACATTCCAGAACAATAGATGATACAGTTTTTACTTCTTTAATTTCTATTACAACTTTCATTTGTTTTATTATATTATGTTCTTGCATAACCCTAATCAATACTTTTCCCTTTGATAATGGGCAAAAGATCCAAATCTATTTAATGCAAAGAATTTGCAGCTTAAAACCTTATGATATATCAAATTAGTTATGGAACTTAAAACCTTACCACATTAGCATCTAGTGAAGTGACCTATGCATAAAAGTAATGTCAACATGAAAGGAATTGCAAGACTAACAGATAAGAATGAAGATTCAGTACAACCTCAGTCACCTAAAGAGTACAGCACTAGAACTACCAAATTCTTAGCATCCATGGGATCTAAATATTGCTAATTAGAGATCAACTAATTGTAAATTGAAGCAAAAAGTCAAGTCATATACAATGAAAAAACTACGATTATGAAATCCAATTAAGGAAATATTGAGGTATTTTGCAACTTTAGTACATGTACTTCATCTAAAGTTCATTTCCACTAAGCAAACGAATACTATATATAATGCTTAAGCATATGCATATTATGTTACCCTGAAATCTAGCCAAGTCAAACATAAAACTTTTTTTCAAATTCATTATCTTGAGACTGTACTGATAATTATACAGATTATACCGAGTGTGCTAGCTAATGATTATTTCACGACTTATTCATGCCAATTTATGACAGACGTGCTGAAATTTTTTGTCCTAGAACAAGGAGTTCATAGTTGCAAGTATCAGGATCAATGTATTGTCTACTCAGTGGCAAATATCTTTGATGATTTGCAGAATAGAAAAGCTTTTCTAGCAGAACATTCCTAAGATTTTCCATGCAACCTCACTTTTCAAGTTACTGAAAAGCAGAAGAGGTAATATTAATTTCTTTTTGTGTATAGACAAACTTGACAACTAAACCGATCCAGTCCATATTCATATTTTTCTTGTAAATAATTCTAAAAATATAACTCGAGTGTGAAGACACAAGATAGAGGATAAAAGAAATAATTCATAAACATTATGATGGAGATAAGATAAGAGATTAAAATAAAGATAAATTTAAATTAGGATTCTATAATAGTAGTTTGATTTAAAATATATTACTTAGATTCGATTTGATTTGATATTTTGATAAAGTTCTAGATTAGGTAGAATTTGATTTGATTTGATATTCTTTCAGTTTCTAGCTTTATAAATAGAGGGCCTATTCATTGTAATTCGCACCCTTGATTATATGAATAAAGATTAATTTTCCTCTTGCCCTCAATTCTTCTCTCTTTACCTCCCTTTCCCCTTCTCCTATAATTCTCCTCTTGCATCCTACGTCACATAAATGAAGGAAATATAATATCCTCATAACATCTATTGTTTTGTAACATCAAAATCAACTAATCAAACATGCCTTATGATAACCACAAATTTGGAAGAAAATTCACCTCACTGTGTCATTGCATTTTTCACTGAAAACCACGCCTTCTTCTATTTGGCAAGTTCCTTTGAGTTATCAGAATCCGAGTCACTTGCATTATAACCTAAAGCAAGAGAAAAATATGAACGTTAAGAAGCAACAAACAGAACTACTATTAGAGAGATTGAGGAACAGAAAGAATGAGACCTGGATGCTTATCTCCAACTTTCCATACTGAAGATCTGCTTTTTGAAGCCCTATTAATCCAAGCTCTTCCCTAAATCCAAAATAGAAAACAAACTACTTGTGCATCAACCATAAGGTAGTTATACGAAATACAATCTTATGTGTATCCCACACTCCAATGTCTTTCATTATTCATGAATTTATCAAGGCGGAAATGAAAGTGACAAAGAATTGAGTGCTCAGTGCTCACATATTTTCTCAGAAAATTATACAAAAATCAACCTTCTTCGTAAAATCGTATGATTAAATTAATGACATTTACTTGTAATATCTCATAAAAAAAAAACCCAGTATTAATTTCACTCAAGAAAAGATCAAAACGTTATTAAAAAACTATTAAACATATACACAATTTATAAAAGGAGGCATAGGCGGACCCAGGAGGTTAGAGTTGGGGGGTTCTAAAATGAAAGATGTTGAGATAAAGCCCGAAATATTTTTTGGAGCTCAGGTAGCACAAACATTCATAATGATTAAAGAACCTGTACAATTAAAATAAACTCAGTGCAACTCAAATATAAGAATGGAAATAGTAAGAAAACTCAATATATAAATGTCTTGGACTTGCCAAAAAAATTAAAGTAAGAAAGATTTTATTACAATCGATCTCTACTTGTTCTCATACCTTGATAACGCTTCAGAATTACATCATTTTCGATATTGCCAAAAATATTTTTCTTAATATATACAATCAAACTATCATTCAACCATTTTCGATCATTTTAACCCAATTGACATTTTAGGATGAAATTCCAAAATTCAGTAACCTTTAAAGTAGAAATTCTAATACTTATAATAAACATATTTGGAAGTGTATTTTCAAGTTTATGAGGTAGTCAATATCATTTTTATCCACACAATCTACTCACAATTTGTATCCACACATTAAATAAGATTATCATCAACAAAAAACTTTACCAAATATAACATAATAATAACCTGGGGGGTTTTTCACAAAAAAAAAAAGTCTGGAAAAAATGGGGAGTCCCAGGACCCTGCGGGACCCCCCCCCCCCCCAGGTCCGCCTATGAAAGGAGGGGACTTTGACCAATATGGGGATGAATTGGGGGTAACAAATCAAATATACCTTCTGGGCGTCTTTGGGGATGCCATATCCACTACAATACATCTGGCCCACAAGCACCTGCATGGCCGTCTCACCAGCCTTGGCCTCTTTAAGTGTATCCTGGAACCACCTCTTGACACAGTCCGCCACCACCTCCGATAGCGGAAGCCGCCGTTGCTCAGAGTTTTCCGCCTCCATCTTTAAATTCTTTTTGGTTAACCTCAGCTGCTCAGGCGAATCTGGTCCGAACCCAGTGCGCTCAGGGGACGTAATTGGGCGGGCCTTGAAGACGGGCCTGAGCTGGGATTGGCGGCGAGTCCTGTTGCTGGAAGTGATGACTCGAGCGAGTTGTTGAAGTTTGGGAGGAGTAGGAAGAGATTTTCCCATAAACGTATGTGAGATTGAAAAAGTTAATTTGCGACTGTGTATTGAATATCGGCTAACGGAAGAAGAAAGTCATGTATATTTGATTTTTTTAGGCAAAAGGCTTTCTTTTCTTTTCTCTTTTTCTCTTTTCCTTTTTTAGAGGAAAGTTAGGTGTATTTGATTTTTCAATTTTGATTTTTTTAGGCAAAAGGCATTCTTTTCTTTTCTCTTTTTCTTTTTTCTTTTGGGAAGAATAGAAGGTTTATATGTAATTCATCTTCTTCTTTTTTTTTTTAATGTGTAAAGTAGTTTATCTATGGGAAGAACACATGAATCCTACATATAAATCCACATTTCAAACCAAACAAACTTCCTAAAATCTTTCAAAAATCATGTGATAAATTAATTTATTAAATATTTAATTATAATATAATTAATCCAACTTACCCCATCCTATCTCCACCCCACCTATCATACCAAAGTTTAAAATTATGCCTCTGTTTTGTAGGGTTGTAGGCAAAAATCGTGAAACTGAAAAATCAAACTGAAATCGCATTTTGGAAACCATAGGTTTGGTGCCACGTGGTCCCATAAACGAAATTGTTTTGAACCAAATCAAACCGGTCAAAAACGGTTTGGTTTAGGTTTGAGAAATTTTATTGCGATTTAAAACCAAATCGAATCGGCGAAAAAATATATAAAAATTAAAAAAAAATGAAATTTTCTAAATTTTAACTTGTATGACTTTTGTGTTGAGTTGATTTATTTATTTTTAAATGAGGCTCATATATTCCATAGACTCTTAAACCGAAAGTCTGAAACGATTCATCAACCTATCCCACGTATTTCATATAAATTATTATCACCAAACAATAATCAACTTATATAAATTGCATAGTACTCCAATGATTAAACAAATTTCAATTAAAATCAAAATCCTATATTGAATTGGACATCGTTTAAAAAATTATTGCAACTTCCGATTTTGTCAATTATAATTTGTAGAAATCTAGATAAAATATTTTGATCGGATCAACAACTATGTAATCAAAGTGAAAACAAAATAAAAATTTCGGATCTTAGAAATGAAATTATATATTGTAAATAAATTTATTTAGGTATAGATTTACCCAATATTCTAATTTGGATTGAGAATCAATTAATCAAAGAATTATAAAAAGAGAGAATAAAAGAATAAAAGAGAAAAATGAAAGTGCGTGGTCTAAAATGAAGAATGAACCATATTATTTTTTACAAAAGTGATTGAAAATTGAATCATATATTTTACCAAAAAAATAAAAAAAAATCCTATGGGAACCGTTCCCGGCGATTCTCATACTAAAACCTGGAATTAGACCGAAATCGGTTGGTTCTTAATAATTTGTCCCAAAATCAAATTATTTTTTAGAAGATCCGAAATATAATCGACCGGTTCTAAATGGTTTCAGTCCGGTTCTGGAAAAAATGATCACTCCTAAATTAATGGCATAAAAGTAGACAGACCAAAAAATATGCGGTGAAATCGACGATTTAAAGTCGGATCAAACCGTTAGGTTTAGGTTTGAATTTTTTTCAAACCGTTCAAAATAGTTTGGTTTAGGTTTGTATTTTTCTCAAACTGGTGTAAATGGTTTGATTTGAAAATCTATCAAAAATCGATAAAATCGGACCGCTTACACCCCTACTGTTTGGTAGCCATTTTTTGGGAGAAAATACATTTTTGAATAGTTGATTGATGGAGAATGTGTGGTTAAAAATTAAGGAAAAATTTTGGGTTTGCGTATAATATTTTTTTTTGTGAAGAATGTGTGGTTGAAAAGAAGAGAGAAAATATATTTTGAGAAAAATGGCTACCAAACAGGGGCTATATCTTTCTCTTTCTACTCTCTATCGTCTCCTTATCCATTCTCTCCCTTAGAGGCAGCAATTGGCTCCCTAAATCACTCCGACGAGTATTCCGACGACCTTTTCGGCGACAATTTCGACGACAGTCCCGAAAATTGCTCTAGCGACTATTCCGACAACCGCTCCACAATACTTTTTTGTTTTTGTTTTTTTAATAGGAGATATGTGAAATATGATTTTTGATCTAGATTGTTACTTGTGACTTGTAACATAAAATGTGACTCTATAAAACGTGACATGTGACTTGTTAATATTGATCTGTAACCGTTTATATTGATTCGTGACCTATACAAAATGATAATGACTTGTGAACTCAAACCTGTGACCAATGAACTGTGACCTTAACAATGAATTGTGATCTGTAACATATGAACTGTGACCTTATGTTTTCATGATCAAATTTATCTTCAATATGACTGTTTGTGACCACGTCAGTCTAATTTGTGAAAATGTATAACCAAGTCACATACAATCACAATTTATACAAGTCTGGTCACAAGCAGTCACAATGAAGATGCATTTGGTCACACTCGATTGTCATCGCCACCACCACTCCCAATACCAACAACCACATACACACCATCTCTCTACAACCACATATACTACCAGCAACAGAACCATCGGCACCACACCACCCCACCACTAACATAATCACCCACACATAAAAAAACATTGGAATCTGACTGCACTACGACACTACCTAAAACTAGATCTCGAACAAAAAAAATAGATCTCCAACTATCATAGCAGATCTATTCAAAAATAATAATAATAACTAACACAGTTGGTGCTATCAGAGTGAGCTTGTAACGGCGCGCACTGACATGCAGAATAATCAAAACTCATCTCCAAACTACCATCCCAACCAGTCGATCCCCAGATCTACAGTCCCAAGCATCCACCGTCGAACCACCATTCCTTCAAGCATCCACCATCTCAACCAGTCACTCCTTAATTCTGTTGTCGAACCACCACCGATCAACCATATCATTATCATCGCACTCATTTTAAGAAATCGGACCAACCCAAGCATTTTCTGCATGCAACGATGTCGCATGCAGCGCTCGTTGTCACGACAATGCTTGTCGTCCCTGTACGCAATAGTTTTGCTCTCGTGCATCTTCTTTCTTTGACGATTCTGATCCGCCCTAGGGGGTTAGGTGGGAATGGGTAGAGTAATAGTAGAGACTAGAGAAAGAGGAGAAGAGGTGTGTGATAGAGAGAGATACAAAGTGAGGCTGAGTTTGGGATTAATCGAAGTGATGGGGTGGGGGTTATTATCTGGATTAAGGTTTAATTAATTTTTTTATTAATTACAATTAATAGTCCTATATATCACTTGAAATCTGAAATTTTAACTTAACCTCTTATTTATGAAATTTAATCTTTACTTGTAGGGTTATTGGTAATTTTCTCTTTATCTATTGTTCGTAATCTATAAAATAAATATATTGTTTAATCATAAATGCTCTCACCTTTTTCATGTGAGGTGTTAGTGGGGATTTAACTAAAATTTTGAAAGGATTTTGACAATAAGAAAAACAGTCACGAATAATTAAAAGAATAATGATATTCGTAGTCTACAATTGTAGTAGTCTTCCTATGTGTCAACTTATTATTTTAGACATTAAATTTTATAATTTTGTTGCCTCAAATAATAAGTTAATGCCTCAAATGACAAGCTGTGGCATAGAACGACTTATAACTAAAATATTAGATGCGTATTTTAAGAATAGAAATGTAAAGGACTCCAAAAGTTGAGATGCCTTTGTTTCAAAATGTACCCAACGCTTTCTACTAATATTTATTCAATCATGTCAATTTTAATTATGTAATTAATGGAAACACGGTCCTGTGCAAGAGAGTGAGTTGTACAATTCACTTGACTAATGATAAAACATTTGGGCTCATGGAAAGTGTTGAGTAAGGCTATAATGATACGTAGGGACGGTAATTTAACTCGCTCCGCTTCGATTCGACGGGATCCCGCCCCTCATAGTACCTAAAAAATCTGTCTCAACGGGTTAGTGGGACGGTACGGAGTGTAAAGGATCGTCCCGTGACAGGTCGCGGGACAAGGCGGGACGAGGATGCCCCATCTCGAACCTGCCCCATGAAAAAAATAATTAAAAATAGAATTTTAATAAATAGTTAGTTTTAAAATATTGTTGAATGTATTTACAATTTTTAACATGTTTCTAATCCAACAATTATATTATACAATTGTTAATTTAAAATTTTACATAACTAACAATTGTTTATATAATTTATAAATTCGGTCATTCAATCTTTTTATTATAATTAAATTATATAATCTGAAATTATAAATCATGATAGTTAAATAAATATTTTTTTCTTATGAAAGATTTATACAAATTAATCAAAGTAAGTTAATATCTTGATCGAAAATATTAATTTTTTTTTTTTTTAAATATATGAAATGACCTTTAGATTTTGGATTAAGGGTTGAACTTTAAATAATAACATAACTCGAATTTTTAAAAATATAAAAAAAAATTAAAATTAAATGGGGCAACAAATGAGACAAATTCTTGCCTCGTCTCCGCCCCGTACCCCATCCCGTCCCGTCCGGTTTAGGGCGGGACGGGGCTGGGCGGGACCCGTCCTGAACCCGTTTCATTGTCATTCCTAATTATACGATACTACTGATGATCATCCCGAATTGGTTGTCTATAAAATTTTTGAAGGAAAAATTGATAGTTATATAACAATTTTAGATGGTAGAAGAAATAAATAAGGGAAATAACTTTAAAAGGCTGCTTTTATGTCTGCTTCAATAAATGGCTCCTTTCTATAAAAATTGTCAAAATGACCACTTTTGATTTAAAGTACCTAAAATACCCCTAATACATATTAGCATAATAATTTGAAAAGTGGCCTGCTTGTTTATTTTGAGCCTCTTTGACATCGAAATTTATAGAATGTATTTTTATCAAAAGTGATTTTTATGGAGATTGCGTAGTCAAAAAGTAAAGAAAACTTATGAGTTCATATACAAAAAATTTTTATTAAAAGAATGTGTGACTGAAAATTTTATAGGAAATAAATTTTAAAGGATCTATATCAAAACAAGGCTCCAAGTCAAAGATGAAAAAAAAAATACAAATACAATTTTCTAAAAAAAATTAAAATAATGTTATCCAACATCAATGGTATTAAACACCAGTTAAAGCGTCAGTATATCTTAAATCATATTAATTAGGTTATAAATCTTTGTATTTAATTAAATTTATATTTAATGACAAATGCTACCAACTAAGCTAGTATAAATAGCATCACTAATATATTTGTATCTGTAACGCCTCGACCCGCACGGATCGAAACGTCACTAGATTAACTATACTTTAACCGTCGATTTAATAATTAACCATACTTTTAGAAATTTAAGAATTTAATTCAAGACAAAATAATTCTTATACCAAAAGAAACATTTCAAAAAAAGTATTTAAAATATTTTATATGCATGCATCCACTATTGACGTGAATTCTAGACAAAACTTTAAAAATAAAAGTTGTTGTCTTTGTTTTCTATCTCAAACGACAATTGACAAAATAAATTCGTTTGCATAGTTATTGACTCCGAAACTTCATAAAATTTTAAGGGATAATTGCAGCCGCGGTCCCTAACCTTTGCGTTTTTTGTAGACTTTACCCTAACCTTCAATTTGTACTACCCGGAGTCCCAAACCTTTAATAAATTCGCACTAGAGATCCAAATGGACGAAAACCATCCACTTTGATCGTTAGTTGACCAATAAAATTGACTCTGATCAATTTTGACCAATTTAAATGGGTAAAAGAGTAACTTTGCTATTTAAGCACTTAAAAGAATTAAAAAATAAATAACTAAAATAAAATATAAAAATAAATAAAATAAAAATATTATTCACCTCCTTCCCCACCCCACCCCACCCCACCCCACCCCACGCAAACCCAAAACCCCAAGCTACTGTTCATCTTCTTCTCCCCTCCCTTCCCCCACCAAAGTAAAACCCACCCACCCACCCCACCCCACCCACCCACTCAAACCAACCCAATCAAAACCAAAAAACCATCCAGATACCGCCGCCGTCGCGGATCCCCTCACCGCCACCTACCACCAGTGCTTGCCGACAACTACGAATACATGTAAATCCAAAAAATCTTAACACCACAAAGGGAAAAAATACATATTCCCATTTTCATCCAAATTCACTCGATCGATTTTAGGGGGAAAACATTATTCTCTTTCAAACACAAGACTGAACGGTTTCTGGTTGGCTAAAAATGTTGTTATCAAGCTAAAGAAGGTAGTAATGTTTGGCAGAACTCATAGATCTAAACCTCACTAAAATGCAGTAACAATAAATGTTTTCAAATAATATTAAATTAGTAAAGAACTAAACCCCAATCAAGAGAATGAAATTTAAGAAGAAAAAGCTGAGATTTTGATTCCTTTGACAAACTTGGTATTGGCTCTAAAGATTTCGCTATTTTAGCCCAGGAAATTGAGCGTTTTCAATTTTCTGGTTTGCCCCAAAGACTTCGCTGTTAAAGCTGTAAGTGTACTCATTTATTTTCTGCTTTTTGTCCTTGTGGTTTGGGAGAAAAAAGTGGTTTCTGAAAAATGAAGAACATTGAAAAAGATGGGTTTGAACACTGACGAGTTTTTTGTTAATTAGAGTGTTGATTTCTGGTTTTTGTGGGATGATGTGGTGGTCAGTTGCCGACGGGGGGTCAACGGTCGGTGGTTTCGATTTGTCTGGAGGAGAAATGCCACTCTGGTGTGGAAGATGACTATGTTTTATTTTATTTATTTTTATATTTTGTTTTAGTTATTTATTTTTTAATTCTTTTAAGTGCTTAAATAGCAAAGTTACTCTTTTACCCATTTAAATTGGTCAAAATTGATCAGAGTCAATTTTATTGGTCAACTAATGGTCAAAGTAGATGGTTTCCGTCCATTTGGATCTCAAGTGCGAATTTATTAAAGGTTTGGGACTTCACGTGGTACAAATTGAAGGTTAGGGTAAAGTCTACAAAAAATGCAAAGGTTAGGGACCGCGGCTGCAATTATCCCAAATTTTAATGTAAAGTAAAAAACTCCTTATAGTATGTCATATCCAAAAATAGACTCCCGTCGACAACATATAGGGTATTAAAATATTTTTCAAATAGAAATCTCAATTGAAAAAGAATGTAACATTTCATAATCGAATTAAAAATATAAAGTCACCGATTTCTCCATAACACGTTGCATCTTCATCTACCATCATCCACTCCCCAAACAAAATCAAATCAACCTATAAGAAGGGAATAAACCCATGAGTTTGAAATTCAATAGGCATCATCGGTGCATTTCGTTATCAAATTAGATAATTCGAAATATAGATTCATACCGTCGCACATAGAAGGATTTCCGGCAAAATCTAATTTCTGTAGAGTTATGATTTAATATAACACGTAGAGCCGGAGAATGATTATTCAAACATAAGGGTGCCGAAACACCGTACCCGGATGTACCATTTCATTTAAAACTTTTACAAAAAATCATAATTCGAAAACGAAATAATCACCTGTATCTCTATCTACATTCGTTTGACGCTTTTGAATTGATGAAGTTGGAAGTTGAATATTGTCTTCCCGACGGCACCCGAATCTTTAAGAATTTGCTCCTCTCTTATGTTTTTCTTTCTTTACTTTTGAAATCGTTTTCTTGTTTAAGGTGTATAGAAGAAAGAACTTGAAGAAATGAAAAATCAAATCCCCAAATTCTAGTTAAAGAAAATGTTGGCAGCATGACTTAAGGAATTTAAAAGCATTTTAAAAGCTAGAAATAACTTACATTTAGCCATTTTCGTTTTCTGTTGTTATGTTTGTGTGTGAGCAATTTGGGAGATAAAAGTGTCAATTGTAGGTTTCATTCCCATTTTAATTACAATATTAAAAACATGTAGTAACGTGTGTGTGTGTGTGTGTTTTTGGAATTTAATTAACATTTTTTTTTCCAATTTAAATGATTTTGTTAATGAAATAATATATACAATTTAAATGATTTTGTTAATGAAATAATATATATATATATATATATATATATATATATATATATATATATATATATATATATATATATTGTTTCTACAATTTATTAAATTATCCAATCCACAAATAAAACTTTAAATCTCATTTTACTTATAAATTGGTCATTTTGAAAAATAACGTCTATGGGAATCAAATCTTCGAAATATTTACTATACATAAAAAATAAATTTTCATGGTCGGGTCTAATCTTTGGAAAACATTAAATTCCGTCCAACTTCATCAAATAATTTTGAAAAACATGTATGGTGGCTGGATCTGGGTTGCGCGTTGAACCACTACAAGATTGTAAATAAATATATTTAAGACATATTGGACTAATATTGGGCTTTCATTTCTTATGTGGGCCGAGCATAAGGTTCGTCTATGGATAAGGCTTGTGGTGCTAGATCATCACAAAAAAAGGAGAGCCTAATTTCATTTTATTTTTCAGGCTTCTACATTCTTTACACCTTAAATAATATTTCGTCCTCGAAATTTACCTTATGATTGGGCAAAGAGTGTTGGATACTTGTCTTTAACTTCATCTTCTCTTTCCCAAATAGCTTCTTCTACTCCATGGTTATTCCATTCTACTTTGACAAGTTGAATCCCTTTGTTTCGTAGCTTATGCATCTTTCGATTCAGTAGTTTAATCGGTAATTCCTCATAAGTTAAATATTTCTGTACTTCTAGGGATTGAAGGATCATGCACATACTTCTTGATCATCGATATGTGAAACACGTTGTGAACTGCCGATAGTTCAGGTGACAAAGCTAATCGATAAGCCACATTTTCGACCCAATCAAGTATTTCGAAAGGTCTGATATAACGAGGTCTTAGTTTGCCTTTCTTTCCGAACCTAAGTATACATTTTATTGGTGCCACTTTTAAAAATACTTTTATCTCCAACTTGAAACTCCAAGTTTTTTCTTCTGGTATCTGCATAGCTCTTTTGTCTATCTTGCACTGCCTTTATCCTAGTACGGATCTTATCAATTTCTTTGATTGTCCTTTCAATGATCTCTGGTCCAAAAACTCTCTTTTCTTCAACTTCATCCCAATGAACGGGTGATCTACATCTTCTACCATAGAGAGCTTCATACGATTCTATCCCAATAGTTGTTTGGGAATTATTATTATATGCAAATTCCACCAAAGGTAGATACGATTCCGAACTGCCTCCTAGATCTAGAACACAGGCCCTTAGCATATCTTCCAAAATTTGGATGATCCTTTCAGATTGACCATCAAATTGAGGGTGATACGTCGTACTGAAATTCAATTTCTTTCCTATAGCTCATTGTAAGCTCTTCCAAAAATTTGACGTAAATCTCGGATCTCTATAAGATAAAATGGACACAGGAACACCATGCAATCTTACAATCTCTCTAATGTACAATTGTGCTAGCTGATCTAGACTGAATGTCATTTTTACTGGAAGAATAAGATGACTTTGTTAGCCGATCCACTATTATCCATATAGCATTGTGTCCTCTTGCTGACTTTGAAAATCCTACCACAAAGTCCATTGCGATATTCTCCTACTTCCATTCGGGTATGCCCAATGGATTTAACAACTCTGCTGGTCTTTGATGTTCTGCTTTAACTTGTTGACAAACTATGCATTTTTCCACAAATAGTCATTTACTTCTTTTCATATTCCTCCACCAAAATGTATCTTGAAGGTCTTGATATATTTTCGTACCACCAGGATGTGCGGTGTATGAGGTGAAATGAGCCTCCTCCAATATCTCATTCCTCAAAATTTCATCCTTAGGTACACAAATTCTTCCTTTAAACATCAGTGCCTGATCCGAAGCTACTCCAAAATCCTTTCTCCTATTAGTACCAATCTCGTTCTTGATCTTTTGCAAGAATGGGTCTTTACCCCGTGCTTCTATGATCCCATCTCTAAGAATAGGTCGAACCATAAAAGTTGCTAAACGAGCGGTGGCTTGTTCTGGTGTGGTAATCACTTCGATTCCTAAATTTTCCAAGTCTTTGATCAACTCCATCTAAAAAGTAAGTAATGATGCCAACTGTCCCATCGATTTTCTACTTAGAGCATCGACATCAACATTATCCTTACCAGGATGATAATGAATAGTGCAATCATAATCATTTACTAGCTCCAACCACCGTCTCTGCCTCATATTCAATTCCTTCTATGTGAAGAATTATTTGAGACTCTTATGATCCGTATAAATGTCGCACTTTCCTCCATATAATTAATGATGCCATATCTTTAATGCATGTACTACCGTTGCATGTTCTAGATCGTGCGTCGGGTAGTTATGCTCATGTTTCTTCAATTGCCTTGACGCATAGGCAATCATCTTTCCATGCTGCATTAGTACACATCACAAACCTTGTTTGGATGCATCACTATATATAACAAACCCTTCAGAACCTTCAGGTACGGTTAACACAGGTGCTGTAATCAATCGTTGTTTTAGCTCCTGAAAGCTTTGCTCACACTTATTTGTCCATTGGAACTTTATTCATTTCCTTGTCAATTGCGTCATTGGTCGAGCTATTTTGGAGAATCCTTCTATAAATCTTCGATAGTACCCGACCAATCCCATAAAACTTCGAATTTCACCAGCGTTAGTCAGTGTCTTCCAATTAGTTACCGCTTCCACTTTTACTAGATCTACTTCAATTCCTTAGGCAGTAACTATATGACCGAGGAATCCAACTCGCTCAAGCCAAAATTTACACTTCTTAAATTTGGCATATAACCAAGTGGTCGCTTAGAAGAGTTGTTTGACGCCTTTTGAGTTTCGGTAGCGGCTGGACGACCGCTTGCCCTTTTACTCTAAGCGGTCACTTAGAGGTTCCGACTGTTCTCTTTCTTCGGTTGCTTGTATCGTGTTGATCTAATTGGTTCCTGGCCTCGACTCCTCCCTTTTCAAAAGGATTCATCCTTGAATCTGTATCTGCATCAAATAGAGAGAGATCAGCAACATTAAAGGTAGCTGAAACATTATACTCATCTGGGAGATCCACTTTGTACGCATTGTTATTGACCCCTCTTGAGGACTTGGTACGTCCCATCTCCACGCGGCTGCAACATAGACTTCCTCTACTCCGAAAAATGCTCCTTTCTGAGATGTACCCAGACCCAATCTCCTGGTTCAAATATCACGCGCCTCCTTCCTTTGTTCGCTTTCTGTGCCACAAATTTCCTTTTCTTTTCAATCTGCTCCTTGACTTTCTCATGTAGTGACTTGACCAATTCAGCTTTCCTTGTACCATCCAAGCTATCCTGTTCATTTACAGGCAACGGTAACAAATCCAACGGTGTTAGTGGATTAAACCCATAAATAATTTCAAACAGTGAAAATGTAGTGGTAGAGTGTACAACTCTATTATAAGAAAATTCAATAAAGGGTAAATACTCCTCCCAACTCTTTAAGTTCTTATTTATCACCATACGAAGTAATTGAGTCATGGTCCTATTGACCACTTCAGTTTGTGGGTGACAAGTCGTAGAATACAATAGTTTAGTGCCTAACTTATTCCACAGAACACGCCAAAAATGACTAAAAAACTTAACATCCCGATCTGACACTATACTCTTAGGGACCCCATGCAAACGGACTATTTTCCTAAAGAATAAATCTGCAATATTGGTGGTATCATCGATTTTGTGACATGGTATAAAGTGTGCCATTTTACTAAACCTATCTACCACAACAAATATAGAATCCCGACCCCGTTTAGTCCTAGGTAAACCCAACATGAAATCAATAGAAATATCCACCCAAAGTTCACTAGGTGCAGGTAAAAGGGTATACAAACCATGAGGTAAAACCTTAGACTTAGTCTTTTTACAAGTTATGCACTTCCCACAAATTTGTTCTACATCACTTCTCATTTTAGACCAGTAAAAATGTTCCCCTAACACGTCTAAAGTTTTTTGTATCCCAAAATGACCCATTAGACCACCATTGTGCGCTTTCCTTACCAATAATTCACGTATAGAGCAATTAGGAACACACAACTTATTTTTCCTAAACAAATAATTTTCATACTTATAAAATTTATCAATAGCTCCTTTATTGCATGACTCGTATTTGTCAGAGAAAGTAGAATCACTCGCATACATACTCTTAATGTGTTCAAAGCCAAGTAATCATGCATGTAAGGAGTTTAGCAGTACGTACCTTCGTGACAACGCATCGGCAACCACATTTTCCTTACCTTGTTTATACCTGATGACGTAGGGAAATGACTTTATGAATTCCACCCACCTTGCGTGTCTTTTGTTCAACTTACCTTGACCCTGTAAGTACTTGAACGACTCGTGATCGGTGTGTATCACGAACTCCTTAGGCCACAAGTAGTGTTGCCAAGTTTCCAATGCCTGAACAAGCGCGTACAGCTCCTTGTCATATGTAGGATAGTTTAAGGCAGCTCCACTCAACTTCTCATTGAAATAAGCTGTGGGCCTGCGTTCCTCCATTAACACTGATCCAATACCGATTCCTGATACATCACACTCAATCTCGAAGGTTTGTCAAAGTTAGGTAATGCCAAAATAGGTGCTTTACACAATCTATCCTTAATAGTATTAAATGCATGTTCTTGTGCATCACCTCATTGAAAACCTACACTATTCTTAACAATTTCAGTGAGTGGTGTAGTGATGGTGCTAAAATCCTTCACAAAATGCCTATAAAAACTAGCCAATCATGGAAACTCCTAACTTCAGTTATGCTTTTAGGTGTTGGCCAATCCTTAATAGCCTTAATTTTCTTCTCATCCACTTCTGCCCCATTAACACCCACCACAAATCCTAGAAAGACAAGTTTTTCATGCAAAATGTACACTGTTTAAAATTAGCATACAACTGTTCCTTCCTAAGTACCCACAAGCACACAATTCAAGTGTTCCAAATGCTCATCTAGGTTTGTGCTATAGATTAAGATATCATCAAAATAAACAACAACAAACTTCCCTATAAAAGCACGCAAAACATGATTCATCAAACGCATAAAAGTGCTTGGTGCATTAGTGAGACCAAATGGCATAACCAACCACTCATACAACCCATATTTAGTTTTAAATGCAATTTTCCATTCATCACCCTCCCGCATACGAATTTGATGGTACCCACTTTTAAGATCAATTTGACTAAAGATACAAGCACCATGTAACTCATCAAGCATATAATCTAATCTAGGTATGGGGTGACGATACTTTACCGTTATGTTGTTTATAGTCCTGCAGTCCACACACATCCTCCAAGTTCCATCCTTCTTCGGTACCAATAGGACAGGTAAAGCACATGGGCTTATGCTCTCCCTCACATATCCTTTGCTCATCAACTCCTCAATTTGCTTTTGAAACTCCTTTGTCTCCTCGAGATTGCTTCGATAAGCTGATCAATTTGGAATGGAAGCTCCTGGTATGAAGTCAATTTGGTGTTTGATGCTTCGAATTGGTGGCAATTCCTTATATACCAACAACAACACTGTTCTTTTATCAATTATAGCCTTTTGCAACTCACTCCCACTAGCAAAGAAGTTCACTTTCGACTTTTCTCTCCTCTCAACTGGCTCTTTTTCTTTCCCCTCATGTGGCCTCTCTCTCTTCTCTCCATTCTCAGCTACCTCTCCATTTTCTCTTTTACTCACTAACTCACTGTTTTCTCTCCTTTTTTCAGACTCTCTTACTCTTTTCTCTTCAACTTCTCTCAATTGAATTTGGTCTTCATAAACTTGAGCGGGTGTTAATAGCGCAAGAGTAATAGACCTTCCCTCATTGACAAAGCTATACCTATTTCTATACCCATCATGGTTAATCTTTCTATCATACTGCCATGGTCTTCCCAACAAAATATGACCCGCCTGGATAGGTACCACATTTCATAAAATCTTGTCACTATAGCCCCCAATCGAGAAATAAATCATCACTTGTCACCCTAACTTCTCCACTATCATTTAACCATTGTAATTTATAAGGCCTAGGGTGTTTAATTAGTACCAACCCTAATTTCTCAACTAAAGTTGTGCTAGCTACATTTGTACAACTACCTCCATCATTGATCATACTACATACCTTATCATGGATGTGGCATCGTGTATGAAATATGTTCTCTATCTGCTGCTCTGTATCATCTGCCTTGACTTGAGTGTTAAGAGCTCTCATTGTGACCATTAACTTCGCAACATGAGCAAATTCCACTATGTCCTCTTGCTCACTAACATCCTCCAATGGCAGCATGTCTTCAAATTCATCATCTCCGTCAGTCTCTACTTCCCCATCGCGTAGAATCATTGTCCTTTTGTTTGGGCATTGAGATGAAATGTGTCCTTTTCCCAAACACCTAAAATACTGGATATCCCGATTTCTGGTCGACTGTGAGTCTGCCTTTGGTGCTGTCCTGCTAGTACTTTCAGTTCTCCATTTTGACTCAGCTCCATCCCCTTTGTTATCCTACCTTGGTTTTCAGTTTGAGTTAGAACCCGAATTACCGAATGATTGTCTAGTTGTTCCCTTCCTCTTCAACTATTTCTCAATTTTCATGGCCATATGCAACATGTAATCCAACTCTACATAATGCTGCAATTCCACCACATTAGTGATCTCTCTATGCAACCCGTTCAAGAACCTAGCCATAGTAGCTTCTCGATCTTCTTCTACATTTGCTTTAATCATCAAAATCTCTATCTCCTTATGGTAGTCTTCCGCACTCTTCGTCCTTTGATATAGACTTTGCAGTTTCTGGTGGACTTCCCGGTAATAATGATTAGACACAAACCGTTTTCTTATTACTGCCTTTAGTTCGTCCCAAGTATTGATAGGACTCTCCCGATTTTGACGCCGTGAAGTAACCATTTGATCCCACCAAGTGATGGCATTATTGTGAATTCCAACACGGCAACCTTCACCTTCTTATCCTCAGAATAGTTATGACATTCAAAAATCAACTATATCTTCTTCTCCCAATCTAAATATGCTTCGGGTCACTTCTACCCTTAAATTGTGGAATAACCATTTTTACATTTCCCAAATTTCCATCAGCGTCACCTCCATAATCATTCCTACCCCGTCGTTCAAACCTATCTCCTCTATGTCTTATTCGTCCCATCTCAACTCCTTTGCACTCATTTTCTCCCCATTTGCTACCTATCTCATGTTGATCTATCCTAGGAACCCGCCTACCCGTTCCCCTAGCAGGAGGTACTCCCAGAGGCTATTCCCTAGTAATATTCGTCATCGAAGTACTCAATTTCTCCATCTTTTCCCCCATATCCATCAATAACTGCTCAAACCAATCCATTCTATCATTCTGTTTATTGGGTTGATTACCGTACCTGCTGGAATTTGAACCTTCCATGTCAAATATTTTCTCAATTTCTGCCTCACCAATTTCGCTCGAAATTACTCAATTGGCTTTTACCCTCTAATAAGCTCACTTTTTGCCTTTTACCACTCAATTGCTTTTCCTAAGTGCTTCCAAAGTCAACAAAGAACTTACCGGACCAAACTTGTGAATTCAAATCGAATACGAGAAGGTATGTGAAACAAGAGTAATATGGACACTGAAATTTGGAATCAAGAGTTTAAGAAACTAGATGAAAGTTTAACTTTGAATTTGGACACCACTTATATGACAAGATTAGACAGTGAATCAAAATTTGTAACAAAGAAGGTGTTGGTAGCAATTCAAACAAACAACCCAACTTTTTTTTTAAAAACTGGTACGGATGAACAGTAATTTTTTTTGACTCAACAACGAAAATAAAAAGATAGAACCTGATTAGATTGGAGCTAAAGCTCTGATACCAACTGATGCGAACCTCGTAGCAATGGTGACTACGAAACCCACAACTAGATTGATGTGGAACCCAAGAACGCCAAGAAAGCCGATTTTGGACTTAAACCCAACGAAGTGAATCAAAAAATCCAACGATAGCAAGATGCGCTGAACCCTTTGATTACACAATGAAGAACTCTCGTACCGATATTTGAACACACAAGAATTGATCTTGAAAGTTCGATTTGTTGTTCAATGAAGAACAAAGAAAAAAGCAAAGCTTTCAATTTAATTCAATAGTCAAAAGTTGTAAAATAACAAAGTGTTTAAGTATTTATACTAGAGCCTTAAATCTAGTAAAAACGTGCATAAGGCAACAATTAATGTCAAAATATGGAAAGAAATAGAATTCTAAGGAAACTATGTCTTTCGCCAAAAATAGGAAACTCGGACGAATTTTATAACCAAGCGGTCGCGTAGAAGAGCTGTTTGACGCCTTTTGAGTTTCAGTAGCGGCTGGGCGACCGCTTGCCCTTTTACTCTAAGCGGTAGCTTAGAGGTTCCGGCTGTCCTCTTTCTTCGGTTGCTTGTATCGTGTTGATCCAATTGGTTCCCGACCTCGACCCCAACATGAAACTTGCTCCATTTTGCGTCCCGAACATAGTTTCATCAATAGTGGCTTTGACGAACATCTCCAATGCCTCTTTGACTCGTTTTACTCTCGATCGCATCATTGCCCCTTCTTTGATAATCAACGGGTCTCGGTTTGAGCTTGCATTGTCACTCTCGCATCCTAGATCATATCAATAAGTCTTGATCAATTTCAACTTGGAGAAACTTCTTTCTACTGATGCAACTGTAACTGGGATGGTGAGCAAAATCTTGTAAGCAATGCAAACATTCGGAAAACAACCATTCATTTTCTTCCAATAATGTAGCACATCAATTGCTCTTTTTGTTTCTGTAGTTAAATAGCACCTCAACATAATCAACTCTGAAAATAAATTATCACCTATAATGTCTGAATGTCCATCATGTTTTAAATACTTCTCAAGATTCATACAAGATTCCAACAAACTATGAACTGAAATACTCTTTAATCTATCCACATTAAACAAAAATCCAAACATCTCTTCATAATGTGTAAATTGTTCAAAACGAGTTTGAAGTGATGATCGAGCTTGATCAATTATAAAGAGAAAATACTCAACTCGAAAAGATTCCTCAGCCGAATGTGTTACCTCTTCACTGCCACTTTCATCGAATTGTTTCTTTCTTCGAATGCTACGTCTCTCTTGAAATACAGCTTCAATTCCCATTTCACTTGCCATTTGTTTAGCTTCATCCATAGCACTAGCAAACCCAGATTCTCTATACTCTTCGAGAAACAAAATAAGTGCTTGTAAAAGCTTGATGGCTTCATTAATATCCATGTTTTCGGCTTGAAAAAATTTACTCACAGTATTGATTGCCTTCAACAACTTATACCAAATTACCATGCCAAGCAAAAACTCAAAATTTTCAAGTTCATATGTTGCTAAGGACTCAGCTTTACCTTTTGTTTTAGGATCTTCAGCAATGTTTGCCAAGTCAAGTAAAGCTTCTCCTATTTGTATAGATTGTTCTTTTATAGGCTTGACACTTTCCACATGACTTTCCCAGCGTGTTTGTGACAATGGCTTAAGTGTCAGACCTTGAACTTTATCTCTAAACAATTTCCATCGCTTAGGAGAAGAAGAGAACAATGTATAGATTCGTTGTATCACTCCAAAAAATGACATAGCTTTCGAACAACAATTTGCCATATCACATAATGCTAGATTAAGGCTATGACAACAACATGGAGTATAGAAAGCTCTAGGATTTATTTCAAGTAACCTTTTTTGTACACCTCTATGTCTCCCGCTCATGTTAGCTCCATTGTCACACCATTGACCTCTTATATTATCAATATTAAGCTCAAGATTCTTTAGCACATTCTTAAGCTCAGCGAAAAGTCCAAGTCCTGGTGTATCATCCACCTTCAAAAATTCGATCCAATATTCTTGTACCATCGGCGAGTCTACCGAATCATCCATGCATCATATTACTAGAGACATTTGTTCTTTATTACTCGCATATGGAGTACAATCAAGTATGACGGAAAAATATTTTGCATGTTTCACTTTTGTGACAATCGCACTTTTCACCTCGCCTGCCAACATTTGTATCAATTCATTTTGAATCTTAGGATCCGGATATGTATACTGAATTTCGCGTGCTTGAGCACGTTGAATATGTTCTTCCATTATTGGATCAAACTCAGCAACCATTTCTACCATTTGCAAAAAAAGTCCATTGTTTTCAACATAAGTTGCTCACAATCTCCTCGAAATGCAAAAGTATTTTTAGCGAGTCTTTTCACAAGAGCTATTATTCTCGTTAACACTTGTTTCCAATGCTCTCTTTCTTTGTTGATGGACAATTGTATGCTTTTATCAATTGTATGTTTTGTTTGAAGCCTATTTTCCAGTTCCATCAACTAATCATGCAAGATATATGCTCCTTAGACACTTCATGATTTGTAAGACGCTGATGCACATTATGCCAATCATTGTATCTGTCATTACCCAACTGACCAATATTTTTCATCATTTTTTCTGTCTTAAATAGCTTGCAGCAAAAACAAAAGATATTATCCAAAGAAATTGAATACACTAACCATCTTCTACTAGTTGTCTGCCCATTTGCCATTAACCGTTTGTATTGTGATGATTCAAAATGTCTACCTTGACTATCTCTGGAAAACATGATGTCAACAACTCTTTTTGGACCCATTTCAACTAAAAAGTCCTTCATCTTTTGATCGATGTGAATGTTCTTCCAATTTTCAGGATCACTAAAATTCAAGAAAAATGAATTCTCTTGATTTAAATCCTCATGTTGAACATTATTTTCATCAATCTGTTTTGACTCATCCATATTGATAGGTTCACTCATTTCCTCATTCTCTTTCCCTTCATCCACATGATCATTATCGTTATCATTCCGATTTTGTTGTTCCCCCATCATTATATTTTCTGGTGTTCTTTCATTCTCTTTTCTTTTCTTGCCATTAAAGTACTTCTCCATATCTCCAGCTTGGCTTCGAATTAATGCCTCTACTCTTTCCCTCTTCTTCCTTTTTTGAGCTCCCGACGCATATTTAGGAGCCATGGTATTTGACTCAAGAAATTTCAACAGCTAACACTTACTAAAATTTGAGAGTAAAAGAGGCTCAAAGTAGTTTAAGAACGAAGATCAAAATTGATGACCCAATCACAATGCACAACTTATAATAAAAGTACTCAACTTAACAGTAATCAATATTCATTCTTGGAAATGCTTCTAACCGTATCCAAGCCTTAGGCATTAGGCAATCACAAAAATAAACTAAAGTTTTCCAAACCAATTTAGAAATTCATAGATTCGTTTTAAACCTCTAATTTGTATGTATATAAACAAAGTTTCAACATTTGACATATTGTATCATCTTACACCATCATATTCATAATGTTAATTTTCTTCTAACATGTAGTTTTTCCTTTCACCTTTATTCCATAAAAAAATATAAGTGTGTCGGGTTTGTGAGACTATGTAGGGCATATTGCATTGGGCTTGACTCTCTAGGTTCCAAATCCATGATTAATTGTTTACTTGGAAATTAATTGTAATCGGGTCAAACCACCAAGTATTGGAACAAAAGTTCATATCCTTTATTTTTTGCCAACATGCTGATCAACTTTGTGCAATTTGCTCATCCACCAAATGAAGGTCTTTCAAGTTTCGAGTGCACCCGCTTAAATCTTTGACTTCAATATATATTTATGAGTGACCAACAACGCATTTAACCCTACGTAACAACATTTAATGCGATGTAACTACTATCCCATCTTATCTCGTCATATTCTTAATGATAAATTGCTCATCAATTGTCAAAAGAAGGAATCCATTAAGAGTTTCCCCACTTACCTTTATTCCTTAAATATATAAGTGATTAAGAGTCAGTTGGTTCCCACATTCTTGTTGTGGGATTCTTTTGGGCAAAAATGGTTTCACCTTTTTCTTCTCCACAACCCAAAGTGAGTTTCTAATAATCCTTCATTAATGCATATATTTTCTTGAAAGTTGAGAAATTGATATATGTTTGTGTGTGATGCAGGGGCAGGAAGTTCAAACATATGATAAATGGACAGAAAATGGTGGAGCTCGCACTCAACTTTTCACACAGTTACCACTCACCGCTATGGTTGGTGCGGGTATTCTCAGCTTGCCTTACGCCATGGCTTACTTGGGATGGTATTCTTTATTTCTTTCTGATCTTCATTTATTTTTGCCTTTCGACTCACTTTTGGTGCAGTCTAGATTCTTTTTCAACAAGAACAAGCCAAATGGTGAAATACCAGAGATACAAAAAATCCACAGACCATAATTCAAGATTTCATGTGTTGGCATATTGGGTTCAGGGTTCGTCTTATAAAATTACAAACTTTAGTCATCAAATTACACACCCATTCCCAGCCCCCAGGCTCTAGCCTCCACCCTGAATCCTGATTATCCATACCACAGACCACAGGCACAGGCGCAGACGGCACAACCACAGCGGCACAGGCGCACAACCACAACAAATATGAAATAACAATACAAAGTCACAAAAGACAAACACAGAAACACTCCAGTCTCCATAAGTTCATATTAATTTTGTAGAATCAACAGTTCAACACTCACAGGTAAAAACCAACGATTTGAGAAAAATAAATTACTTACAAAATAGGCAAATAGTCGACTGCCGTGGAGTGGAGGTAGAGGAGCCAGAGTGCCACATGAAGCGTGAGAATTGAGAACCTGGAGCAGCAGACTGCAGAACCGGATCGGAGGCGTCAAGCGTGAGATTCTGCCATTCTGGTTGACGGTCATCTCTGGAGAACGGAGGAGGAGATGGTTAATTGATTATGAAATTGAAATTTGGGGTTAAAGAAAAAAGGGTTATAACATATTTGGGCCGCCCAATATGCTAGGCCTGAGGCTGGGGCCTCTTGGGCCTCTCCTTAGGTCCTGCCCTGAATGGTTTGTTAATGAAAACTCTTTTATAACAAGATGTCTGCGACAAAAATCCAACCTCATATTATCAACTGGTAAGTCTAATACAGAATCAGATCCAGAATGAAGATACCACAGAAAACTGTCAGAAGATAGAGTAAGGTCGAGCTCTCAAAGGGAAGTTTCAACATACACATCCAAATTGCCAAAATAAAAGTACTTGCATTTCAACGAGCCTAAGAACAAAGTGCATGCAATCTCTTCAGGCCTTTCGCAAATTGTAGGTAAAGTGCACCCATACTCTAAAAATCAGAAGGCAAAGTTCTACAAAATCCATCGCACAAGGGACCATGATACGGATGATTGCTTTGAAGTACATAAGATGGAAAGTCTATAAGGCCAGCAAGGAGAACACGTGAAGGTTCAAAAAAGTTAAAAGCTTCTATACCCAAGTGCTAAAGAGTGAGGTCCGTGTTGTAGGTAAGGCATAGAAACTTATCGAGAGCACCAGTAAATGTATCACACTCTGGAACTCCAGTGAGTGAAATCTATACTATAATTGGAGACCCTTACATCGGAGGAGAGACTATGAAAGCACAAAAAACTATACCCAAGCAGCTAAAAAGCTCACACTGAAAAATTTCTGGATTTGACGTAATCCTAAAGTTGCATATCTTTCAATGAGGTTTAATGATGACGACGATGAATATGGAATTATATATTCCCACTTTGATGTATTGGTAGTGCAAGCCGTAACAGTTGGCAATGGCGTTAACCATATGCTAGTGGATAATGGTAGCTCAATAAATATTCTGTTTGGAAGTGCTTTTGATCAGATTTAGGTTTATCACCTTTAGAATCTACCTATGATAAAACCCTTGCATGGGACTAATTACTTTAACAATTGAGTTGGAAAAAAAGCCAACTATATTCTAGAGATATAGAGTTTTTGATCATGGACAACAAGTCCACTTATAACGGGATCTTAGGGAGAGACCACCCCGCCCAGGGGCGGATACAGGGGGTGGCGAGCTAGAGCGGCCGCTCTAGCTGGATTCGCCGAAATGTTCACCATGGCGCCGGAAGAAGAAGAAGAAGGTGGACTGTTGGGCACTTGGACTGAGACGTAGAAGGTGGAAGAAGAAGAAGAAGGTGACTGTTGGGCTGGCCGGCTGGGGCACTTGGACTGATGAGTGATGACATGGGCCTTTAGGCTCTAATTGTTTAAAAAAATTAGGCCCAATAGAGGAAAGGGTCCAAAACTCTCCAAAACCTGCAAAGAAGTGAAGAACCCCATTTCCATTAGAAGCAGCAACAGCAGCAGCTCCGCCCTCCACCAATGCCTGATGCCACCATGTGGCTTGTTGACTCCTCGTACAGACAAAGAGAAGGAAAAACTAAAATGGGTATAGAGTTTTCTTTTTCCTTCTCAACATTGCCCAACAAATATACAATTCACATGCTAAATGGCTAATTAGTTTGTTTCATTTTGCAATTGCAGAATACAAGGAATTGGAGACTGGCTTTTCAAACCACTGTTGGCAATGCAGATTCGAGAGCCCTGGTTTGTCATTCCTTTGTAATCAATATTTAACCAATCCTTCGTTCTAATCCGCCTGAAGTTTAAAAATCTCAGCTACCCAACTTATTTTTGCAGGTTGTAATCTGGCAACTTCCTGAATGGAAACTGGAAAGGGCAGATTGGGTTTATAGAAAAGAACCCCCAAAACCGCCAAAAGATGAAACTGCCACTATTTCACACTGTAAATTACAACCCCTCTCTCTCTCTCTCTCTCTCTCTCTCTCTCTCTTAGTTCATGATTATTATGGTGGGGGACCCATGGGGTTAAGTTTTGGTCAAATAATCAAATGAAGCATGTATGATCACTTAAAATAGAAATGAAATGTAATTCTGGTCAAGTTAAGTTTTAATGGTAGTAACTAATGTGTTTATTTTAAATCAGCAAGCAGGATTTAATGCTAGTGAAGTTTTGATGCGGGGTTGTTAATCTTTTGTTGAGTAGGAGCCTAGGAGGGCAAACATCAATGCTCGCGATCGATGGGATAGCACGGTATATTTTTCTCATTTTTAATTGCCACTTATGTTTTCTTTAATTTGGCTCATGCGTTTTGTTTGGTATATTTGTGTTTCGTTCCAATTTAAGCTGGCCAAAAGTGGTAAATCATCAGGTTAAGTTAAATTATTTTGGATTATTTGGTTCTTGCATTTATCTGGCATTGTATGTTATGTGAGTTAATTTTTAGTACTTGGTTTTCAGTTTTTAGACTAATATTTTATATGGAAATGGTTGGTATTGCGAGACATTGATCTCACATTTATAAATATATATTGAAGAATTTTTAACATTATTTAATTAAATATTAATAAACGACATCGTTATTACGTCGTTGATTGTCAACGGTCAATGGATCAACGGTCAACTGCTCTAGCTGGACTCCGGTCCTGGATTCGCCGCTGACCCCGCCCCGGATGAAATAGCTGAAAGCATTGACATCCATTCATCACATGCGTAAAAAATCTAAAACTCCACAAGGAATAGCTTGTGTCAAAGAAAACCAAGCGACTACGCAAAAAAGCTATCTCAACCTATTGAGAAAAGTAGCCCTACTGGCACCAATAGTTAATACCATACTGACGGTAGAAAAAAAGAAAGATATGTTTGAAAATCCTTGTTTAAGAAAGAAAGCTAAATTGAAGGGTAGGTTGGAAAACTTACTTGCCAGTAGAGATAAATTCGAAAGAGCTAGGGAAAGCATGAATGTTGACACAGTTAAACCAAGGCTAGACCTAAAACAAAGTCACATTAATGAGAATTTTGATTATAACACGGGAAGGATGAAAAACAAGTCTCTTTTCGCCACAACGAAATTTTGATCAAAGGTGAGTACTTTTCCACCTACAATAAAGTTTTAACCAAAGGCAAGATCCATTCCGCCAAAGGAATATGAGGACTGAGTTATACTCCACAAATGTCAACTATGAAGGGTGAGCCCATATTCGTCCACATTGAAGTTTGATGCCACGACATGGAATTAGTGTAACTGTGCACAAAATACTTATGTTATGAAAAGCCATGATAGAAGTCATGACAGTGATTTTTTTTTTTTTCAATTACAAAGAATATTGAATAAAAATTCATATTTTGGATGTTATATTGTTAACTTACATAATTGATTAAATGTGATAATGCAAAGCATAATTAAATGCCAAACGAATAATGTAATGTGAATTTGAATGAATAAATAAAGTTTTAACAATGATTAAGCAATTCCACGCATAAGGATCAATAATGTATCATAAGGATATGAGACAAATAAAAAATTATTTCTCCAAATTAACCAAAAGCTGCAGATTTCCAAAGGTCGTACTGTATTGGTTAACTTAAAAGTTATCCTCAAATGGGATACTCGCTTCGAGAGAAGGAAGATGAGTGAAAGCAGGAGTGTTAGTTGGTTCAGTAATAGCAGCGACTCACTTGGAGGAATAGCCAAAAATTCGTGGATTGGAAAGGTTCGATAGAAATGGATGAAATATTTAGAGCTTAGGGGCTAACGGAGGAATCTTGGGAGACAAGGTGTCCTTAACATCTCTTTCAAGGACCTCCAAAAAAGACATATTCCATTTAGAATGAAAGCTCTTGATTATGTCAAGAACCTTATTACCCACTTCCTACATGGATTCTTTGGTAAGCCTAGTAAGCTTTGGGTAGGACTCAGTGATAGTAAGCTTTGTCTTGTAACTTTCCAATTCATTACAAAGTAAAACCGTTCTATTACTCACACTTTCAAGATCTCTAACACTAAAGAGTTGCACAACCTTCTTCAACTAAAGCTTTCCCTAAGCCTGGAAACTTCGTGATAAACCCTCTGAGCATAAGCTTAATGGCTTAGCTTATCCTGGTCCAAGTCTTTAAAGACCCTCCTAATATTGGTTAATAAAGCAACCTCATGCCTTATTAACATCAGTCTCAGCACTTTTGCACATGTCTTTATATTTAACCTTCTCATTCTCAACATCCTCTAATTTTCTCCAAAGAATGTCACACCTCTTCCTTAAGGACAAAACTTTCTTGTCCAAACTATCAGCCTACAAAACATAAATCTTATACTCCATTTACTGGTTATGGTGTAGTACAATAACTTGCATCAGATGAGCAATAATCATTTTTTCCCTTTTATGTTGGAGAAAGCTCATCTGGTAATTTCTCCCAATACTGATTAAAGTAAAAGCAAATCTCACAGTCTAAGAAATAAAAGAAGGAAACATGGATAGACCCCTTGAATCTAACTCTCCATTCAGGCGAGGGCTGAATAGAGACACAAAATTTGGAGTAGATTCCCAAAGAGAATAAGAAATTTTGGAATTCGAAATTTGCTCAGACACACATGACATTTTTCACTTCCCTTTGGAAGGATTCTTAACGCCTACGGGGGAAGAAAGAAGCATGATATCCAAGGGTAAAGACACTTGAACTGAGAAAGCAGCAATAAGAAACTTCGATCCCTCAAGCCCTTGTGAGGGCAAAGGCTGTGTATTCGTATCCCGATCACTGGACATTACTAGTCCCCTCAAACACTTCAGAAGTTAAATCTTTGGGCGGGGAGGATCTGAAAGAGGCTACAGAAGGATTTGCATTAAAATCAATCCGTACTACAAAAAAATAATAAGTGGGAAAAAAGTCAGAAGATGTCTGGAAATAAAGTTAGAAAATGAATTATTAAAAGCCTGATGCTTAAACTCAAGAATGATAGTTTGAAAGCCAAAGTTGTAAAAATTTGAGTTGAAAGGAGAGAGCAATCTTTTAGCTTCACGAACCTCATAATTCAAGCTAAAAATAGTGCCACTAAGGGACGAAGGTCGCTAAGAGCTTGACCTTGGAAGGATCTTAGTTGTTTAACTATACCAAAACACCAAAGTGAGATAATATATATAAAAAAAATTGTTTCGCGTAGAAACCGCTAACAATTAAAAGAAGATTCAGACGATTGTGTAAAATAACGACCTCTCGAGACAAAGTCCCAACGAGGGGTGTTTATTCATGAAGATTACAATTCACAAGACACGAAATGCCTCTAAGGGGCACAAGCACACAAAGTAACTAAAATTTGACAATGAAAAACTTAAAGGAAATGAAATTGCATAATTATCTGTTTGAGAGTGATTTGTTCGGTTCTTGCTTCTGTATTCTCTTTGTTCTTTTATACTCCTGTATAGTTTCTCTTGTGGAACTGTCTGAAAACCGCTTGTCACTCTATAACCACCCACTTTCTCCATGATAAGCACTTTGTCCAGAAACTGCTGTCATTACTCCAATCATATAACAATACGCAACCGATATTTTCGGATGGTAGGATGCGATAATGTTGCCCCTTAACTGTTTTAACAACTGTTGCCTTTAAAGGTGAGGAAATGTTATCCTCACTCAGATCTGGGGCGTCTCACGCAGCTGAGCGACGTCCAGCAGGTTTGACCGATTATGGACTACTGTAGCACGACTCATTCTTGGGTAATCTCGTTTGGGCCTGCTTTTCAAGTTGGGCTTTGCTCTCTTCTCGAATTAGGCTCCCTTGTTTGGGCCATTTAATTGGGCTCGCTTAATTGGGCTTATTTTTTGTATGTCAACAATTACCCCCCAATATGGCAAAATTGATATCCATTATTAATCTTATGCCATATTCATCGTTTCGTATTTCACTTGACGTTCGAGATGACAAAAAGGCGGGATACTTTAATCATTATCTCCTTTGGCAGTGACAATTTTCGGCCCAAAAACGTAACATCCCGCAATTCCCATAAACAAAAAAAAAGTCGATTCGTCACGCCATTCTACCCACGTTTGCATCGTTACGTTCACCTATAAAGGCTACTGTTCATCTTCTCTTGCCTCTTTATTCAAACACTTAAAACCTTTCGTTCTCAAAGATTCTCACGCAAATGGCAACGTCGATGAGCTCTTCTGATAATGTTCTTAGTTTTGAGGATTTCTAACAGCTTCTCACATATCCGTATGTCAAGTCAGCCTTCCTTTCACAGGCCAACCCTGATCTTCATGAGTTTTACTTGGGCCCATCCTTCAAAGATGCTGATTCTGTGGGGTAGGTAGTGGCCCAGCTGTTCCCTTGCACTCAGGATCCTCCTTTGTTAAACCTTTTCCCATTGAAGCCAATCCACGAGAAAGGTATCCGTACTTGGCCCCAAAACTGATCCTACTTTTCGTTTTTGGTATATACGTTTGGTGAAACATGCCTCACCAAGGCAATTTTTGATCGTGCTGGGATTTTGGATTTACTAGAAATCACTCTTCACCCCCCGGGTTTATGACCTAGTGCTTTTTCCTATTGCTTTAAGTTTTTGATCTTCTGAGTATAATACATTCGTCTTCCCTCTTGGTCCAATGTCCATTACCCTAAGGGATATCGACGCCTTAGTTAATCTGCCACCTCTGGGCGACACCATTTTCCTAGGTATTCTACTTGCTGGTGTGGCGCCAAAATTTGACAAGAAACTGACCGATTCTTATTCTATCATGCTAAGCATGTATGATAATTCCAATGCTAGCGAACTTTCTCATGCTGAGCGTGTTGCTTTCCTCTTGGTCTGGCTCTGTAAATATGTTCTTTGTGTGCCTAGCTTTAAACCTTCTCCGGCCTACCTACCTATAGCTAATGAGTTAGCGCGTGGTAGGTCCTTAACTCTATGTTTTTTCTATCTGGCCACCTTTTACCGAGGCATGACTTCTCTTCAAGTCCAATTGAGGAGTGGAGCGTCTCCACTGGCAGCGGGCCTCTTTGGCTCGCTCAATTGTGGTTGAGGAGTTATTTTCCACGACTTAGTGATCTATCGGTTCCTCCCAAGTCAGTCAGTTGTTACGGGCTCCTCATTAATCGACTAAGCCCTGTGACATTGTCTGCTAGGGATATTTTTTCATTCTTTTACGATTTAAATTATATCCCTTCCTTTTTTCCTTTCTCCATTCACCAAATCCCCACTTTTGTACAGCCTCCACCTACTATGAATTATATGAGTGCTGCTGCACCTATTTGGGCCTAATTTTTGGTTGGCAAAGAATTGTTCCATGACATCTTGACTGGAACAAATGTCAAGACGGGGGTTAAGATATACGTTCCCCAATTTTTGCTCGTCAGTTAGGTTTTGGCCAAACTTGGCCTGTTTCTCCCTATTTTTCTAAAAACTTGATTGAACGTTTCCACACCATTAGTAAGTCGGAGGCATTAGCCATTGAGGCTCGTAATGCCGTTTTAACAATCGGCTTTTCTTTAGCCCCTTTTAATCCCACTTCTGCGACTTATCCTATTTTTGAACAATTTTGGCCGTCTGTGAGGCAAAGGTTGTTTGCAGCTAACGTTAATAACATTTTCCATCTTCTGAAGAGGCCAATAACCTCTTCTATCTCTCCTATTCCTGCCCCTCCTATATCAATCAAGAATCCTACTTCTCCACCTACTCGAGCCAAACGCCCTGCTTCATCTAGCCCTTTATCTACTCAAGTGGGAACAACTACAGCTACCTCTAGCCGAAAATGGCTAACTCCCGTTTAGCCAATTTTGCCTAATGAAGGTGATGATGATGGTAGTGATGATACTCCTCTTATCATCAAGATGAAGGTAATTGAGAAAAATATTTATTTTTGTTCACTATAATTAATCTTTCACGTGCTAACATGTTACGTAAATTTCTCAAAGAGTCTCTAATTCCTCTTTGAAGACTCTGCCGTCACAGGCTCTTGTGCCATCACATATCGTCGAAGCTTCTTCGACTAGACCATCCGATGAAGGGGCTACCCCTAAGGCATCGCGCAGCCAATTGGGGAATTTTCATCTCATCAGGGTGACGACCCCCCAAGTGCCGGAGTGGAAGGTAATATAATTTATAGTTTGCTCCCTTATTTGCATATTGAACCTCAAACCATTATCGTCTGGTTTTTGCAGAAGTATCTGTGGACTTGTCTGTCGTGGAGGGGCCTTCTTGCTCAGATAAGGTGAAGTCGTCACAAGTAATTGGATCCACTGGCGATGTCACCCAACTTCCCAGAGCCGTTGACGAGGTAACTCTTGCTTTATCTTTTGTTTTCGTTTCGGCTATTGTAATGAAAATGCTAAATGCTTGTGTTTTTTTCCTTACAGGACGCTGACACCATCTTGTGCTCCGTTCAAGGCTTGTTCACTTCTTGCGAGCGAGCGAAGGCCAATGACGTTTCTTGCTATTTCTTATCTAGTTGTCTGTCTGCTTCATCTGCTGCATTTTCGGAGGAAAACCTGAGAAACCTCAAACAATCAGTGTTTAACTATGTTTCTTTCATGGACATGAACGTCAATTCGGCTAGTGCCTCGAGAATTTTTTTTGAGCGTTTACGTGCACAAATGGCTTAAACAATTGAGCTTCCTTCACTCAAAATTTCATCTGATATCAAACTGACATTGAAGATCATCCATTTAGAGATAAGCTCTTTACTGGCTAAGGATGCAGAGTTGAAGACCTTGACCCAGTATCTCCATGCTATAAGTGAAAAAACATCTTTGTTTCAAAAGCTGGAGAAGGCCAATAGCAACTTGAGTGAGGTCTCTTCTGAGGTCATGGTTGAGGATTCTATAATGATGAGTCTGGCCGCGGAGATGAAGATACTACAAGCTAGGATGGATGATTGGAAGGCTAGATTGGCTGCTAAGAAACGTAATGTGTCTCAAGAAGTTGACCGATGTGAATCCTTGGTCGAGCATTACACGTTACTAGAAGTTGATGAGGGGGTTGTGACTGAACTATCCAATGCTGCTGATGAACATCGAGACGAGTGGGAGAGGCTCAGGGAACAAATGCGTTTCGTCTGGGGTAGGCTGTAACTAGGCCTTTTCATTTTGCACCGTAAAGTAAAAGCCATTATTGGCCAATCCTGTAACTTGCAGCTTATTAATGAATTATTATTTTGTTCATTTTCATAATGGAACCTTCTTACTTGACGCTTTTCTAGATTGCTGATATTCCTTGGCATTCAATGTGTCACATTCACTGCATGGTCCATTTTCACATGGGGTGAAACTCCTAGCATTCCGACTTTTCTTCTTTGAGACTCGAACTTTCAATTTTGGTTATTGCGTGTGTATATGGCCATTCGCCTTCTGTCTCTTCGCCTTCAGGTTTCTATAAAAATCACGAACTTGTCATATATTCGCCATTGTCATCCTTGTTCGTCATAGGATTAACTTGTTGCCACTGCTTGGCATCCAAATGATCAATCCAAAAGATTGATTGGTCCACTTTTCACCAGATATGAAGCATTCAACCTTTCTCCAATTTTGTCAATTGTCTTGACGTCTTCTTCGGTATGAGAGATATAGGAAAAGTTCTTTGGCCAATGAAGGTCTTCTCAGCACCTCTTCCATTTGTGACCTTCAGAGGGATTTCTGGAAGTGAGCCAGTAACTTGCTGAGAGTGCTCCTTCAACCATTTGCCTACCATTGCAGCTATGCATTTAGGAAGGCGGTGGTTCTCTGGTCAATAAATGTCTTCTCAACACCCTTTCTATCCGTAATTTCCAGGGGGAGCTGTGAACCAATTGCTTGCTACGAGTGCTTCTCTGGCCGTCTGCCAATCCTCGCAGCTATGCATCTAGGAAGGCGATGGCAGCCAGTCTACCCCTTTTTTGTAATAGTTGATAGGAAGAATATTTTGATAGCCTGCTTCTAACTTGCGGCTTATATTAGTAATTTTCATCATTTTGCTTGTGATGAATAAATGAATATTTTATTTGGACATACCTCGTTTGTATTTTGTTTGAAAACAATCGTCCAGTTTACTTTGTCTGTGCAACTTACGATTATTCTATCTGTTCGCTTTCCCATATGGAAGGAACATATTTCTTTAAGTATTTACCGTTGATGGATCTTATATGCCTCGTACCATCCAAATCTTCCAAATGGTAAGTTCCGTTAGGTAGTACTTTATTCACTTTATAAGGTCTTTCCCAATTGGATGACCATTTATGATACTTTGAATCCTTACTATCCAAAGGGAGTATTGTCTTCCAAACCAAATCGCCCAGGCTAAAAAACTTGGCTATGACTTTTTTGTTGTAAAACTTGGCCATTTTTTGTTTTGGACCTGCAATCTATCTAACAGTGGCGGATCCAGCACTTGGTGAGCTCGCGCGGCCGCCCTAGCTGGATTCGCCGAAGTCTTCGTTGAGTATACTCATCGTCGGGAAGGAGAAAGACGGAGATTCACAGAGGCGCCAAGGAAGAAGACGATACCAGTTGCTGGGCCAATTTTTTTTTTTATTTCAGCTGTGGGCAAATGAGTTTTGGGCTTTTCAATTAAAAAAAAGGCCCAATGGCAGCAATAGGCCATTGGGAAATTTCCCAATTTGGAGGCGGTTGCAAATTGCAAACATCATAGTCCAGCTACAAGCCATTCACACAGCCAAACTACTCTCCAACTTTCCAAACCCTTGGGCAAAATCGGCGTACCTCAGCTAGTCTAGACAACCTTTGAAAGATGACTGGAGAGGAACCAAGAGAGACGACGGTGATGCAACTGTGAGTAGGAGTGATTGAGAGTGTGAGTATGTGGCTGAGTGGATGTGGCTCTATGCGAGTGTGTGCGACTATGTTTGTGCGAGTCTTCGACTATCTTGCTGATTTGTGCAGTTGTGCCTGTGTGTTAGTGTTGGACCATTGATTTATTGCTTGTTGGAAATTGGAACGTTGGAGTGTTGACTTGCTGTGCGCTTGTGCCTGTTTGGATTAAGGATTATATTTATGGTTTATGAATTCGCTGTGGTTTATGAATTATTGGTTTATGAATTATGATTATGAATTAGAGTTTTATCAATTTATGAATTATGCTTTATTAATTAGGGTTTCACGAATTTGGGTTTATGAATTAGGGGTTTTATTTATGAATTACGGTCATAATTACGATTCATGTTTTATAATTCATAATTTTTTATTTGGGAATTGGGGATTTAGGTTTAGGAAATTAGGGAATTGGAAATTTGGAGAATGGTCAACGGCCAAAGTCAATAGTCAATGGTCAAAGTCCTGCCCTAGCTGAACATGGTTGCTAGATTCGCCACTGCTATCTAGGATGTCTAATTTTAAATCGTCCAATTCTAGTAAGTTTTGGGTCAATGATTCAGCATGCTCATCGTCATCCCAATTACTCTGCGAGCCCACCCTAATTGATTGCACGTTAATTTTCAAGGGTGACACAGCCTTTTGGCCGTAAGTAAGTTGAAAAGGAGTCACTTTGGTACTCGAACGTGGTGATGTCTTGTAGGCCCATAGAGTTTTATTCAAACATTCCTGCCAAATCTTGGCATTTTCATTTATCATTTTTCTTATGATATTTTTCAGAACCTTATTAGAAGATTCTGCCTGGCCATTAGATTGAGCGTAATAAGGAGTGGAATTTGGTAGCTTAAATCCAAAATTGCTCAAGAACTCTTTCACTTGATCTCCATTTAAGGACGTACCGTGATCCATCATTAGTATTTGTGGTATCCTAAATCTGTATATAATATGGTCACGAATGAAGTTTATAATATTTTTTGAGAGATCTCTTTTAACGGTATTGCTTCTACCCATTTGGTAAAGAAATCCGTTGCAACTATTATGAACGTATGTTGCTTGGATGATTGGGGATAAACCTTTCCTATTAGATCTATCGCCCAGCCCTTGAACGACCAAAGTTTGATAACGAGCACCATTTCTCTTGCTGGCGTCCTTTGTATTGGGCCATGTTTTTGGCAGGCCAAATAGCTCTTTGCATACTGCACGCATGATTATCCCATTTTGGGCCAAAAGTATCGGCTTCTAATAATTAACCATCTCATTTTCTGGCCAGCCTGATGGACTCCACATATTCCTTCATGCACTTCAGCCATACTCGTCTTGGCTTCTTGCAAACTCACACATTTCAATAACAACCCATTTGAGCATTTCTTGAATAGTTCTTCATCCATTAGCACATAATTTAGTGAGCGCAACCTCTATTTCCTATCATCCCCTTTATCGGGTTCTCTCAAGAAATCTTTAATTTCTGCCCTTCCATCTATTGCATCCCCTTCTTGTATGCAATGAACATCAATCTTCTCCACCCTTCGTTGCACTACGGGCAATATCACTTCATATTCACAAGTGGACTCTATCTTTAGCAACTTTGAATAGCCCGATGCCATTTGGGCTAATTCGTTTGCTAAATCGTTATATATCTTGTTAACATATTGAAACTCTACTTGATCAAATTCTTCCAATAATTCTTGGACGATTTCGTATTGGCTTATGACTTACTCACTTTGGCATTTAAAATCACCAGTCCATTGGTAAATTACCAGTTGGGAATCACCCTTAACGAGTACATTCTTTATTCCCAACTTTGTTAATAATTCCAACCCTACAATCAATACCTCATATTCAACTTGATTATTACATAATCTGTTTAAAGTAAATGCATATTTATAATGAACCCCTAACGGATTTATCAATACTATTCCTATCCCTGCACCTCTAGAAGTTTTTGATCCATCGAAGTATAAAAACCAAGATTTTATTTCAAAAGAATCAACTTCTAGCTCAATTTCTTTAGGCATATCAAGGCACAGATGATTGGTCAGAAAGTTAGCAAATGCCTGATTTTTTACTGCTTTCTAGGGTACATATTGTATTTTGAATTCTGACAGTGCTAAAGTCCACAGACCTATCCTTTGGTGTAAAACAGGGCGAGAAAACATATACTTAACTAAATTTACATTAGAAATCAAATAGACAGTCACAGGCCTCAAATAAGCCCTTAGTTTTGTACATGTGAAATATAAAGCAAGACATAACTTTTCAATAGCAGAGTAATTACATTCACATTTTGTTAAACGTCTACTCAAATAGTAAATCGCCATTTCTTTCCCAAATAGATCTTCTTGCGCGACCATTTCGGCTATCGATTCTTGCTCAGCCGATATGTACACTTTCATTGGCCGTCCTTGGATAGGTGACACCAACACTGGTGGACTTGACAAATGTCTCCAGGCTATCAAAAGCCTTTTGATGTTCTTCTTTCCAGATGAACTCGTCCTGCTTTTTCAAGTTTAGAAGAGGCGAAAAAGTTTTTGTTCGCCCTGCACAATTAGAGATAAAGCGTCTCAAAAAGTTTACTTGGCCTAGGAAATTTTTCAATTCTTTCTTGTTACCGGGTGATTTGGCCTCTAAAATGGCCTTTGCTTTATTTTTATCAAGTTCAATCCCTCTCTTGTATACTAAAAATCCAAGGAAATTCCCTGCGTTAACACCAAATACACATTTTAAAGGATTCAACTTTAGTTTATATTGCTTCATCCGCTCGAATGAGCGTTTTAATTGTTCAAAATGGTCTTCTTCTCTAATAGATTTGACCACCACATCATCTACATATACTTCAAAAAATTCGCCTATCATATCGTGAAAGATTAGGTTCATCTCCCTTTGATAGGTTACCCCTGCATTTTTCAAGCCGAAAGACATAACTACCCATTTAAAGCATCCTAAGGCCCTAGGGCACGTAAAGCAGTCTTGTGCACATATTCTTCAGCTATGTAGATTTGATTATATCCTGAATACCCATCCATAAAAAAATACATTACGTGTCCGGCGGTTGAATCTACTAAGGAATTGACCGTTGGCATGAGATATTCATCGTTGGGCGTCGCTAGATTTAAGTTTCTAAAGTCTATGCACACCCTAATACTGCCATTCTTTTTCATTACTGGCACAACATTAGATAACCATTCAACATATCTAGTCGTTCTAATAAAACCCGCTTTTAACAATCGCTCTATTTCTTTCTTTACTTGAGGTAACACATTGGGAACAGAGCGCCTAGGAGGTTGTTTATGTGGTTTAAAATTCGGCTTAGTCAGTAATCTATGCTCTACCAAGCATTTATCTAAACCAGGCATATGTTCGTATTCCCAAGCAAAACAATCCTTATATTATTTTAATAAAGCAATTAAATTATCACTTACCTCTTCACTAAGCATCTGGCTGACAAATGTTGGACGATCTTCCCCTTCGTCGCCAATATTCACCTTCATCAAAGGGTCTTGTGCTTGAGCATGCCCAGGTTTTGCAATCTTTGTTGCTTCATCATCTAGGTTCTTTGCAAGTGCTTCCTCTTCGAAGCAATCCACTTTGTTGACTTCTCGACCAATATTCTACTCCAACTCAAATACTGCTCGCTTGTTTCTCAGTGTCTTTAATGCTATTTCTTCTTTTGTCTTTTCTTCACATCCTTCATTGAAAGCCATTAATCTAGCTTTGAAGGCCTGAATATCGGCCACTTTTTCTTGTCAACAATTCATTAAAGTTCCTGGATGATCCTTTTGCCAATTGCTGGCTTTTCAAGGGCCACTATGTTTGACCTCATTTGGTTAAACATTTCAATAAGTGTGTCTACTGAAAATGGTTCTTCGCTCTGTGCGATGACCTAAGCCTCTTCACCATATTGGACTATCCTGACAGGTCCATAGTTCCGTTCATACATGAACCTTTCCACCGAGTTTGCTTCTGTAAAAAAATGGTCTATAGTCTGCTTGCACTACCTTTGCTCCGCCTTTGTCATGCCAGAAAACCAGGCATTGGTAGAGTGATGATGGTATGCAACGACTCTGATGAATCCAATCACTTCCAAGCAGCACATTGTAACTAGTAGGACCATCTATTACGAAGAAGACTGTGGTCCTAGTAGTCCTTCCAACAGTTATGTCCAGTGGCATCACACCTTTTGCTGAAATTGCTCCTCCATTGAAACTTGTAAGAATAACTTCTATTGGGATCACATCGCTTTCTGCTTTTGCAAACTTTCTCATCATCCTTGATGGGATGATATTCATGGCTGCTTCATTGTCAATGAGCATCTTCACCCCATGAATGCCATTTGCTAAAGCCTTCATGTACGATGACCTCAAGTGTTTGGTCAACTTCATATTGGGTCTCTTAAAGATGACATTTGCAGCTGCACCTATCTCCACTTCTTGTTGATCCTTGGTTGAACTATTTCCTTGCGACAGGTCCATGTGCTACCTCACATTGAGCTACTGCTTCTTGGGCTTTCTCTGGCTTGTCATTTTCATCTGATACTTCTTCTTCAGCTATCCAACCTGTAGGAGAAGGCAATATTATCAGAGGTGACCCATATTTCTCAGAGCGAGGCACTCTTACCCTTCTCTTAGACATTCCGTATATCAAGTAGAAGTCAAAAGAACGCCCAGATGGTTCGCCCAGTAAGTCCATCTTGCGAACACCTTCGTGATGGAGTTGTGTCAATAATTTGTTGTGCGACACTCTTATTCTCTTCCATTCTGCTTCCAAATCGATTTCCTCCTCAATGTTGGTCATGTCATCGCTTTCTTCCTCATCACCTACTCTCTGGGGTGTCTGACCTTCTTCACATTCCAACATGGATGCTTCCTCCTTATTACCTTTATTTTCCTCTCCTTCAATTTCCTTACCTTTGAACTCGTTGGCTAGTATGTAATTGTTAGCCATAACAAAAGGTAGTGTACCAAACTGAATAGTGAGAGGTTGATAATAGCACATTTGTTACGTTTTTCACCCTTTAATATTTTCATTTATATGATTATTTGACACCGAAATGCACTAAATGTTTCTATATCTTGGTTTAGGTGGAAAATGGGTAAAACAAGCGAAAAATGATTGAAACAAGTGAAAAATGATCAAAATAGAAGAAAGCGAAAGTTAAAGGACAAAATTGCAAATACCAAAAGATGACTCGGCAAGGAAAATGAACATATGAAGATTTGAGAGTGTTCGGCATCAATTGGAGGAAGAAAGGAGTCAAAGGGGTGATATATAGCCAAGACATTCTCACACATCAACTTTCAAGCTGAAAACTTTTGCACAGGTTTTTAGTCTCAACTGGAGACCATTTTTCACATGGTATAAGATCGAATTAGAAGTTGACATCTGAATAAAAGTTGTAGCCCATCGAGTCAGCTTTCGAACGCACTTTGAATCACCTCAATCAAATATCAGGAGAGAAAGATATTGTCAAAATACTAAAATCTGTCCGGCGGAAAAATATTATAACTAAGCGGTCGCTTAGAGTAAATTGGCAAGCGGTCGCCCACAACCCTACCGAGAATTCAAAGGCAACTATCATTCAACCAAGCTACCGCTTGAATTGCTTAGTGATATTTTCGGTAGATCTGTTCTAATTCCGGAAATAACCTAAGCACCTATGGAAACGCGTTTTGCTTGATTTTCTTGACCTAAATACATCAAAACACGTCCAAAAGCCATTATTCTTCATCTTTTCTACCATTTTTTCTCTCAAGAAACCTATGGAGAACTAATCAAAACATGTGAAGCAAAGAAAAAACTCATCCAATTTTGGGGAATTCTTGTCGATTATTCAAACATTTGGTATTTATTTTAATAAACACTTGTAGATCTGGATTCTTATCTTTATGAATTTATGAAGAATTTGGTTTAAGTTATATTAGGTTTTTTATAGGATTAATCACGTTCTTTCTATTGAATGATCGAAGTATTCGTTGAATCTTTCTTGCATTGATATTATGGATGTGATTATTTACAACTTTATGCTACATGTATGTGGTTGGTTTATAATCTAATTTTAATAATTGCTTGTGGAAATTGTGAAAGGAATCCTAAATCTAGAAGTACAATTGTGAACCATATTGATCTTAAATGTTAAATCTAGATTTTCATCTTTGTGAATTTATCTTGAAATTAGGTTAATGATTATTAGATTGTTCATGGATTTAATCATGTTTTCTCCATTGTTTAATTGAATTAATTATTGAATTTCAATTTCACGAATTTATTGGTGTGATTATTTACTGTCCTATGCTATAAGTATATGGTCGTTTTGTAATCTAATTTCAATAAACAAATTCGTGAATTGTGAAGAGAATTTAGAATTTAAGAGTACATGTATGAATTATTTTTGTCTTAAACGATAAATCTTCCGATTAAAGTGCCGGGACGAAAGCCTTTACTTGTGTTATTAATTTGAATGATTGACATTGAATAATCTAATCCGGATGAGGGAATTCTGAGCTTCACTATTTTAATTACTGAATTTTATCCCAAAAACTTTGATATTGATTTAATTGTCAACAACCAAACTTTCTTGCGAACTTTGAGAGAACAAATCACCACTTTTGAAACCTTTAATAATTTTTCCATCTCTCTGTGGATACGACACCCCAAAGCTTCAAAGGCAACTATCATTGAACCAAGCTACCGCTTGAATTTACACTAAGCGGTAGCTTAGTGATTTTTTTCGGCAGATCAGTTCTAATTCTGGAAATAACCTAAACACCTATGGAAACGCGTTTTGCTTGATTTTCTTGACCTAAATACATCAAAACACGTCCAGAAGCCATTATTCTTCATCTTTTCTACCAATTTTTTCTCTCAAGAAACCTATGGAGAACTAATCAAAACATGTGAAGCAAAGAAGGAACTCATCCAATTTTGGGGAATTCATGTCGATTATTCAAACATTTGGTTTTTATTTTTGACATTTTGGTGATCATGACACTATTGATTTGTTTGTGGTGTTGAGTTTGAAAAGACTATGCATTGTGGTAAATTAGAACTTGATTATTTGACTTGCGACGTTAAATAGTCTTTGCTTGTTTCGTTTTGCATTAAATTGTTAGGGACCAGCAATAAGCAAGTTGGGGGGGGGGGTGTGATAATAGCACATTTGTTATGTTTTTCACCCTTTAATATTTTCATTTATATGATTATTTGACACCGAAATGCACTAAATGTTTCTATATCTTGGTTTAGGTGGCAAATGGGTGAAACAAGTGAAAAATGGAAGAAATAAGTGAAAAATGATCAAAATAGAAGAAAGCGAAAGTTAAAGGAAAAAATTGCAAATACCAAAAGATGACTCGACAAGGAAAATGAAGATATGAAGATTTGTGAGTGTTAGGCGTCAATTGGAGGAAGAAAGGAGTCAAAGGGGTGATATATAGCCAAGACATTCTCACACATCAACTTTCAAGCTGAAAACTTTTGCACAGGTTTTTAGTCTCACCTGGAGACCATTTTTCACATGGTATAAGATCGAATTGGAAGTTGACATCTGAATGAAAGTGTAGCCCATCGAGTCATCTTTCCAATGCACTTTGAATCACCTCAATCTGATATCCGGAGAGAAAGATATTGTCAAAATACTAAAAGTTGTCCGGTGGAAAAATATTATAACTAAGCGGTCGCTTAGAGTAAATTGGCAAGCGGTCGCCCACAACCCTACCGAGAATTCAAAGGCAACTATCATTGAACCAAGCTACCGCTTGAATTTACACTAAGCGGTAGCTTAGTGATTTTTTCGGCAGATCTGTTCTAATTCCGAAAATGACCTAAACACCTATGGAAACGCGTTTTGCTTGATTTTATTGACCAAAATACATCAAAACACGTCCAGAAGCCATTATTCTTCATCTTTTCTACCATTTTTTCTCTCAAGAAACCTATGGAGAACTAATCAAAACATGTGAAGCAAAGAAGGAACTCATCCAATTTTGGGGAATTCATGTCGATTATTCAAACATTTGATATTTATTTTAATAAACACTTGTAGATCTGGATTCTTATCTTTATGAATTTATGAAGAATTTGGTTTAACTTATATTAGGTTTTTCATAGGATTAATCACGTTCTTTCTATTGAATGATCGAAGTATTTGTTGAATCTTTCTTGCATTGATATTATGGATGTGATTATTTACAACTTTATGCTACATGTATGTGGTTGGTTTATAATCTAATTTTAATAATTGCTTGTGGAAATTGTGAAAGGAATCCTAAATCTAGAAGTACAATTGTGAACCATATTGATCTTAAATGTTAAATCTAGATTTTCATCTTTGTGAATTTATCTTGAAATTGGGTTAATGATTATTAGATTGTTCATGGATTTAATCATGTTTTCTCCATTGTTTAATCGAATTAATTATCGAATTTCAATTTCACGAATTTATTGGTGTGATTATTTACTGCCCTATGCTATAAGTATATGGTCGTTTTGTAATCTAAATTCAATAAACAAATTCGTGAATTGTGAAGAGAATTTAGAATTTAAGAGTACATGTATGAATTATTTTGGTCTTAAACGATAAATCTTCCGATTAAAGTGCCGGGATGAAAGCCTTTAATTGTATTATTAATTTGAATGATTGACATTGAATAATCTAATTCGGATGAGTTCCTTCTTTGCTTCACATGTTTTGATTAGTTCTCCATAGGTTTCTTGAGAGAAAAAATGGTAGAAAAAGGTTCCAAGTTGAAGAATAATGGCTTCTGGACGTGTTTTGATGTATTTAGGTCAAGAAAATCAAGTAAAACGCGTTTCCATAGGTGTTTAGGTTATTTCCGGAATTAGAACAGATCTGCCGAAAAAATCACTAAGCTACCGCTTAGTGTAAATTCAAGCAGGAGCTTGGTTCAATGATAGTTGCCTTTGAATTCTCGGTAGGGTTGTGGGCGACCGCTTGCCAATTTACTCTAAGCGACCGCTTAGTTATAATATTTTTCCGCCGGACAGCTTTTAATATTTTGACAGTATCTTTTTCTCCCGATCTCCGATTGTGGTGATTCAAAGTGAGTTGGAAAGATGACTCGATGGGCTAAAACTTTCATTTAGATGTCAACTTCCAATTCGATCTTATACCATGTGACAAATGGTCTCCAGATGAAACTAAAAACCTGTGCAAAAGTTTTCAGCTTGAAAGTTGATGTGTGAGAATGTCTTGGCTATATATCACCCCTTTGACTCATTTCTTCCTCCAATTGATGCCGAACACTCTCAAATCTACATATCTTCATTTTCCTTGCCGAGTCATCTTTTGGTATTTTCAATTTTGTCCTTTAACTTTCGCTTTCTTTTATTTTGATTCTTTTTCACTTGTTTCTTCCATTTTTCACTTGTTTCACCCATTTGCCACCTAAACCAAGATATAGAAACATTTAGTGCATTTCGGTGTCAAATAATCATATAAATGAAAATATTAAAGGGTGAAAAACGTAACAAATGTGCTATTATCAGAGGTTGTTATGGATCTTCTCCATCATCATCTTTCTTTTCACGCTCGAATTTTGATCTTTCAGAAGAACTTTCTGGAAATTCTCCCATTGACTCACCAGTGCCAGTTTCTTCATCACCCTTGAAGATACTGAGAATGTTTTTGTTAGCCACTTCGAGCAATTTAGGTGCTTTGGGACGCGACAACCCTTGTTGTTGCCTCATCATTTGTCTATAGTTTCGTTGAAAACGCCTCTGTTGGGTTTTGGTCATCTCATCAAAGGGCATGACTCTTCCTGCATTGTACTGGAAAAAGTGCCATACATTTGGTTGACGAGATTGTGGCCTGAATGTCCTTCCATTGCTTATCGGCCTGAACTGCCTCTCAAAAGGTGGTCTCCCATAGCTCGACGTACCTCGTCCTCTATTGGGCCGAAAATCGGGATTAATATTAGGACGATGCTGGCGATGTTGGTGTCGCCATATTCTTGACCCTTCCATATTTTCAGCTATTTCTCCTTTGCATCTGGAACACAGGATATCTTCGTCTTTTCTAGTTTCTTCATGTTTGATCCTTTCAAAGACGCTGGTATAAAACTCAGAGTCCTCTTCTCCATCATCTAGGACCAACTTGAATTTTGACAACTTATTTTTGAAGCCAGTTGTCATCATATTTACCCCAAGTGGCTGCGGGAAAGGATTTTCATCTACTGCCATTTTCTTTATATCATCGAACGTAATTCACTCTGACTCAATAGCATCCTGTAACATATGACGGAAAACCAAGCAGTTGTTAGTTATATGTGATCATGCATTATGCCATTTACAATATTTTTTACCCTTGATTTGTTCAGGGTCTGACAATTTATGCTTGTCACTCAACCTTATCTGCTTATCTTTATACAGTTTATCAATTATAAGGTTAGCCTTGGTCACATCAAAGGAAAATGTCCTAGCCTTTTTGTTTTCGCTTTTTGTAGGCTCATTCTTGCTGGACGCTCTAAACCTGGCCATTACAGGACAATCGTAAATATCTCCCTTAACTAGTTCGGCCAAGATATTGCTGCCTGATCGTAATAGTCACCATCTACAGCATGAACGTCAAAGTTTGGACCTCTGTAATAAGTCCATTTACTATATTTTTTCATTTGTTTCTCTTCCCTTATTAAATGCGCATACCTAATCACATTAGCACTTAACTGGAAAAGATCAGAGAATTCTCTGTCCTGGAATTTCTTTTTTAGATCAAAGCTTAAATAACTTTGAACGATTTTGACGAACTCTTTTTCGGGCAAAGGTACAAAACATTTGCTTCTGGCTATTTTAAACCTCTAAAGGAAACTTTCTGCACACTCGTTTGGCATTTGACACAATTCGTCAAATCGGCCAAAGTGACTTCAGATTCAGTTTTGTAAAACTGAGTGTGGAACAATTGTTCTAGTTGTTGCCATGTTTGGAAAGAATTTGCTGGCAAATTAATGAACTATGAGAAGGCTACGCTTGTTAACGAACTAGGGAACAGTCTTACTTTGTGGTAATTAGTTACTTCTCCACATTGTAATGTGAATCGCCCTACATGCTCTAGAATGGAAACCTCTCCCAGGCTAGTAAATAACGAGAATTCAGGTATTTTGTACCCTCTAGGCCACGGATATGCTTGGTCTACCCAATCAGGGTATGGCTTTGTGTAAGTTGGCCTCATGAAAGGGCGTGCTCCAAAAGTCATTTGGTCCTGCACTATTTCCATAATTTGATTCCTCAACACAACGTTGGGATCATATGGGACTCCTATAGGTTGGTTTACCGGTGGAATAGCTTGAAGCCTAATGTTTGGTCCTTGGTTCGCGGCGTAAGCGTCATTGTTCAGATCGTTATTGGTATTAAACTGAGTATTTTCGCCATCATTATCACGCGGGGCGTTCTATCAATTGGTTTCGACATTGCCCCTTGCATTTGGGATACCCCCCATGTTACCCCTAGGTTTGTCACTCCATTACCACCATTCAAGTTGGCAATTCCACCACCTCCTTAATTTGAAGTAGATGGGCCAAAAGGTGGGTCTATCCCTTGACTAGGGCTCGGTATCGGCGAATTTTGTCCGACAATCGTCCTGGATTGGAAATGATTACCTATGCTTGGCATAATTGGTTGACAAATTTGGCCGACTAACTTATTCATGATTTCATTCAACATATTAAGTTGTTTAGCCATATTGTCGTAGTGTGCATTCCCATCTTGCGTAAACTTTTCTATAACATGAACATTTTGCAAGTATACCTGTTCAATGACGTCTTGAGTGAGCTCACCGAGCAATGCACGCATGGTTCGAGGACTCAATTCTGTTATTGATTTGTAACGACTTTGGTTCTGTCCATCTATTCCTGGAGTACTTTGTTGCTCCTCGAATTGTTAATTACAGACTGGACTAGCCGTTGGTTTGCTGGCTCCTTGTCAGAATTTTTAGGAAGCATATTGATTTGCTTGTCGTATCTTCAAACACCAAAAGTGTCCCACCGGGCGTGCCAAATTGTTTCGCGTGAAAACCGCTTACAATTAAAAGAATGTTCAGATAATTGTGTAAGGAACAACGAAATTACATAATTTGACAATGAAAAACTTAAAGGAAATGAAATTACATAATTCTCTGTTTGAGAATGATTTGTTCTGTCCTTGCTTCTGTATTCTCTTTGTTCTTTTATACTCCTGGGTAGTTTCTCTTGTGGAACTGTCTGAAAATCGCTTGTCGCTCTATAAGCACCCACTTTCTCCATGATAAACAATCTGTCCAGAAATTGCTGTCATTACTTCAATCATATAACTGTTCGCAACCGATATTCTCGGATGGTAGGATGCGATAAGGCTGCCCCTTAACTGTTTTAACAACCGTTGCCTTTAAAGGTAAGGAGACGTTATGCTCGCTCAGATCTGGAGCGTCTCGTGCAGTTGAGCGACATCCATCGGGTTTGAGCGATTATGGGCTACTGTAGCACGACTCCTTCTTGGGTAATCTTGTTTGGGCTTGCCTTTTAAGTTGGGCTTTGCTCTCTTCTCAAATTAGGCTTCCTTGTTTGGGCCATTTAATTGGGCTCGCTTAATTGGGCTTTGTTTTTATGTGTCAACAAAAATCAACACTTACTATATTCTTCATCGAATCGAAGCATAACAACTAAATGGTTGGGGTCATTAGGTTGAAAAACCCAGGCCCCAATTATCTCGAACAAACAAAAATATTCTTGAATTATGCACCTTATTGGGAGTTATTGCAAATTTTTGGCATACCCTAGATTGAGTAGAAATGTAGTAATACCCTTTTTGAGGGATCACTTTATTTATCACTTTCATAAGATAATACTGAAAAGGCTTGAGTGTCCATCTTAAAAGGTCAACCTTATTAAGAGGAGTAGCCCAAAACCTTATAAATTGGTCTATGTTTACATCTTTATTCGATGTGAGATTACATCCCTTAACATGCCCCCACAAGATGGTGGCTCGTTTGAGCAGATCAATCTTGAAATCCACATGCTCATATTTTTTAGTTTTACAAGGATCGAATCGCTCGTTGGAGGTTAATGGGCTCTGATGTCATGAAAAGGCTTGGGGGTCCATCTTAAAAGGTCAACCTTATTAAGAAGAGTAGCCAAATGCCTTATAAATGGGCATATGTTTACATCTTTATTCGATGTGGGATTACATCCCTTAACATGCCCCCACAAGATGGTGGCTCGTTTGAGCAAATCAATCTTGAAATTCATATGCTCATATTTTTTAATCTTACAAGGATTGAATCGCTCGTTGGAGTTTAATGGGCTCTGATACCATGAAAAGGCTTGGAGATCCATCTTAAAAGGTCAATTTTATTAAAAGGAGTAGTCCAAGACTTTATCAATTGGTCTATATTTACATCTTTATTCGATGTGGGATTACATTCCTTAACAAATAAATAGATCGAAATATATTTGATGATAGCTTCCCATCAAAACCTACGAAGCTCCACAACGTAAAAGACTCCAACTTACTCAATTCAGAGTAAGTTGGGTACGAACAATGTTAAAGAAAGAAAGAATCTTGTGAAAAAATGATGGAAATGGACTCTTAAGTCCTATGTCCATCAAATGTTTATGGATAGCTATAAAATCACGTGGGAGATGATCTGCGGTTTGAAATTGTCCAGGGTACAATAATTTTATATCATTAGGGATGTTAAATTGCTCCCGAATTTTACTCAACTTCTGCTTGATAAGATTGATAGAAATATTTGAGACTTCAAAAACTACCACATCACTTTCATTAAGGCTAACTGACTCACTCGAAGGTTTGTGTACCTCATCATGCACCCCTAGGTTGGAAAGTAACCTTTGCCTAAGAAGTTCCGGGTTAATGCAAGTACCAGAATGAGTAACTGCAGAGTAAGGAAGCATGTCAGTATATAGTACTTCTATTAAAGAAGAAGGAACACTAGAGAGATCATCCCTAAATCCAGAACTCTTGGTATCAGAATCGTAGATGTATTTTGGGAGTCACTCTGGGAAGATGTTGTAAAAAGAACTATTGAAGTTTAAATCTTAAACACATAAGAAAAACGAGGGCAGAACAAGTACTTAAGGAATTTTGAAGAAAGATAAAAGTGGACAAGAGTCATAATTACCAGAAAATAAGCCCAACAAGAAAGAACAACGAAGAAAAATAAAGAAGATACATTAGAAAGAACGAAACGTTAATAGGTTCTGAATGGAAGGCGTGAGTTGTTGAAATTATGTCAAGCAACTATAATCGTTGAACACTAAGAGGCTTGTCAAAATTCAAAATGAACGGGCGAGATTGCGCATTAAACATACATAGGCCACTAATATATAAACGCGGCCAGTAATGCACACAAAAAATGGTAGCAATCATAGTATATCCTCTTAACATGGTACACGTCAGCCATAACAGACAAAGAGTAGTGTGCTCAAGTAATTTCTTATGTAAATTTATAGCTCAACCATAAATAATTAAACTTGAACTAAGGGGGCTAATAAAATAAAAATAATATTTTCAGTAAGTCCTAAATTTAATATGAATAATAAAATTGGACTTCAGGAACTATTTGTTGAATCAAAATTATCCTATGAGCTCATCCTTCTTTAGGTGAAGTCTAAAAGTATGCGAAGGTAGCTAAAACATAGAAGGCTCGTACAAAAAGGGGGCATACCATCCCCCTTTCCAAGGGGTAGAAACCATCATTAATTAAAACACACATAGGTAAATATGTAAAGCATGATTTTTAAACTGATAAATAACATGTGAACGCACAATAGAATTAGTTATCAATCCACTACTAAACAACTGCCACCTGTTAGTTTCTAGATGACCCAATCGCTTCAAAGATTTAAAGAAAATCTATAAATACTCCCGTCTAAGAGGAGAAATACATACAAATTCAAATATTTCCTTCTCAAATAGTCATTTGTCCTCTTGTTCCTGTTTGAACATCAAAATCAAAGAGCATATGATGAGAAAATCCTAAGTGAGAGGAATTTGTTAAGTATTATTTTGTAGTCAACAATATCCCTACCCACCATTGTGAAAACTACAACTATAGCTGCACATACGTTTCTAGAATTCATGGTAGTGGACAGCAGGTCTTCCTATAATACGGTACTCAGAAAGCTAGCATTAAAAAAATGAAGGTTACATCTTTCATACATCACCTTGCAATAAGATCCTATGGAAACTGGGTGTTGACCATGAAAAGGAACCAACGAAGGTTGTGTGGATGTTTCTGAAGTGCCATTCACAAATTCACTCTTGGCCCGAGGCTATACTTAATCATGATGGTGGATACCATAATGGAAAAAATAGTGATTAATGAGTTGCTATCTGATGTACCATAGATGATACGAATATGGAAATCACAGAGAAAAGTATTGTGGATGACCTTGACCAACGATTTGTTGAATCGGGACCCCAAATGTCTCTAATTGAGAAACTCAGAAGCATATTTGTACTCAAGATGGAATCAAAGTACTTCAAGTAAAAAATGAATTATTCGACGAAATGGGAAATAAACTAGAGAAGTTTCTGAAATGGAGTCTAAATGTATTTGCATGGAGGTACGAGGACATGGTGAAGATTGACATAAAAGTGTCTTACCACTCAACGAAGATTGATTCCAAAATTTTTCCTCACAAAAAATGAGGCGGCCTCTCAATTCCAAGAGATATGCAGCCTTGAAAAGGTTGACAAACTAGTATCAAATGATTTCATTCGGGGAATTGCAAATTCACTCCTCGCCAAGAAGCCCAACAAAGAGCGACGAGTATACATTTACTTTATGGACTTGAACAAGGCATATTTGAACGATAGCTTCTCCGCGACCAGTTGGTTGACATGGGGCACACCCTTTTGAGTTTCATAGATGTCTATTCAAGAATGCCTGGCCACGTACCAACAATTAGTCTTCGTATACTTTCTGGTCGCCTTAAGCAAGTTTTTAGGATCCATGGTTACTGAAAGAGGAATTGAAGTAAATCTAGAAAAGATTAAGGATATCTTTGAAAATAAATCTTCTCAAAAGCCTAAGGAGGTGCAGAGCTTGATGAAAGGATAGCAACCGTTAGTCGATTCGCATCAGAGTCTACTGACAAATGTCTACCTATTTTCAAAATGCTTGAGGGATGAAGTTTGAGTGGACTGCAAAGCGCGAACGAGCCATTGTACATTTATAGGAGCATCTTTGACGTGCTCATTTACTACCTAACTAATGCATGAATTGTAAGTGTTATGCCCTAAGTTCAATAAGTTTTTGACATAAAAACTTTTTAATATAATTGATGCACTATTATAGCAGATCTATTATTTAATTAATATTCAATTCAATTAAATAATAGAATATGTAGATTTAAATTCTAGTAATTTGTTAATCACAAAGAGTTGTGATTGTGAGATACAGATTACATACGATTGATCTTAAATTATCTATGGTTTTAAGTAATAACAAGATACGGATATCATTATTACGGATAGATCATCACGTGTATCATTTCTTACTTGTGAAATAAGTAACTGATCTCACAAGTTAAAGTACGGTGACACTTAAATGAACATGTTGATGTTTTGTTATAGAACAAAACATTGGAGACACACTGAGAGATTCCACATAGATAATTATGTGAGTGTTTATCGTTAATCTCTAACGTTCAAGTGGAATTAGTCATTTGACTTAAGATCATCATAGTGCCTTATATGAGAACAATCATACTTTGGTGACGTTGGATGTTGCTCTGCCAATGGTCACTAATACGATATCGTTGGGGTATGTCAAGAATCATATGAATGTTGTGAATGATCAATAGAGAATTTGTTACTCTTAGATAGTAAGATATTATGATCTACATTTCATTAAGTTAAGTTGATGACAAAATCCTTGGCATTGGTGTACTCATAAGTCGATAATGAGTTTTTGATTTATATTAACTTAATAGTGGAATGAAACATATGATCGATAATTGAAATTAACACATATTCATATCTCTAATTGATCGAATCATATTTACGAAATGATCATAGTTTCATGGTAAACGGACAAGTTTGGTTTTGTCATACCACATGACATTTTCCATCACAAGTATTGTCCTGGCACATTGCTAGATGTCAATCTGAGATGATGAATGTGAATTAGTGATAAATTAAAGGGGGTGTTTTAATTTATCGATTTTGATTAAATCGAAATAATAATTCACGTCGTTTGACATCATGAATGAGAATCGAATGGGCCAGACACAAAAGAAAAACTAGAAGAATAAGATTTATCAATTAATTAATCGACAAGTGTTGGACAATTAATTAATTGGATTGCTAGTTAATAGACTCGAAATAATTAATTGGATTAGTTAATTCACAGACCAAATTTAATTTATTTGATTAATTAAATATTGGACCAGATTAAGTTAAGAGATGGACCAAGTTTACTTGGACTTATATTAATAGGTTTCTAAAGTTTGAAAAATCATATCAGAGCATAATTATTCTTACTAATACAAGAAAAGTAAAAAAAATTAGTTATCTCAATCTTGTTTTCTGTGTGAATTTTTATTGGAGGCTAGACAATTATTTAGCTGTAGATTGCAGATCATGATTGTTCGTATTACAAGAAAAGCAAAGGAATTTATAATTTTTATCATAGTTTCTATTTAAACACAATGCAGATTCTTGGTGAAAATTGGAATTTTGTTTAATTTTATTATGCATGATTATGTATATTCTCAACAGGGATAAGTTCTACAAGTGTACTTGGCTATCTTGGCAGGGGCGACAAGCATTGTACTTGTCCGCACTAAAGAACTATATATGGAGAAACTGGCTTTTGCCCTAATTCTGACATGAAACTTCATAGTTGACTGTTAAAAATAATTTCTATTTTAATGATTGCCGAACACACCATTGTACACACTTGAGTGCACAACATGCTCTTGTGCTTCAGTAGTCTTTTGCCATTCGTTTCTACCCATCCTTTTCATCATTTTCACCTCTTAATGGTTTGATAAATTATTGATTTTGAAGCTAATCGAGACTAAGTACTTGAAAATTCAATCAAGGTAAATGTGTTAGGATCATTTTAGGCATTGTCAGGTTTGTGTTTTGTAGGATACATAAATGGTGACTTGAAGGAACCCTTAATAAATAATTAAACAATCTATGCTATGGCTATGGCGACGGCGATGGTCCGAGACTTTATTAATTAAGTAACCGTTGCTATGGAGGTATTTTTTTAATGTAATTAATTGAGTCATGTTTTAGGTCACATTCAAAGAGAAATGAAACCACAAAATAGTGTTGTATATTTATGAATGGATGTCACAACACACAATATTTTAAATCACAATTACACAAGATAACATGTCACAATCAAATAATGTATTACAAATATTTATGGTCACAACCACACAAACTCATAGGTCACTGTGGCACAACCTAATAACAATCTTGGTACGAAATAACTATACTTCAAAGACTCATATCTTATGTCATATTTATACATGCATATTTGAAACTATAGATTTTTATAAAAGTTTTGTGACTGAGAGTCGCAGTCACACAATCTATAGGTTACAATCATACAATATATTAGGTCACAGTAACTATTTTCCAACAAAACTGAAAATCGGATATTCGACCCAACTACACCTAGAGGGGGGTGATTAGGTGTAAATGTAGAATTAAAAATTAATTAACATGCAACTAGTCACAAGTTAATTATGTCTAGGTGATTAATCAATCAATCCAGTTTATCCTAACTTGAACTACCGCAATAACGAAAACAATAACTAAAGCAGTAAACAACACAAGAATTGTTCACGGAGAAACCCAACATGGGAAAAATTCGGGTGCTTTGTCAGTCAAAGATCCACTATAAACTGTATTATAAACTTACAGATCACCGGCAAAATTGACGACACAAACTTTCTAATTTCCTGTCTGAAGTTTGAAGCAACTTTCCTATAATGTGCACAGAACACCAATCCTAACTCTTCTCGTAGTTTATCTCCTGTAAATCCACCAAGAACTCTTCGGTCTTGAGTTTCTTCCTGACAGATCCAAGTAAAGAATTGCACCAGTGTATTTGATTGAAAGTTTTGATATTTTCAATCCAAATGACGCATATAATAAAGTGATTGAACTAGATGAAGATTTAGCTCTTGAAAGAATAAGTGGGTTCTCTTGAATGTATAATGTTCAATCTAGCTTTCCCAAATGCGCAGCACCCCTTTTTATATGTTGGACGAATATGAAAACTTTGACCAATAAAAATCTCGCGAAATCACGAATTAAGTCAGGCCATAAAATGGTTACTCAAGCGAGGAGCATGATCGCTCGAGCAAGGGCACTGTTGCTTGAGCAACAGGTGGGCGAAGGTCAAGCGCTGGATGTTCTGCTTCATCCGCTCGAGCATGACTCCCGCGAGTAACTAGCGAAAATACGGCGAGTTTCCTTCGTGTTCCAAACTTGGATCCCGAACCTTACACTATACAACCAATTATGAAACTTTACAATTAAATCCCTAACTTCTAAAATGTTCAAGTTGATCATTTTGTTCACAGAATAGCCAAATACAATAATCTAACACTAACAAAAACAATCGAAAATATTGTGGTCGATACATGTAAATAGAACACTTTTTTCATAAACAATTGCTTAATTATTGTAGATGTAAGAATGAAGAAAAATCTGTGTCCAATTATTTTGGAAATACTGTAGGCAAAAAGAAAACAATTATTCTGGAGAAATTTGTGGCCAATTTCTTCAATAATCACGATAGGATTTTTAAGAACATTTGGCGATTGATATTTTTTAGGAAGTGATGCAATGAAAGAGAATAATCATCAATTATCATTATTAATCCACAGTTTAGCTCAGATTTTATATTATTCAAATTTGTCTATTTACAATTTTAGAAAAGGTAATAGTAACTTTTTACTTGATTTTTTAATGGATTCTACAAGTTTAATATTTTTAAATTGTATTTAAAATGCTTGGAAACAAACGTAACCAAACATTAATCATAGAAAATTACAAAATTAAAAAGAAAAAAGTGAAAAATATCAAAATATGAACACGAGGATTTTCAAAATGTCAACCAAGGTTGCAACAAATATACATATTTACAAAGATAAAGTCACGGAAAACTTATCTTTGAAAGGGCGATGCTTGGTGTACAAGGGCCTGCTTGACAGGCCCCTGTCAGGCTAGTTACAGGTGGGGCTCACTGATTTTTTTAATACATGAGGGGGCCCGCACTACAGTGAGAGGCCTGTCAACCCCCTTGTCAAGCCCTCCTATACACTAAGAGTTATCCTCTTGGAAATATCGAACCCCTGCGAGTTACGGTCTACCAAAAACTCAACAAATTAAACCTATACTTTTCTGAAACCATTAAAGTAAAGAACAACAGGTTCTTTACATTTTACATCAAGTTACAAAACCAAAATAAAAAATGATGAAGATTTCAGGTCTCGAACGAAGATTTAGAAAAAAGTGAAGAACACAAAAACGAAGACGTTCTCTCTCTCAAACCTCTCAGAAGCCAAAATAATTCCCAAGTAAATTAACCAATGCTAGATGAAATATTTTAATCCCTAGAAGAATCCAGAAGTTAGATATTGTAAGTGTTATACCCTAAGTCCAATCAACTTTGGGCATAAGTACTTTTGATATATTTTTAATGCATTTATTTTGGCAAGATCCATTATGATATTAAATAATAGAGTCTGTAGATTCAAGTCTTGGTAATTTGTTAATCACAAGGAATTGTGATTGTGAGATACAAATTACATATGATTGAAACTTAAATCATCTGTGATCGTAAGTAATAACGAGATACGGATATCGTTATTACAGATAGATCATCACGTGTATCATTCCTTACTTGTGAAGTAAGTAGTTGATCTCACAAGCTAAAGTGTGGTAACACTTAAATAACATGTGAATGTTTTGTTATAGAACAAAACGTTGGAGACCCGTCGGGAGATTCCACATGGATAACTATCTGAGTGTCAGTGGTTAATCTCTAATGTTCGGTAGTGAAATTGGTCTTTCGACTTGAGGTCATCATAGTACCTTATGTGTGGACAGTTATACTTTGGTAATGCTGGAAGTTGCTCACTAATATGACATTGTTCGGGTATGTCAAGAATTACATAAAGGTTGTGAATGATCAATAGAGGATTCGTCACTCTTAGATAATAAGAGTTTATGATCTACATTTCATCTAATTGAGTTGATAATGAAATCCTTGGTCAATGTGTACACATAAATCGAAAAGGAGTTTTCGACTTATATTGACTTAATAGTGGAATGAAAGATATGATCAATAATTAAGATTGACACTTATCTATATCTCGTGATTGATTGGATCATACTGACGAAGGGATTATAGTTTCACGATAAACGAACAAGTTTAATTTTGTCATATCACCTCACATTTCCCGTCACATATATTGTCCTGACATATTGCTAAATGTCAATTTGGGACAGCGGATGTGAATTAGTGATAAATCAAAAGAGTGTTTTGATTTATCGATTTTGATGAGATCAAAAAAATAATTCACATCATTAGATATCGTGATTGAGAACCTAATGGGTCACACATAAAAGGAGAATTAGAAGAATGAGATTTACCAATTAATTAATTGACAAGCGTTGGATAATTAATTAATTGACAAGCGTTGGATAATTAATTAATTGGGTTGCTTATTAATAGGTCTGAATTAATTAATTAGATAAATTAATTCATGGACATGATTTAAATAATTAGATTAATTATAAATTGGACCGGGTTAAGTTTAAGAGACGGATCAAACTCGTTTGGGCTTATATAAATAAGCTTCTAGGCTTTGAAACTAGTTGATGAATTTCATTATTCTTGCTAGCACAAAAAAAATAAACCCTAGTTCTCTCTCAATCTTGTTCACTGTGTGGATACCATTGGAGACTGGATAATTGGACAGTTGTGGGAGGCAGATCAGGATTGTTGATAGAAGGAATAGCAAAAGAGTTTGCAGATTTCACGAAATGCATGATTTCTATAACCGTTTCTATCTAATCAAAAAGCATATCCTTGGTAGGATTTAAAACTTGTTTAATTTTTCGCAATGCATGTTTATGTAAATTTTCAACAATGGTATCAGAGTCTACTTTTTGTTTATTAGAAATTATTCTACACATTGATATAATTGAAATTTCATGTTCTTGAATCTAGCAATTAGAGAATTATTTTATCTTAAAAAAAAAAAAAAAAAAAAAAATCTGCTTTTGAAATGAAAATAATTTTTGGATAAAAAAAAGGTATAGAAAAACAAAGCGGCAATTCCACTGACCGGTGGCTGGAAATCGTGAGCAGCGACAAATGCCGTTGCCTACCGAGACAGCGGTGCTCACCGCTGCTCGTTACACAGTCGGGCGATGTTGCTGCGAAGCAGCTTATGGCTGCTGAGTTCGCAGCACGCCACCGCTGTGGTGCACGTCTAACCCACCGTAGGTAGAGGTTGATGGGCCGTCGACAGCGCTCCAAGAAACAAGAAAAAGATCTTTCTAGGGTTTTCGGTTGGGTGAGAAAGGTTGGGGACGGGGCCTCTTGTATAATTTCTGAAATTACGAGTCTCTGCTTGCAATATTATAAAATGGGTCATATTGCAATTTTAATGTAAGGGTCTGATTGTCAATTTTGAAATTTCAAAGGGGACCTGTTCTAAAAATTTTCTAATTAGAAGGGTCCGTTATAATTTTGCAATTTCAAAAGGGGATATTTGAATTTGAATTTTAAAATGATTTTAAATTTGAATTTTAAAAGGGTTTTAAAATTGTATTTTAAATAGGTTTGACCTATATTTTAATTTTGACCCAAGATTAAAATTTTATTTAAAATTGACGACTTTTATATTTTTGTTAACATTAGATTTTAACTTAAATATTTAAAATTTGATCTTTAATTGAATTTAATTTTATTTAGGAGTTTTATCCTAATTTAAAATATTAATTCAATTATTATTAGAGTTGGACTCTAATTTAGTATTTCAATTAAATAATTCACCATATTATGTTCTTGAAATTAGAAGTGAATTCTAATTTGACATTTAATTAGAATTTGATCTTAATTAAATTATCTCGCCCTAATTTTTTTCTTGGAATTAGAGTTCTATTCTAATTTGGTATTTAATTAAAATTTGATTTTAATTAAATAAGTTCGCCCTAAATCGTTGAGTTAGAGTTGGACTCTAATTTTGTTGTTTAGTTAAAATTTGATTTTAATTAAATATTTATGTTTTATATTATGAAATTAGAGTTGGACTTTATTTCGGTATTTAATTAAAGTTTGATTTTAATTAAATAAACTCGCTAATTAAATTAATTGATTAATATGATTAATTAATTAATTAATTACTTCGATCCAGTTGTCTAAATAGTTTAGACGACTTTTAATTGCTAGATTCTTGAAATAAGTTTGCATATAATATTAGATATTATATATGAAGCATTTATATGATGAATGTTTATTAGTGGATGATTATGAACTCGACCATATGGATGTGTTTAATGAGTGGTTTAATTCCAGTTATTTTATGGGCCTGCGAGCTCTTAATTATTTTTGGCATGCGAGCTCGTTACTATTGTTATTATTATGGGCTTGCGAGTAGGGTTGGACAAAAGTCCCTAACTGAACCGATCCGAACCGGAATCGAACCGAGCGGTTCTTCTGAAATTAAATACCCAAACGGGTACTCGAATCTAGAACCGACGATTTCGGTTCGGTTCTCGGTTCTAGACGAAGAACCAAAGAACCGAACAAGAACCGAATATTTTTAAATTTTTTTTATATTATATAAATCAAATTAATTAACTTTTTAAAATAAATTAACAAATTATTTTCAATTTTTTTGTTTTAATTTTTTGGCCCATTTTAGCTCAAAGCCCAAACCTCTTAAATTTTCCTCTTAAATCAAATAGTTGGTAAGTATTAACAATACTTTAAAGTATTTTTATATCTATGACCTCTAATTTATATTTCTTTATTTTATATAAATTTAAATGTTTGAAGCAAATGAATTATTGATATAGATCATTGATATTTTAATATTGGTATCTACTTTTTGGTATTTGTATACATTTGTAAATTAATCTTATTGTAAACATGTTATTTATATGTTATTAAATTAAACTAAGTTCATTTGTAAAATTAAGATTAAATGTGTCATTAGTAATTTTTTTTATAAATGCTAAAAAATTTAATTATGGAACATAACGTAATGGAACCGAATGGAATGGAACCGAACCGAACCCGAACGGGTCCATAATTATATTTGGACCCGACGGTTCAATTTACTAAATACCCGAAATTTTTTGTTTCGGTTTAGCTCTCTTCAGAATCGAACTGAACGAGACCATGTCTAGCCCTGGCCTGCGAGTCCAATTTTATTTAGGCCTGCGTGCCAACTAGTATATGATACAGGTGGCAGCTGGACTGCTTGAAGAAACAAAAAGAGGAGGAAACCATAGAGATAGTTCATTGATACTAATTTAATGCAATACCCTTTAGGAATTGACCGACTAGTCTTCCTTTTGGCTCAAGAAGACTAGATTGAATTAGTCCATAATTATCCATATTATTATATGTATGTTTATTTGCATGTGTGATGCATAATTATATATATATATATATATATATATATATATATATATATATATAAACCATAGAGATAGTTCATTGATACTAATTTAATGCAATACCCTTTAGGAATTGACCGACTAGTCTTCCTTTTGGCTCAAGAAGACTAGATTGAATTAGTCCATAATTATCCATATTATTATATGTATGTTTATTTGCATGTGTGATGCATAATTATAAATATATATATATATATATATATATATATATATATATATATATATATATATATAATAATTATTATATTGATGAGACATATGCATAATAAATTCCTCACTAAAATATTAAGTCGATTTTATTATTCACCTTCCATCATTATAATGAAAAACGAGAGTTTTAAATCATCTCAACTTGTTGAGTTCACTCAAAACTGATCTATTTGTGATATGTTTGACACTATGAAATATTCGATATTTCTGAATGATGGGTTCGACTTAACTAAAATTTATCTTTTGTTGAGTACACTCAAAGAAATAAATTTGAGAGACATGTTAAGTTAACATAAGAAGTGTGAAAACAAAGAGTTGTCAATTTAATGATCTGAGAGTTGTATGAAGATACAATTGATAACAGTATCTACCCAAATATTTTATTGAGGTTTGTTGAGTACACTCAAAGTCTTAATATAACAAATGGGATCCCAGCCCACTGGGAGTCAAGTATGGATTCTATAAATTTATGTGAGAAGGTCATAAATTTGAGTCAAACAGTGGGAGCACAATTAATTTAATAAAAGACCATATTAAATTAATTGATGCATTTTATATATTATTTTTTTACTTTTCGTCATTTATATTTATTGAATCATGAGTAACCATATGTATTTAAATGGCATACTAGATGCCAACAACCAAACCATGTTTTCTTGATTGATACTGTAATCTGAGAATTGTTCTCAGGCATGAGAAAATTGGTTATGTCCTTAAGTAGTCCTTTCCAGAGACACTTGCTGATTACTCAACTATGGAAGACGTAACTACTATAATAAACACGGAGACGACAATAGTACTGCAACATGTATAATACTTGCAACTATGTCACTGAGTTTCAAAAGCAACATAAGAGTATAGATGCTAACACATGACTTTTCATTTCAAAGAGTTGTATGATAATAATCATGTGTGGAAGGATATGAGACTTCCAAACAACTATACCGGTGCAAAATGACAGAGGAATCTTCAGTCAGTGCTCAAGTATTGGAGATAATTGCTATTGAGGAATTATCTCAATTGAGTTCAGTCATGAACCTTGAACTAAGTATTGACTTAGTTTTGTAATCTCTACTAGAGAGTTATTCATAGCTAATTGTGAATTTTGATATGAATAAACTCGAGTGCACACTCATTGAGTTGTTGCACATGCTTAAGACTGTTAAGCCTAATATCAAAGTTATGAGTGTGCAAACCATTGATTCCTCTAAGGATATTAAGAGGAAGCCTAAAGGGCTTTGGAAAAGCATCTAAGATGACTAAGACAGTCAAAGTAAATAAGGACATTATCAAATTTACTTGGGTAAGACTTATATTTACTTCACTAGTTTCTTGGGTATTAGATACCAGATATGAATCTCATATTTATATAAATATACATAAACTAAATAGAAGTGGACTATTGCAAAAGGAAGAAGTTGACTTATACATTGTTGTTCATTTTCATCTTTAAGGACAATTGTTGTTCATTTTCATCTTGATAAGATCTTAATGGCTATGGTGAATTATAAAATGACATTTATATTCTAAGTACTGGGTATTCTATAATAAGTATAGAAATTTAGAGGCATAAAAGTGATAATATGAATAACACCTAAATCTAACATCGCAGACTTGGTCAAATAAATGAAAATGAAATTCTAAATTACATACAGATTTATATTTGAGGTCAATTGATTTTGAATTATTTGACAAATATGAATCGTGTCTGTTCGGCACAATGACCAAATCTCTTTTTACTGAAAAGGTGAAAAGTCTACACAATTACTGGATCTAATACATAGTGATGTATGTGAATCCATGTCAATTAATGTTAGATGAATTTCTCTTTTTCATCACATTTACTACTGGCTATTTTAGAAATGGTCATGTATATTTGATGAAACTCAAGCATGATACTCTTGAAAGGTTCAAGAGATTCAAGTTAGAAATAGAGAAACAATTAGGTAAAGACATTCTAATGCTAAGATCTGATCGAGTTGGAGATATTTTAAAGATAAAGTTTTAGATTATCTAAAAGAGAAAGAGATTCTCTCGCAGTGGACTCCTCACATACACTGCAACATAATGGTACATTTGAAAGGATGAATTGTAAACTATTAGATATAGTGCGACTAATAATAAGCCATGCAAACCTCCCAGAACGTTTTTGGGGTCATGCATTGATTGCAATGTTCTACACACTAAGTCGTGTCCCATCTATGTTGGTCGAGAAAACTCCATACAAGTTATGGAAAGGCAGAAGACCCAACTTGTCACATATTAAAGTTTGGGACTGCTTCGCTTATATGAAGCTCACTAAATCGGATAAGCTTGAGGTTAAATCCGATAAATACATATTTGTGGGGATATCCAAATCAGGTAATTGGGTATCAATTCTATAATCCCTTCGAGAAGAAGATGTTTGTCTCAATATATATTAAACTCCTAGAAAAAGAGTTTGTTCTAGGAAAGGACAGGTGGAGTAGAATGGACCTTGAAGGAGTTCAAGAATCCACAGATATAGTTGACCAAATAGATAAATCTGAGTCTGATCCCACACCTACTAAGGGACATACTCTTGATCATGAAGTAGAAACTGCTAAGGATACATCAGCCCTGTGTAAATCTAGTAGGATCATTCAACATCCTAGAATGTATGAATCCATGATTATTAATCAAGCATTATTAATCGAGGATGATGAACCTTTTATTCAAACATAAATAAAGTCAAATGTTGACTCAAAGAGATGGAAAAAGGCCATGGAATCCGAAATGAACTCGATGTATGTGAACAATGTTTAGACCTTATTGACCAGCCTGATGGGATAGAACCCATGTATTGTAAATGGGTTTACACAAAAGGTAGACGTGGATGGAAACATCCATACATACAAAACGAGGCTAATAGTAAAAGGTTATAAGCAAAGACAATGAGTTGGCTTTGATGAAGCCTTCTAGTCTATGGTCGTGCTAAAGTCCATTCGAATTTTGCTTGCAATAGCTACATACCATGACTATGAGTTATGGTAAAAGGATGTCAAAACTATATTCCTTAATAGGAACCTGCAAGAGAAAGTGTACATGACACGACTCGAAAGTTTTGAATCCAAATATACTTACAAGATATGTTAGCTTGATCAATTCTTATATAGATTGAAGCAAGCTTTTTAAAAATGAAATCTTCGATTTGATCGAAAAATCAAAAGGTTTGATTTTGTCAAAAGTGAAGACGAAATGTACGTTTATAAGAAGATAGTGGGAGCGTTGTCGCATTCATAATATTATATGTATAAGACATATTATTAATTGGAAACCATATCCCTATATTTCAATCATTGAAATTGTGGATGTTAAAAGATTTCTTCATAAAGATATATGAGAAGCAACTTGATCTATAGTGATAGATCTAGAAGATTGCTTAATTCATTGCAATATACAGAAATAAGATCTTGAGAACATTTTATATGGAGAAAATGAACTGAGAGTTCATGGATACACTGATGCTAACTTCTAGTCAGACTATAATGATAGCAAATCTCAATTAGAATATTGATTTATTTTTAAAAGGTGAGTTGGAAAGGTTCCAAACAAGAACCACCGTTGATTCAATAGCGAGAGCCCTATACATTATTGCTTTAGAAGCAACAAAGGTTATAGTATGGGTCAAGAAGTTCATTAATGAACTTGGAGTAGTTCCTAACATGGTTGATCACATACATTTGTATTATGATAACAATGGAGCCATCGCGCTACCGAAGGAACTAAGGTCTCATCGATGATCCAAACAAGTGTTGAGACGATACCATCTCATCAGAGAGATAATATAAAGAAATGACGTAAAGAAAGAACGAATTCTTACAATTGATAATTTTGTAGATCCACTAACAAAGAGTTGTCACAGTATAAACATGATCGTCATGTGAAGGGAGAATTTGTAAGTGTTATGCCCTTGGTCCAATCAACTTTGGACATAAGTAATTTTGATATATGTTTAATGCATTTATTTTGGCAAAATCTATTATGATATTAAATAATAGAGTCCTTAGATTCAAGTCTCCATAATTTGTTAATCACAAGAGTTGTGATTGTGAGATACAAATTACATATGATTGAATTTTAAATCATCTCCGGTCGTAAGTAATAACGAGATACAGATATCGTTATTACGGAGTTTGTAAGTGTTATGCCCTAGGACATAAGTACTTTTGATATACGTTTAATGTATTTATTTTGGAAAGATCTATTATGATATTAAATAATAGAGTCCGTAGATTCAAATCTCGATAATTTGTTAATCACAAGGAGATGTGATTGTGAGATACAAATTACATATGATTGAATTTTAAATCATCTATGATCGTAAGTAATAACGAGATACGAATATCGTTATTACGGATAGATCATCACATGTGTCATTCCTTACTTGTGATGTAAGTAGTTGATCTCACAAGTTAAAGTGTGGTGATACTTAAATGAACACGTGAATGTTTTGTTATAGAACAAAACGTTGGAGAGCCCCTGAGAGATTCCATATGGATAACTATCTGAGTGTCAGTGGTTAATCTCTAACGTTCGGTAGTGGAATTGGTCCTTCGACTTGAGGTCATCATAGTACCTTATGTGTGGATAGTCATACTTTGGTGATGCTGAAAGTTGCTCTGTCAAGGGCCGCTAATACGACATCGTTTGGGTATGTCAAGAATCATATGAAGGTTGTGAATGATCAATAGAGGATTCGTAACTCTTAGATAGTAAGAGTTTATGATCTACATTTCATCCAGTTAAGTTGGTAATGAAATCTTTGGCCAAGGTATACACAGAAGTCGAAAAGGAGTTTTCGACTTATATTGACTTAATATTGGAATAAAATATATTATTGATAATTGAGATTGACACTTATCCATATCTCATGATTGATCGGATCATACTATTGAAGAGATTATAGTTTCACGATAAACGAATAAGTTTGGTTTTGTCATACCACATGATATTTCTCGTCACATGTATTGCTCTGACACATTGTTAGATGCCAATCTGGGACGATGGATGTGAATTAGTGATAAATCAAAAGAGTTTTTTGGTTTATCGATTTTGATCAGATCAAAATAATAATTCACGTCGTTAGGTATCGTGATTGGGAACCTAATGGGTCACACGCAAAAGGAGTACTAGAAGAATGAGATTTACCAATTAATTAATTGACACGCGTTGGATAATTAATTAATTGAGTTGCTTATTAATATGCCCGAATTAATTAATTAGATTAATTGATTCATGGACATGATTTAATTAATTGGATTAATTAAATATTGGATCGGGTTAAGTTTAAGAGACGGGCCAAACCCGTTTGGGCATATATAAATAAGGTGCTATGGCTTGAAAATAATTGATGAATTTCATTATTCTTGCTAGTACAAGAAAAGTAAACCCTAGTTCTTTCTCAATCTTGTTCACTGTGTGGATACCATTGGAGGTTGGATAATTGGACAGCTGTGGGAGGCAGATTAGGATTGTTGACAGAAGGAATAGCAAAAGAGTTTGCAAATTTCACGAAAGGTATGATTTCTATCATAGTTTCTATCTAATAAAAAAGCAGATCCTTGGTAGGAATTGAAACTTGTTTAATTTTTCGCTGTGCATATTTAAGTAAATTCCCAACAATACAACATCTACAAGTCAGCCACATGTAACCATCCTATTAAAAGCATCCACCAAAGAAGTCGCATTTTAGAAATGTGCTTTTAGTTCAATTTTTGAAGCAACCATCACATGAGCACCACACAACATCTTCACCTTGCTACCAAGAATTGAGCTTTTTAGTACAACTAATGTTTTGCTTGTGCAATGCACGGTTATTGTTATTTTAAAGGTAGTGTTAGTGATTTGATCGTTATATTTTGGCAATAGGTACTGCAATAGAAGATGGTCGGTATGATGTGTTTGAAATTATAAAAATCTATAGATGGTTTAAATGAACACATATTGTAATACGGAAAATAACCTGGATGAGTGAGTAGGAAGAGGATTTGGATCAGGATGAAAAAGTACAATGTGAAATCTACTTCATGATAGTATAACAAGTTTAATACATTATTGACGAGTTCTCTACACTCATGATATTTATGCCACTTAACTTATTATTTTGCTACTACTGAGAGTATTTGTAACGCCCCGAGTTCCGCGGACCCGGAACACTACGTCATCTTCTCTTTGCCCTAATTTAACTGAAAAATATTTGCCGGAATAACTAACTTTTAAAAAGACCATAACATTTAAAATTTGTGAACTTTAACGGTAACAAATCTCATTCGAATGAACTTAAGGAAAATTTTGATTAAACTTTAAACTCAAGTTTTAAATAGCGGAAACGACAAGGTAAATTTCATAATGTTCAAATGAGTGAAATTTCAAAAGTAATTTAAAATAATTAACTACATTTATTCCACCACTGCCCATCAGACTCGGCCGTCTCCAAAATCTGCAATATTGTTAAAATAATAGAATGAGCATTCGAAGAAATACTCAGTAGACTCATCGCCAGTAATTAATTTACAGGGTAATTTAACACATAACTATGCAATCTATACAGTGATATTCTCATGGGCTCATTTTCTTTGAAAAATCATAGGCTCTTTAAAATCATAGGGTGTGGGTAGTCTGTCTCATGCATTTAAACACGTAAGTTATGCATAACATCATCTTATCTCATAAGAGATTCTCTTTCTTCTCATGCAATTAAGCATATAAGTTATGGCAAGCATAACAACATAATCTATCTCATAAGAGATTCTCATCTTATGCATTAAAGCATATAAATCACATAAAATCACATAATACATGCAATTACAATTTAAACTAATTAATGGGGGCGAGTCTACCTCAATTTATCTCGAGTCGTGAAAAGTTGAGCAGAAAGAAATCTCAAGCTCTATCGTTCTTACATTTCGTCTAGACAAAAATAGAAAATAAACTTTGAATTAGTGTTTCGAAATTTTTTTATAAAGATTAAAAAACGATAAAAATAAAGTTTAGGGACTTAATTGGAATTTGATAAAATTGAAAATAAAAGTTTAAGGGCTGAAATTGAACTTTTATAAAATAGGGACTAAATTGAAAATTTATTAAAACTGAAAATAAGAATTTATGGACTGAAATGGACTTTTTCTGAATCTATGGGCTAATTTATTTTAAAACATAAATTCTGGGACTGATTTCTTTAAAATCGAAACTTTGGGACCGAAATACATAACTTTAAAACATGGGGGACTAAAATAAACTAACTTCTAAACTATAGGGCTAAAATCGTAATTTCAAAAAAATCAATTTTAACAAAAAGTCACTCTCTCTCTCATTTTCTCGTCAAACGCGAGGGCAGAGAGGGAGGAGGCGACGGGAAGGGGCGAAGCCCCTTCCTTCGATTCGGCCGGCGCGAGGTGGCAGCGCCACCGTCGCATGGTGGCGCCGGTAGTATGGAGGTGATGGTGGGGTGATTTTGGCATACGGGTCGAAGGGAAACCGAAGCTTGGAGTTCGATTGTTCTTGAGTTTTCCGGCGGTAATCCGGCTGGAAATGGGTCGGGAATGAGGTAAGTTTATGGGTTCTTATATCTTGGTTTTGGTGGTTGTTTGGTGTTGGTTTTGGGCGAAATGGAGGCTGCCGATTTGGTGTGGGTGGCGGTTCGAAAATCGGGAATGGTAGGTGGGCTGGGTATTCTTATGGTGTTGGAGATGGTGGTGTTGATGTTGAGTTTCTGCTGCTTTGGAGGCTCAGAACGGTGACTGGATTGTGGGAAATGGATGGCTGTTCGATTTCCTTGGTGGCTCGGGTGGATGGCTGAGTGGTGGAGTTGGCGTGGTGGCTTGACTGTGGTGTTGGTTGTGTGAATATGTTGATGTGGTGGCTTGACCGTGGTGTTGGAGGTGGTTCTGGGTTCGACTGGTTGTAGTTCTTGCAGTTTTGGTGGGTTGTGGGTTTCGACTGGTTTGATTGTGTGAAAACTTCATGTTGTTGGTGCTAGAAATTCAGGGTTCTAGCATCAACGTGAGTTTTCAAATTGAGGGAGATGAACTGTGAAAATTTACTGCATTGAGGAGATGCAGTTTTCTTACCCTTTCTGGCTGGCTGCGGGAGGTAGTGAGAGGGAGAAAGATTGGGTGTTATATGAACAGTAAAAATTCTAGGGCACAAAATCCTAGGTGTTAAGTGGGCCAAGAATTGGGCTGCAGAAATTTTTGAATTGGGTTTAAGTGAATTGGGCCGAAAGAATTCAAAATTTGGACTAATAAGTAATTGGACCTTAAAAATTGCTTAAATTATTAAAATGATAAGAATTCGATACCTTAAAAAAATATTCGGGATTGAACTCGATTTGAATGAATTTAAATTGATTTTATAACGGCTAGACGAACACGCTTTTATTTTTTTAAAACTCGGGGTTAGGATTTAGCGACACGTTTTTAAAGAAAAAGAATTTAAAATTCTCGATCGCTACAACCTTACCCCCTTAAATTAATTTTGTCCTCGAAATTTTAAACTTACTTGATCTATGATATCTGGATACTTAGCCAGAATCTCATTCTCCTTTTCCCAGGTAGCTTCATCACTATCCTGTCTACCCCGTTGGACTTTGACTAAATGAACTTCTTTGTTTCTTAAGACATGGACTTTTCTCTCCACAATGCACATAGGTGTCTCCTCATAAGACAGATTCCTCTGAATCGAAATAGTCTGAAAATTTACCACATGGCTCGGGTCGTGGATATATTTTCTCAATAAAGAAACGTGAAAAACATTGTGTACAGCCGAGAGCTCGGGTGGTAACGCCAAACGATAAGCCACGTTACCTACTTTTTCTAAGATTTCAAATGGTCCAATAAAACGAGGTCTTAGCTTCCCTCTCTTGCCGAAACGGATAGTACCTTTCATCGGAGCTACTTTCAAAAATACTTTCTCCCCAATCTCAAACTCCAAGTCTTTCCTCCTCCGATCGGCATAACTTTTCTGTCTATCTTGTTCGGCTTTGATCCGTAGTCTGATCTTCTCAATAGCCTCAACTGTCCTCTCAATCAATTCTGGACCTAGAATTCTTCTCTCGCCTACTTCATCCCAATAAACTGATGATCGACAACGTCGCCCATATAGGGCCTCATATGGAGCCATACCAATAGTAGCCTGAAAACTGTTATTGTAGGCAAACTCCACTAATGGAAGATGAGTCTCCCAATTACCACTCAAGTCTAGCACACAAGCTCTAAGCATATCTTCCAGTGTTTGAATAGTGCGTTCAGACTGTCCATCTGTCTGGGATGGTAAGCTGTACTAAAATTTAATTTAGTACCCATTGCGACATGTAAACTCTTCCAAAATCTCGAAGTGAATCTCGGGTCTCTATCGGAGACAATGAAAGCTGGTACTCCATGAAGTCGGACGATCTCCTTAACATACAATTGGGCTAATTGATCCACATTGAGAGTCATTCTGATTGGTAGGAAATGAGCTGACTTCGTAAGTCGGTCTACAATAACCCAAATAGCGTCATGACCTCTTATTGATTTTGGTAACCCTGTCACAAAATCCATGGAAATTTTCTCCCATTTCTATTCTGGTATATCCAAGGGATTTAATAACCCTGATGGTCTTTGATGTTCAGCCTTGACTTGCTGACACGTCATGCATCGGGAGACAAACTTTGCAATGCAACCCTTCATGTTTCTCCACCAAAAGGTATTGCGTAAATCACGATACATCTTTGTCCCTCCTGGGTGGCATGCATATGGTGCTGAATGAGCTTCTGTCAAAATCTCATTCAGGATATGTTGATCTTTCGGCACACAAAGACGTCCTTTGAACATAAGCGCTTTATCAGCGGCAATCTCGAAACCCATTCTCTTGCCAGTCCCAACCTCAGACCTGATCTTTTCCAAGAACTTATCTCCGACTTGAGCTGCTATAATTCGACCTCTCAAGTCTGGTTTGACGATCAGATTTGCCAATCTGTTAGATCCTTGGACTGTTGGGACTCGCACTTCGATTCTTAAATTCTGAAAATCTCGAATCAATTGATCCTGCGTTTCTCCCAAAGCTGATAACTGTCCAACGTTCTTTCTGCTCAAAGCGTCTGCAACCTTATTTGCTTTACCCGGGTGGTAAAGAATAGTGCATTCATAATCTTTTACTAGCTCTAGCCATCGTCGTTGTCTCATGTTTAGTTCCTTCTGAGTGAAGAAATACTTGAGACTCTTGTGATCGGTGTAGATTTCACATTTACTCCCATACAGATAATGTCGCCAAATCTTAAGAGCATGCACAACAGCTGCGAGCTCTAAATCATGCGTCGGATAATTCTTTTCATGTGGCTTCAACTGTCTTGAAGCATATGCGATCACTTTGCCATTCTGCATCAGTACACAACCTAGACCATGTTTGGATGCATCACTGTAAATAACGAAACCATCGGACCCGTCTGGTATAGTCAACACTGGTGCTGAGACAAGTCTGTCCTTAAGTTTCTGAAAGCTTTGTTCACATGGTTCTGTCCATTGAAACTTAACTCCCTTCTTGGTCAACTGGGTCATAGGACCTGCTATTTTAAAGAAACCCTCTATGAATCGCCGATAATACCCGGCTAATCCAAGAAAGCTTCTCACATCTCCAACATTTGCAGGTGTTGGCCAATTCGTTACAGTCTCAACTTTCGAAGGATCGACCTCGATGCCTTTAGCTGTAACAATGTGACCTAAGAAACCTATTCGCTCAAGCCAAAATTCACATTTCTTGAATTTGGCATACAACTTTTCTGCTCTCAGTGTTTCCAACACAGTCCTCAAATGTTCTTCATGTTGTGCAGAATTTCTGGAGTAGACCAGTATGTCATCGATAAAAACAATAACGAATTTATCGAGATACTGATGGAAAACTCTATTCATCAAGTCCATAAATATTGCAGGTGCATTCGTGAGGCCGAAAGGCATTACTGTGAACTCATAATGCCCATATCGTGTCCTGAACGCTGTCTTTGGTATGTCACTTGGCGAAACCTTTAGCTGATGGTAACCAGATCTCAAATCAATCTTGGAGAAGATAGTTGTACCTTTCAGCTGATCGAACAAGTCTTCGATCCTGGGAAGGGGATACTTATTCTTTATCGTCAACTTGTTAAGTTCTCGGTAGTCGACGCACATCCTCATACTTTCATCATTCTTCTTTACAAATAGAACAGGTGCTCCCCATGGAGACACACTTGGCCTGATAAAACCCTTCTCTAACAATTCCTCCAACTGCACCTTCAGTTCTTGCAACTCTTTCGGCGCCATGCGGTACGGAGCTTTAGAAACAGGGGCAGCTCCTGGTACCAAATCAATGGAAAATTCCACTTGCCTATCTGGCGGAATACCGGGTAGATCCTCTGGAAAGACATCACTGTACTCGCATACTACTGGCACTGAGTCCAGAGTAATCTCCTCTACAGGTTTGTCTTGAAGACTAACCAAATAGCCATGACAATCATACTTGGCTAGTAGCTTCTCCGCTTGTAAAGCCGAGATAAGGCGAGGAAGTGTTTTGATCCTCGTCCCGTAGAACCTGAATACTTCTTCACCATCTTTGTGAAAAATAACCTCTTTCTCGTGACACATGATTGCGGCACGATTGGTGCTGAGCCAATCCATACCCAGAATAATATCGAAATCGTTCATTCGGGTAATATTCAAGTCTGCCTTCGAAACTTGGCCATCAAAATCTATTTTACTGCTTTGACTATCTTGTTGGTATCGATAGTTCCTTCTGACGGTAAACTAACCTCGAGAGTACTACCAGTTTCTTCTCCTATTAAGTTCAGTCTTCCTAAACATGCTTCAGCTATAAATGAATGCGTAGCTCCTGAGTCTATTAGAACATATACAGGAATACTAGAGATAGATAGTATACCTGCAATCACATCAGAATCCTCAGCTACATCCATAGCAAACACTCTTGCTTTTCCTTTTCTGTTCTGGTCTGGGTTCGCCTTCTGATTGGAACCCTGGGCGGACGGGCCACGACAATCCGATGCAAAGTGACCCGACTGGCCACACTTGTAGCAGACCCCCTTTCCAAAAAGGCACTCTCCTTTATGCGGCCTCTGGCACTTAGGGCAGGGTGGAGTGTAAGTGGTCATCTGTCTCCCTGTTGGTCCTAGATTCAGCCTCTTGGTATATGCTTGATTCCGGTTCTGATTCTGATTGCGATTTGGGCCTTGCCACTTTCTCTTCCCTTGATATCTTTGCTCGCTATGGTTGCCTTGGTTCCCAATTCTCACACCGGCATAGGCTACTGCTTGAGCCTTCTTCACAACTTCTCCGTAAGTTGGCAGTTCATGTGAACTAACAATCTGTCGGATAGCAAGGCGTAGACCCCTCTCAAAACGCCGTGCTTTCTTGAACTCAGTCTCCACCAGATGTGGAGCATAACGCGACAGTTCCTCGAACTTTCTCTCGTATTCAGTTATGTCCATTTCACCCTGTACCAAACGTAGAAATTCGGACTCCTTGTGATCTCTGAGGGCTTGTGGGAAAAATTTATCCCTGATCTCAGTCTTAAACTTGTCCCACGTCAGAGCTGCTAGCTGCTCTTCACTCCTTGTCCGGGATGCAGATTCCCACCAGAAACCAGCTCTTCCAATTAACATGAACTCGGCAAAAATTACCTTTTTATCCTCAGGACAAGATATGTGCCTGAATATCTTCTCAATGGCCTGAAGCCATTCTTCCACTGCTAGTGGACTTTCTCCGCCATCGAACGTAGGTGGGCGGTATCTCCGAAATTGTTCTAATGCTGGTGTTGTGGGGTTAACCGGCTGTGGAGCTTGTCTCAGTTCTTGCACCACGTTAAGTAATTCTCGGATGATATCGGTTTGAGTTGGTGGTGCCATAACCTTCATAAAATTTTAAAAGTAGTTCATAAAGGTTGAATTAAGTGTACCACAACGTAAATGGTAACAGATAACTTCTAAAAATGAAAATTAGAACCCAAATATCATTTCATTTAATACTCGACTTCATTTAATGAAAATACATGTGTAGGAAGGCACGTATGCCGAACATTTTTTTTTACAGCAACATGTCGAGCCTACTCTAATTTCTATCTCTCTATTCTCTTTCGGTTACGCCTGACTCAGCGTCCGAGATCTCTCCTAGCGCTGGTTCAGCGTCTTCCTCAGTTTCTTCTTCTTCTGAGTCTTCTTCGGGAGCAAACCCATAGCGGTACTCAAAGTACATGGGCCAATATGCCACAAATCTCGTGCAGAAGGCATTATACTCCATTTCCACATTAAGAGACACTAGAGCATCTACATATATGCTATTAGCTACCTCCGCATAGTCACTTCGAAAAGTTGAGAGCAAGTGACGGATCGACCGATGATCATTGGTCACGTAGCCATGTTGTATGGCCCCGTTCACGGACAATATTCAACTGCTCTATATGTTGGGCAATTGTCCACTCAAGTTCGGGCCTGAAGCGGTCATAATCCCTAAAGGCTTGTTCTGTGTCACTGAGTGTCTTTCTACGAATGGGTGCCATGTCCTAAATCAATTATGCAAAGTCCAATTAATCGGGGTTATTTTTCTCTTCTAGTTAAAATTATGAGGACGTAAAAATTAAAGAAAATTCTTTCAAATTATGCTCATACTCGTCTTTCTTTCTAATTCGGATACGCTTTATTTCTCTTTCTTTCTTCTAAGTCTCATAAAGCATCAAAACAAGTATCCGAATTAAAATAATATTTAAACTTCTTTACCTTTGGAGTCGGCTGATCGAGTGATGGCAGCGGCAACTTTCATTAATAAGGATTAAATAATGTGGAATTTCTCAAAATTTTTTTTTTTTTTTTTGAAAAATTTGCCAGTCTACAGAAACGCAGACTGACTCTGATACCAAGTTGTAACGCCCCGAGTTCTGCGGACCCGGAACGCTACGTCATCTTCTCTTTGCCCTAATTTAACTGAAAAATATTTGGCGGAATAACTAACTTTTAAAAAGAACATCACATTTAAAATTTGTGAACTTTAACGGTAACGAATCTCATTCGAATGAACTTAAGGAAAATTTTGATTAAACTTTAAACTCAAGTTTAAAATAGCGGAAACGACAAGATAAATTTCATAATGTTCAAATGAGTGAAATTTCAAAAGTAATTTAAAACAATTAACTACATTTATTCCACCACTGCCCATCAGACTCGGCCGTCTCCAAAATCTGCAATATTGTTAAAATAATAGAATGAGCATTTCGAAGAAATACTCAGTAGACTCATCGCCAGTAATTAATTTACAGAGTAATTTAACACATAACTATGCAATCTATACAGTGATATTCTCATGGGCTCATTTTCTTTGAAAAATCATAGGCTCTTTAAAATCATAGGGTGTGGGTAGTCTGTCTCATGCATTTAAGCACGTAAGTTATGCATAACATCATCTTATCTCATAAGAGATTCTCTTTCTTCTCATGCAATTAAGCATATAAGTTATGGCAAGCATAACAACATAATCTATCTCATAAGAGATTCTCATCTTATGCATTAAAGCATATAAATCACATAATACATGCAATTACAATTTAAACTAATTAATGGGGGCGAGTCTACCTCAATTTATCTCGAGTCGTGAAAAGTTGAGCGGAAAGAAATCTCAAACTCTATCGTCCTTACGTTTCGTCTAGACAAAAATAGAAAATAAACTTTGAATTAGTGTTTCGAAATTTTTTTATAAAGATTAAAAAACGATAAAAATAAAATTTAGGGACTTAATTGGAATTTGATAAAATTGAAAATAAAAGTTTAAGGGCTGAAATTGAACTTTTCTAAAATAGGGACTAAATTGAAAATTTATTAAAACTGAAAATAAGAATTTATGGACTGAAATGGACTTTTTCTGAATCTATGGGCTAATTTATTTTAAAACATAAATTCTGGGACTGATTTCTTTAAAATCGAAACTTTGGGACCGAAATACATAACTTTAAAACTTGGGGGACTAAAATAAACTAACTTCTAAACTATATGGCTAAAATCGTAATTTCAAAAAAAATCAATTTTAACAAAAAGTCACTATCTCTCTCATTTTCTCGTCAAACGCGAGGGCAGAGAAGGAGGAGGCAACGGGAAGGGACGAAGCCCCTTCCTCCGATTCGGCCGGCGCGAGGTGGCATTGCCACCGTCGCGTGGTGGCGCCGGTAGTGTGGAGGTGATGGTGGGGTGATTTTGGCGTACAGGTCGAAGGGAAACCGAAGCTTGGAGTTCGATTGTTCTTGAGTTTTCCGGCAGTAATCCGGCTGGAAATGGGTCGGGAATGAGGTAAGTTTATGGGTTTTTTTTTTTCTTATATCTTGGTTTTGGTGGTTGTTTGGTGTTGGTTTTGGACGAAATGGAGGCTGCCGATTTGGTGGTGGGTGGCGGTTCGAAAATCGGGAATGGCAGGTGGGCTGGGTATTCTTATGGTGTTGGAGATGGTGGTGTTGATGTTGAGTTTCTGCTGCTTTGGAGGCTCAGAACGGTGACTGGATTGTGGGAAATGGATGGTTGTTCGATTTCCTTGGTGGCTCGGGTGGATGGCTGAGTGGTGGAGTTGGCGTGGTGGCTTGACTGTGGTGTTGGAGGTGGTTCTGGGTTCGACTGGTTGTAGTTCTTGCAGTTTTGGTGGGTTGTGGGTTTCGACTGGTTTGATTGTGTGAAAACTTCATGTTGTTGGTGCTAGAAATTCAGGGTTCTAGCATCAACATGAGTTTTCAAATTGAGGGAGATGAACTGTGAAAATTTACAACATTGAGGAGATGCAGTTTTCTTACCCTTTCTGGCTGGCTGCGGGAGGTAGTGAGAGGGAGAAAGATTGGGTGTTATATGAAAAGTAAAAATTCTAGGGCACAAAATCCTAGGTGTTAAGTGGGCCAAGAATTGGGCTGCATAAATTTTTGAATTGGGCTTAAGTGAGTTGGGCCGAAAGAATTCAAAATTTGGACTAATAAGTAATTGGACCTTAAAAATTGCTTAAATTATTAAAATGATAAGAAATTCGATACCTTAAAAAAATATTCGGGATTGAACTCGATTTGAATGAATTTAAATTGATTTTATAACGGCTAGACGAACACGCTTTTATTTTTTTAAAACTCGGGGTTAGGACTTAGCGACACGTTTTTCAAGAAAAATAATTTAAAATTCTCGATCGCTACAGTATTTTAGAACGCTTTAATATGTGTTTTGACGTTATGGTATATGATGGTGAAATTGAAGTAAGTAGGCAAAAGTTGGCAAAATTGGAGAAGATGACTAAATTGTAAGAGATCCAAAGTTTGGAGGACTAAAATACAAATAATCAAAAGTTGTATCAAACCTTACAATGAAGATCCGAGAGTACTAGAAGTCAATTGGATGAAGAAAGATGTCAAAGGGATCAACTTCAGTCAAAATATGATCACGAATCAATTTCCATCCGAAAAGTAATGCTTCGAAATTTTAGTCTTATATTGAGATCCATTTTTGTCACAGAAAACGATAGAATTCGAGAATTATGTCTGTTGTAAAATTGTAGCTCATTGAGTTATATTTCAACACATTTTGAATCACCTCAATCGGATATCAAGAGAATGAGTTGTGATAAAAAAAAAATTAAAAAATGCGCAATCTGCCATTTCTACCCGAACCGTGGTGTACAAGCTTACTGAAAATCAGCAGAAAAGGCAGCTCTGCTACAGTGGCACCAACCCTAATTTGTCCAAGACCCCCAAACACTATAAATACAACATCAAAGACCTATTTTAGAGAGAATTGAAGGAAGCAAATAACACTATTCACAATGAGGCAAGATTGAAGAAATCAAAAGGAGGTAAAACAACATCAATGAAGAAGATTGAAAATCTACCCAAAAGACTAGTTTTTTCTAACCTTTTCTTTATGTTGTTTATTTTGAATTGTATGAATTTTATGTATTCTATCATAAGCTAAACAATTCAACTAGGGTCTGATGTAGCCAAACTTCATATTATGATTTAATTTTGTTATAATTATTTGTTTTGATTTTCCATATGTGTTTAATTGTATCATGAATTTAATGCTTTCAATTACCTAATTAATAATTGACTGAATAGATGCTAGTCAATTCCGATACTCGAGGGAGGGGAATTTAGGCATGATCATATGATTGACGCAACGTAGATTTTATGGATTTCGAGAGAAAGTATAGGATCTATGAAGCTCACTCCATAATAAAATCATGAACTTAATAAATTCTTGATTTTAATTCGGAATAGAGATATTGGAATCAAAATCTATGATTAATTTCTAGCCGGCACTCGAGAGAGGGGAGAGAAATACATTAGGATTTTTGCTTTTAAACATGAAAAAATTGATTAGAATAACTTGACATAATTGAATCATAATTGATAGTTATGTGAAATCGTTCCCTAGGCCTTCCTTATATTGATTAATTCGTATAACTTCCATCCATTGAATTCATCACAAAATCACTTTTAGATTAGATAATACCATTGATCACAACCATTAATTTTTCTAGATAAAGCAGAAGTTACACAATTATAGTACTTAGTAAAAATTAAATTATAATCCATGTGGGTTCGACACTATTACTCTATTACTATATTACAAAACTTGACACCATGAACTTGCGGGATAAATCACGTTGTAGAAAATGCGTGACAAGTTTTTGGCTCCGTTACCGATGATTTTTTAATTTGATTTTTACTAATATTATTACCAAGTAGCTTTTGTTTTAATTTAGATTTCTTTACTTTTAATTAGATTGCTGTTCTTGTTTCAGGTTTATTCGAAGACCAAGAAATCTCGAACTACTACCAATTGATCCTGAACCATAACGCACTCTATATTTTAAGGGGCTTACAAAGAATCGAACGTGAAATAATGGCATAACATGAAGCATAGTCAGTTAATCAACAGCAGACCATTGTTAATGACAACTACTTTGGGATTGCACGCTAGGTAGTGGCCTCAAATAACTTCGAACTAAAGCCAGGATTGATACACATGGTACAACAAAATCAGTTTGGGGGTTCCGCAACTGATGATCCAAATGCTCATCTTGGCTCTTTTCTTAAGATCTGCGATACTGTGAAAATGAATGGCGTCACTGAAGACGCAATCAGATTGCGTTTATTCTCATTTTCTTTGAGGGATAAAGCCAAAGCTTAGTTCCAATCATTTCTATATGGAGCCATCACGACCTGGGAAGAGTTAGCTTAGAAGTTTCTCACAAAAAAATTTTCACCTTCCAAGGCAGCTCAATTGTGGAGTGAAATTTGGCAATTCAAACGGTTGGGTATCGAACCATTCTATGAGGCATGGGAGAGATTCAAAGATCTACTCAAAAGATGCCCTCAGCATGGTTATCAAAGTTGGATGATATAGCTACTAACAGCTACCAATGGCCAAGTTAGCGTTCAAGTGTAAAGAAAGCTGTTAGCTTTTATGAGGTGGATCCCATTACAACCCTTGCAGCTCAGATGTCATCTCTCACTACTCAAATAGTTGCACTGACATCACAGGAAAATTAGAAGAAATCAGATTCTACCATGGCTACATCCACTTTATACTACGAATCTGAATAACGGAAAGAGCAAGTTCAGTATGTAAATGGTAGAAATTTCAATCAGAGAGGAAATTACTCAGCAAACCAATATCATCCAGGACTGTAAAACCATGATAGCCTATCTTATGGTAACAATGCAAACGTGCTTGAATCGCTATCGGGGTACAATAATTAGGCATATGAAGGAAAGCCATCACTGGAATATATATTGGAAACTTTCATTTTAGAGACTAGATCGAGGTTCAATAGGAATGCGTCAAGACTGGACAACATTGAGACTCATATGACTAACTTGGGGGCCATAATGAAGAACTTAGAGGTACAGCTTGGTCAGATAGCAACTGTGATACAATCCCAACAGAAAGTAAAATTTCCTAATGACACAGAGGTTAATCCACGGGAGCACTGCAATGCAATCACCCTGAGAAGTGGTGAAATAGTTGAAGAAAGCAAACCTAGAGAAATTGTGTTGCTTACACCGGATCCCATACTTACACAGGAAACGCTGGGTGAAGAGCAAAGGACTTAAGCAGAGAAAATGAAAGAAACTCATAAGCCTTACTCAATCTCATTTCTAGACAACCTACCTATCTTGAAACCCCAACTACCATTCCCGCAGAGATGTATGAAGAAGAAGATTGATGAGCAATTTGCAAAGTTCTTGGAAATCTTCAAGAAAATTCATATCAACATTCCTTTTGCAGACGTTTTAGCCCAAATGCCTAACTATGCCAAAATTCCTAAAGGAAACGATGTCAAAGAAGAGAAATTTGAAGGATTTTAAGAGAGTTAAGCTGACAGAAGAGTGTAGTGCCATTCTCCAGAAGAAGCTCCCTTAGAAATTGAAAGATCTAGGAAGCTTCAACATTCCTTGCAATATTGGTGGTATCAAATTTGATAAAGCATTGGCTGACCTTGGAGCTACCATTAACTTGATGCCCCTATCAATGTTAAAAAAAGGTAGGTCTTGGAGAAGTGAAGCCTACAACCCTCACATTGCAACTGGCAGATAGATCAATTACATACCTTAAGGGCATTATTGAAGATGTATTGTGAAGGTCGACAAGTTCATCTTTCTGGTGGACTTTGTGGTGTTAGACATGGAAGAGGATGAGAAAGTACCATAGATTCTTGGTAGACCTTTCCTGGCTACTGGAAGAGCGTTGATTGATGTATAAGAACGAATGTTGACACTATAGGTTAATGAAGAGCAAGTGAACTTCAAGATCCATCAAGAAAAGAAAGCCCCAGAAAAAGTCAATGTATGCCACATGATCCAATCCATCAATGCAGAGAGGGGTGAAAAAGGCAAGAAGGAAGTGTTTTATGACCCTCTAGAACAACATATGACTCTAAACTATTTAAGGTCTAATACACTTACAAATGGAAAAGGGAACAATGAAATGGTGGATTATGTTTTAGAGCATGAAACTTCTCCACCTGACAAAAATGAGATCTACATGGAAAACCCTTTGAAACCACCAAACATTGTCAAACCCAAGGAAGTTTTGAAGGCTACACCGGAGTTAAAACCATTCAACTCTATTGGCCACGCTACAGTGAAGAAGAATACAAAGCCAAGGGTAAAGTTTAGAAATAAAAGGGCAGTGTCACCTGAAGATCCAACGTAGGCACTTTGGTTGAGTCAAGCTAATGACGTTAGAGAGGCGCTTCTTGGGAGACAACCCAAGCTTTATATCTCTCTATCTCGTATCTTTAAGTTTTATTTTATTTTTTTAGTTTATTAATTAGTTTGTTTTTCTTATAGAAAAATCTCAAGTTTGGGGGAAAAAAAGATAGAAGAAACATCCACCAACTCGAGCATTATCAGCACCAAAATGTCATTGGCAATTCAGAAAATTCATGAAAATTTCTTCCCCTTTGACTTTAATTTCACACTGGGGACAATGTTTAGTTTAAGTTTGGGGGTATATTATAAATTGTCTATTTACCTTAGTTTTTTTTATTTGTGTGCATGTTTTTTTTAAAAAAAAAATTTACTTGTTTTGCATGCTTGCATGAGTTAGATAACATTATCGGCAATGATGTATATATTTGGAATGTTGGTTTATGAATTGTGGATGAGTTATGTGCTTGAGTTAATTTTTTACTTATTCATGTGGAACGAAATTTTTTTATGCATGTGAGTTGATTGTAGCATTGTACATGAATAGGTTGATCCATGTTTATAGGTTGAAATAGAGAACTTAGATGTCAAATCCAAAAAACCACTAAACAAAATTCACATAACTTACCAATTTTAGGATAGTTTAGATAGTTGAACTGTTGTAGGGAGACATGGATATAGATGTGGATTCCGTGTGTGCTAAATTTTGTGTGGATTATCTAAGACAAATATGATGAAAATTGGGTGAAAAACTTAAGTTAGAGGTCGATCTTCTAGAATGAGTGTTTAATAAGAGGCATTGCACTAATCACTGCATAAAAGGGAAAAAGCTGTCTTGTTGTGAAGCTACCCTAAAAAGATCCCAATGAGGATAACTATAATAATGTTATTATGAAACGTTCATTCATAGCCTTTATGACTCGAGTGATTAAGCCTGCAATGGTTTAAAATCCGGTGCCCTAAAGTCATCTGATTTTGGAGTCATCAGCCTAAAGTTCCTACATGAGTCATTTAGAAAGCTTAATGGAGAGACGTCGACACATAATATTCATTAAAAAAACACATTTATGAAAAAGCAGGTGCATAAAACAGAAGACGCACTACATGCCTTGATTAAGCCCCAAATACTTGTTTTAGAAGATTAGACTTTTGACAATGGGTTAGTAACTTCGTTGATTCTTGGAGGTTGAGCAGTAAAAAATAAGGAGAATCCTCATTTGTTGATATGTTGAATTGCAATCAGTGACATCTAACTAAACTGGAGAGGGTAATGAGTAGTAATTTATAAATCTACCTTAGACTACACCCTTGGGAAGAGAAAATAAAATAAGTTTGAGGGTGTGCAAATCCCACGAGCGAAGTAAGGAAATATTTGACTTTTAAGATCAGAAATAGGATCAACTTATTATTGTACAGAGTTGCACTTGATTCTCCACACACCTCTTTCGCATTGAATAGGCGAGAAGTTAGCTTTGTATTATAGCTTCGATGTGGTTCATAATTGATATTATGTTTTCAATTCTGTGCTATGAAGGCAAGATATCTAGCACAATTTGTTTTTAAGTGATTTTGTTTGTATTTATTTGTTTGTGTTTGTGGTGATTTTTTTTTTAATTTGGTGTTTGCTCGAGGACAAGCAAAACATTAAGTTTTAGGGTATTTGATGAGTGCTCTACACTCATGAAATTTATACCAGTTAGCTTATTATTATTTTTACTCTTGAGAGTGTTTTAGAATTTTTTAATGTGTGTTGATGTTATGGTATAGGTTGATGAAATTGAAGGAAGTAGGCAAAAGTTGGCAAAATTGGAGAAGATGGCTAAATTGTAAGAGATCCAAAGTTCGGGGACTGAAATACAAATAACCAAAAGTTGTGTCGAACCTCATAATGAAGATCTGAGAGTACTAGGAGTTGATTGGATGAAAAAAGATGTCAAAGGGATCAACTTTAGTCAAAATATGATCACAAATCAATTTCTAGCCGAAAAGTAATGCTTCGAAATTTTAGTCTTATACTTAGAGCAATTTTTGTCACAGAAAACGATCGAATTTGAGACTGATGTCTAAATTAAAGTTGTAGATCTTTGAGTTATATTTCCAACGCATTTTGAATCACCTCAATCGGATATCAAGAAAAAGTTATGATAAAAATATTAAAAAATGCGCAGTCTGTCATTTCTACCTGAATCGGGCACTGCGGCGCCACACCGCCAAGCTTACTAAATATCAGCCGAAAAGGCAGCAGTGCCTTGTGGGAAAAGGCATTTTTAAGGTTTTTGGACTCTTTTTTTGATCCAATTCAACCATAATTCGTCTAAGACCCCAAAGCACTACAAATACAACATCAAAGACCTACTTTAGAAAGAATTGAAAGAAGCAAATAACACTATTAAAAAGGAGGCAAGAATGAAGAAACCAAGAGGCAAAACAACATCAGTGAAGACGATTGAAGATCTACCCAAAATATTAGTTTTTTTCTAACCTTTTCCTTATGTTGTTTATTTTGAATTTTATGAATTTTATCATGAGCTAAACAATTCAACTAGGGTTTGATGTAGCCAAACTTGAGATTATGATTTAATTTTGTTATAACTATTTCTTTTGATTTTTCACATGTGTTTAATTGTGCCATGAATTTAATTCTTTCAATTACTTGATCAATAATTGATTGAACAGATGCTAGTCAATTCCGGTACTCGAGAGAGAGGAATTTAGGCATGATCATAGGATTGACACAACGTAGGTTTTATGAATTTCGAGAGAAAGTATAGGATCTGTGAAGCTTACTCCATAATAGAATCATGAACCTAATGAATTATTGATTTTAATTTGTAATAGAGATATTGGAATCAAAATCTAGGATTAATTTCTAGCCGGCATTCGAGAGAGGAAGAGAAATGCATTAGGATTCTTACTTTAAAACATGGGAAAATTGATTAGAATAACTTGACATAATTGAATCATAATTGATAGTTAGGTGAAATCATTCCCTAGGACTTCCTTATATTGATTAATTCATATAATTTGCATCCATTGAATTCATCACAAAATCATTTTTAGATTAGATAATACCATTGATCACAGCCATTAATTTGTCTAGATAAAATAAAGGCATTATAATTATAGTACTTAGTATAAAATTAAATTATAATCCATATGGGTTCGCAATCCTAACTCCTTTTATATATTAATAAACTTGACACCGTACACTTGCGGCATAATCACGTTATAGAAAACATGTGACAATTATTAGGAGGCAATGTACATGTAGTCTTCTTACAGTATTTGCAATCTGAAGAATCAAAAGGACATCAAAATATTTAAAGCAACCATTAGATCTCAAGGCTTTGAAGAGGATCGAGATGCAGGACAGTTCTTATCATGTGTTTGTGTAACGCCTCGACCCCTAGTGGATCGGAACGCTACTTACTCTACTTAACTTAACCGGTGGTTTAGTAACAAGTGTACATATCTTAGCGGAAGCTTAAATCTTAACAAATATTCTTTCTGAAGGTTATTGAATTAAAACACTTTATAACTTTTCAAAATAACGAAATATATTTGATGAAATCATGACTTGTTCAAGATACTCAAAAGAAATAACATTGGAAATAACATTTGAAACGTTAAAGACTTTAAATCTAAATCACTTGTTCACCGGGTTCCCATAAGCTTATTGCATCTCCTTCCATCTCTTCCATCATCCAACCTGGTGCATCAACATTTAATCTGTAGATATAGGGTAGAAACCCATGAGTTGAAAACCCTATAGGCGTCATAGGTACAATCGTGATTAAGCTAAGCATTTCACAACAATTAACATTAGAATTTTCAAAAACATGTCGTACCCGGAGGTACCATTTGACATGAAAATGTATGCCATACCAACGGAACCATTTGACATGAAAGGTGCATGCCGAACCGAAGATACCATTTGACACACAACATTAACCTTTAAATGTATGAAGCACCGATGGAACCATTTGACATGAAAGACACATGCCGAACCGACGATACCATTTGACACACAACATTAGCCTTTAACATAGAACATTATTTGCTAGAAATTATAACTTAAACACGTATAACAACTTTATGCACCTCCACCTACCTCGATTTGATGCTTGATGAACTTTAAAAACTTTGATGAACTTCAAAAACTTTGACGAAGTTCAGACGTTTGGACCTTCCTTTATTGTTTGAAAACACCTTTTGAAATCACAAAAACCTTCTTACAAAATATTTTTGCCCACAATTAAAATTTATGGAAAACACTTTGAAAACCACCTTCATTTTCTCTCCCAAACTCTCTATTTTTCTCAACTTTGAAAGCAAATTGAAAGTGTTTTTGGTGTGAAAAATCAAATGAGTGAAGAGGGTATTTATAGGTGAGGTTTGGGGTGGGTGAAAGGTCATATTAAATAGGGTAATTAAGTTGTGCAAGTAGTGGCCATCAATTCTCAAAAATCATGCATTGCAGCCAAGTTCGGTCGACCGAACTGACACTTCGGTCAATGCTGCACAACTTTCAGTATTTCCATCATAACTTTTGCTCCCGATATCCGATTGAGGTGATTCAAAGTGCGTTGGAAAGCTAACTCAAAGAGCTACAACTTTTTATCATATATCATTTTCCAATTCGAATGTTTTCTATGTCGAAAATGGGTCTCAAAGGAGACTAAAATATTTGAAGTATACTTTAGCCATAAAATGAAATACTTTGCATTCCGTCCAATCTTCATCAAATCGTTTTTAAGAAAATATTTTATAAACATCATTTTACCTTTAAACATGTATTGGACTATCTTTGGGCTTATATTTCCTTTATTGGGCCTAATGTGAAGTTAATCACACTATTATGGGCCTAACTTTATAGAAAAGATTCGGGCATCTACATCCCTCCTCCCTTATATAAATTTCGTCCTCGTAATTTACCTTACAATTAGCCAAGAAGTACGGGATACTTGACTTTAACTTCTTCTTTCTTTTCCCACGTAGCTTCTTCCATTCCGTGATTATTCTACTGTATTTTAACCAGTTGAATCTCTTTATTCCTTAACTTATGCATTTTTCGATCCAGTATCTTAATCGGTGATTCCTCATAAGATAAATCTTTTTGTACTTCTAGGGTCTGATAACTTATCACATGATTAAGATCGTGCACGTATTTCTTTATCATTGATACGTGGAACACATTGTGTACCGCTGACAATTCAGGTGGCAAAGCTAATCGGTAAGCCACGTTCCCAACCTTATCAAGTATCTCGAAAGGTCCAATACACCGGGGTCGTAGCTTGCTCTTCTTTCCAAATCTAAGTACACCTTTCATTGGTGCTACCTTTAGAAAGACTTTGTCTCCCACTTGAAACTCTAAATCCTTTCTTCTCGTGTCAGCATAGCTTTTCTGCCGATCCTGTGCTGTCTTTATCCTTGCTCGGATCTGATCGATCGCTTCAACTGTCCTTTCAACTATTTCTGGTCCCAAAATTCTCTTCTCCCCGACTTCGTCCCAATGAACAGGGGATCTACATCTTCTTTCATAGAGAGCTTCATACGGTGCCATTCCAATAGTTGCTTGAAAACTATTGTTATACGCAAATTCTACTAGGGGTAAATATGACTCCCAACTACCACCTAGATCTAAAACACATGCTCTCAACATGTCCTCTAAAGTCTGGATGGTCCTTTCAGACTGCGGGTGATATGCTGTACTGAAATTCAGCTTCGTTCCCATAGCTGCTTGTAGGCTTTTCCAGAATTTAGATGTAAACCTTGGGTCTCTATCAGACACAATAGACACAAGTACACTGTGTATCATTACTATTTCTTTTATGTACAATTGTGTCAACTGGTTCATACTGAAAGTCATTTTCATTGGAAGAAAATGAGCTGCCTTCGTCAATCGGTCTACTATAACCTATATAGTATTGTGTCATTTTGCTGACTTTGAAAATCCAACTACAAAATCCATTGTGATGTTTTCCCATTTCCATTCGGGTATCTTTAAAGGATTCAACAATCCTGCTGGTCTTTGGTGTTCCGCCTTAACCTGCTGACATACTATGCATTCTTGCACGTACAGTCCAATACTCCTTTTCATATTTCTCCACCAAAATGTATCTCGGTGGTCTTAATACATTTTCGTACCACCGGGATGTGCGGTGTACGGGATGGAATGAGATTATTTTAATATCTCATTCCTCAAATCCTCATTCTTAGGCACGCAGATTCTTCCTTTAAACATCAATGCTTGGTCTGCGGCTATTCCAAAATCTTTCCTCTTATCTGTTCCAACTTCTTCCTTGATCTTTATCAAGAACAGGTCATTACCTTGTGTTTCTATAATTCGCTCTCGAAGAGTAGGTCGAATTGTCAAAGATGCTAATCTCCCTTTGACTTGTCTTGGTGTGGTAACCACCTCAATCTTCAATCTTTCCAAGTCTTTATCTAACTCCATTTGACAAGTGAGTAGTGACGTCAACTGTCCTGTCAATTTCCTACTCAAGGCGTCACCCACCACATTTGCCTTACCTGAATGGTAGTGAATGGTACAGTCGTAATCATTCACTAACTCTAACCGTCGTCTCTGTCTCACGTTTAGTTCCTTCTGTGTGAAGAAATATTTTAAGCTCTTATGATCCGTATAAATTTCACACTTACTTCCGTACAAGTAGTGTCGCCATATTTTCAATGCGTGTACTACCGCCGCAAGCTCTAAATCATGTGTCGGGTAGTTCTGCTCATGCTTCTTCAATTGCCTTGAAGCGTAGGCTACTACCTTTCCATTCTGCATCAGTACACATCCTAGCCTTTGCTTGGACGCATCATTGTATGTAATAAACCCTTCTGTTCCCTCAGGTATTGTTAACACATGTGCAGATATCAGCCTCTGCTTAAGTTCTTGAAAACTCTTCTCACAGATATCCGTCCATTGAAATTTGACTCCCTTTCTTGTAAGCTGCGTCATTGGGTCAGCTATCTTGGAAAATCTTTCAATAAACCTTTGATAATATCCAGCCAATCCTAGAAAGCTTCGTACTTCACCAGCATTAGTCGGCGCCTTCCAGTTAGTTACTGCTTTCACTTTTGCTGGATCAACTTCAATCCCTTGGGCAGTGACTACATGCCCAAGAAATCCAACTTGTTCAAGCCAGAATTCACACTTTTTGAATTTGGCATAAAGTTTCTCCTTGCATAGCACCTCTAGGGCTACTCTTAGATACTCTTCATGTTGCTCCTTACTCTTAGAGTATATCAAAATGTCGTCAATAAAGACTATAACAAATTGATCAAAATACTGATGAAATACTCGATTCATCAGATCCATGAATACTGCTGGTGCATTGGTTAATCCAAATAGCATCACCGTAAACTCATAGTGTCCAAAACGAGTCATGAAAGCTGTCTTAGGTATATCCTATGTTTTCACTTTTAATTGATGGTACCCAGATCATAAATCGATCTTGAAAAATACCTTGGCTCCTTTCAGTTGATCTAACAAATCCTCAATTCTTGGGAGTGGGTACTTATTCTTGATGGTTAATCGATTCAACTCCCTGTAATCGATACACATCCTCATGCTTCCATCTTTCTTCTTCACGAACAACACTGGCGCACCCCATGGAGATATGCTTGGTCGTACAAATCCCATATCAAGGAGTTCCTGTATTTGCTTCCTTAACTCTTGTAGTTCCTTCGGAGCCATTCTATATAGGGCTTTCGATACTGGTGCCACTCCAGAAATTAGCTCTATGGAAAATTCCACTTGCCTATCTGGTGGAATACCAGATAGCTCTTCTGGAAACACATCTCCGAACTTCTGTACTACTGGTACGTCCTCAATCTTTACTGTCTCCTGTTTTCCTCCTAGGATATTTACCAAATATCCTTGACAAACTCATTTTCTCAACATCTTCTCAACTTGTAAAGCCGATACTAGTCGAATAAAAGGTTTCGTCTTGATTCCAAAGAAGGAAAATGGTTCATCTCCTGGTTTCTGAAATAATACTTCACTTTCTTTACATCGGATGGTGGCATAATTACTATCCAACCAATCCATGCCTAGTATTACATCGAAGTCATTCATCTTTATCATGTATAAGTCTGCTTCCATAGGTTTACCCTCAACTTAAATACTAACAGATTTGGCTATCTTATCAGTACTCAAAGGGCTACCTATAGGAATACTAACTTCTAATATACCTTCCGATCTATCACAAGTAATACTAGACTTAGCCATAAAAATTGTCGATGCAAAGGAGTGCGTAGCTCCTGAATCAAACAGTACATAAGCAGGCATATTGACTATCAATAGAGTACCTCCTATGACGTTCAAGTTCTCCTCTGCCTCCTTCTATATCAGTGCAAAAACTCGTGCTTTCCCCTTCTGATCTTGATCCTTGCTGTCATCTTTTTTCGGTGCACATATGGGACAATCCCTGATGATATGTCATGGCTTCCCGCATCGGTAACAAACATTCTTCCCTTGCAGACATTCGCCACGATGCGTCCTTCCACACTTAGCACATGGCACAATGACCGGTACTATGCTCTTATTGGCATTGGCTCCGCCATTAGCCCTCTTGTTCTGCCACTTGCTTTTTCCTTTATCTTGGTCATTCTACCTTCATTTTCCAAACTGCCCTTTATCCTGTCGGTTGTCCAATTGAACCGATTTCTCCGCATTGGCCTTCTAATTCCAGATTGCATGAGGTCGTTCCAACATTCCACGGTAAGACGTGAAATCGTGGGACATAAAGATCATACTCATGTCCGAGTTCAGCCCTTGCTCGAACCGTCGGACTTTCTTCGCCTCCGTGTCCACCAGGTGTGGAGCATACCTCGCAAGTTGGTCGAACTTTCGCTCATAGTCCGTCAAGGTCATACTTCCTTGTTTGAGCTGGAGAAACTCGTTTTCCTTTTGATCCTTTGAAGACTGTGGGAAGTACTTATCCATTACTTCCTCCTTGAATTGTTCCCAAGTCAATACCGCCTGTTGCTCTGGGTCCTTGTCCTTCACATCGAGTCCCACCAGTGGCTTGTATCATCGGAAAACATGAACTCAGCGCACTGGACCTTCTGAGCATCCGTGCACCCTATCAATCGGAAAATCCTCTCCAACTTGCGAATCCATTATTCGGTTGCAAGTGGATCAGTTGCTCCATCGAAAGTAGGGGGCTTGTGCCTTCGAAATTGCTCAACCACCGAAGCATGAGTTGGAAGAGCATTAGGAGCTGGTGGTAGGGGTTGAGCTTGGTTCGGGTTCTGCCTGCCAAGGTCTTGAACTGCTTGGAAGAGATCCCTTATCAAATTGTTGTGGTTTGAGCGAGCCATTTTCCTTTAACCAACATAAGGTTCCTTATTAGTTTCATTCCTTGGATACCAAATGAAGAAGAAAACATTTTATTCTTAACATAAGGAAATTATTACAAGGATTTAAATCTAATCCCTGTAATTTCTACGCATCTTCTTGGGTGGAGCCTCGTCTCCAGAGGAGTCTTCCGCCTCAGGTCCGGACTCTATGTCCACCTCAACCTGTAGCTTGGGCTCAGGTTCGTTCTCTTCTTCAGGTTCCTCTTTAGGGTCTTTTTCTTCAGCCATAGGTTCTTCGTCAGGCACCTCATGGATTACATCATCCCACAAATCAATCAAAGCATGGCAATATGTCTCAAACTCGAACAAGTTTGGGTTGCCTTCTAACATTTCATCTCTAACCGTGACTCTCATATCTCCCCATTGAGGTGAGAGAGAATGTATGAGGTTATTTATAGCCTCGAGATACGTGATCTCCATACCGGCATTAACAACTGTCATGCATCTCTCATAGATGTCATGCACATGTTCGCTAAGTGGTCGGTTAGGATCCGTTACATAGTTCTCGTAAGCATGGATAGCAATTCTACAGTTTAAATCTGCCCTATAAGCCCTAGCCGTAGTCTTCCTTGCCGTTTGTAAATTTCTAACCATTCTGTCACATAAATGCTCAATTATGCCTTTTATCACATAACATCATAACATACATTTCCTTTATGCCCATAACTTTAAGTTTTAGCCCAAGTCCGATACATATCTTTGAAACAGCACATTTAACTTTAACATAAACATATACTTGAAAATGTGTCATAACTTATCAAAGCATCAAATCATAACTTCCATAACTTTAAACTTTGCACATACCTGGGCTATAGGATGAGATTCGATGGATGAATGCAATATGCCATGGAATACCTTAAACTTTCAAATTTTCTTTTTGTTTTGGAAACATACTTGGTCTGGAGAATCGATTTAAAAACCATTGCTCTGATACCACGCTGTAACGCCCTGACCCCTAGTAGACCGGAATGCTACTTACTCTACTTAACTTAACCGGTGGTTTATTAACAAGTGTACATATCTTAGCGGAAGCTTAAATCTTAACAAACATTCTTTTTGAATGATATTGAATTAAAACACTTTTTAACTTTACAAAATAACGAAATATAATTTATTTGATGAAATCATGACTTGTTCAAGATACTCAAAAGAAATAACATTGGAAATAACATTTGAAACGTTAAAGATTTTAAATCTAAATCACTTGTTCACCGGGTTCCCATAGGCTTATTGCAATCTCCTTCCATCTCTTCCATCATCCAATCCGGTGTAACAACATTTAATCTGTAGATATAGGGTAGAAACCCGTGAGTTGAAAACTCAATAGGCGTCATAGATGCAATTGTGATTAAGCTAAGCATTTCATAACAATTAATATTAGAACTTCCAAAAACATGACGTACTCGAAGGTACCATTTAACATGAAAATGTATGCCGTACCAACGGAACCATTTGACATTAAAGGTGCATGCCGAACCAAAGATACCATTTGACACACAACATTAACCGTTAAATGTATGCCGCACCGATGAAACCATTTGACATGAAAGACACATGCCGAACCAACGATACCATTTGACACACATCATTAGCCTTTAACATAGAACATTACTTGCTAGAAATTATAACTTAAACACGTATAACAACTTTATGCACCTCTACCTACCTCGATTTGATGCTTGATGAACTTTGAAAAGAACTTTGAAAAACTTTGATGAACTTCAAAAACTTTGATGAAGTTTGGACGTTTGGACCTTCCTTTGTTGTTTGAAAACACCTTTTGAAATCACAAAAACCTTCTTGCGGAATATTTTTGCCCACACTTAAAACTTTTGGAAAACACTTTGAAAACCACCTTCCTTTTCTCTCCCAAACTCTCTATTTTTCTCTCAACTTTGAAAGCAAATTGAAAGTGTTTTTGGTGTGAAAAATCAAATGAGTGAAGAGGGTATTTATAGGTGAGGTTTGAGGTGGGTGAAAGGTCATATTAAATAGGGTAATTAAGTTGTGCAAGTAGTGGCCATTAATTCTCAAAAATCGTGCATTACAGCTAATTTCGGTCGACGAACTAACACTTCGGTCAATGCTGCACAGCCTTCAGTATTTCTATCATAACTTTTTCTCCCGATATCCGATTGAGAGAATTCAAAGTGAGTTGGAAAGCTAACTCAAAGAGCTACAAATGTTATTCAGATATCATTTTTCAATTCGAATGTTTTCTATGTCGAAAATGGGTCTCAAAGGAGACTAAAAATATTTGAAGTATATTTTAGCCATAAAATGAAGTACTTTGCATTCCGTCCAATCTTCATCAAATCATTTTTAAGAAAATACTTTATAAACATTATTTTATCTTTACACATGTATTGGACTATCTTTTAGGCTTATATTTCCTTTATTGGGCCTAATGTGAAGTTAATCACAAAAATATGGGCCTAACTTTATAGAAAAGATTCGGGCCTCTACAGTTTGTTTCCACGAAATAGGACTTTCCATTTGGAATTGAAAGGTAACAAATAGCATTAATAACATATGGTTGTTAATTTGTTGTCAATTCTACTTGTTGAATAAAATACAAGCAAAACATTGGTGTTCACCAACTATAGTATTTTCCTCTCAAATATATATGGTACACAAACCGAACTATCTAACATGAACTGGTTTCTCATTCCAAGTTCACCGATACCTACATATTTGTAAAACGAGAGAGAGGCATAGAGAGCACCAGTAAAAAGGACAAAACGATCTGTCGACCACCGGGTCTCGTACCACATCTAGCTAAATATATTTTCCTGAGCCAACTTTATTTCATTTTGATTTGTCTGCGAGTTGATCATTTGATTTGTAGTGCACCAGCTTTATTTCATTTTGTTCCTGAGCTTCTCTGATTGAATGGTATCTGATTTTGATGTGCTTAGTTCTACCATGGAAGACCAAAATTTTCACCATTGCAACTGTAGAGTGATTATCACAATAGATAACTGTGGCCTCATCTTGCTTGAATTTCAGATCTTCTAACACCTTTCTTAGCTAAATTGCTTGATTTGTAGCTTCTGAAGCAGCTATGTATTCAGCTTCAGCTATTGATCGGGCCATCATTTTTTGTTTCATTGAATTCCAACATATGATACTTGATCCAATAAAAAATATGTAACCAGAAGTGCTCTTCATATCCTCAAAACTCCCAGCCCAATCACTATCAGTGTAGCCAGTTAACTTGCACAATTCTGACTTCCTGAACCAGATTCCCATTTCATCAATTCCTTTGATATATTCAGGACTCTTTTGGCCGCTTGAAAATGCAGTTCACTAGGCTCCTATCTGAACATTGATAGAAGATTTGCAGCATAAGTTATATCAGGTCTGGTTGCTGTTAAATACAATAGACAACCAATCAAACTTCTGTAAATCTTTGCATCAACCTTCTTTGCACCATCTTCCTTTAACAATTTTTTCATTCTAAATTAATGGTGTGTTAACAACCTTACAGTTTTCCATGTTAAACCTCTTTAACACATCATTTGCAAATTTCCTTTGACTGGTGAAAATACCTTGTTGATTATAATAAATCTCCATTCCTAGGAAATAATGCATCTCTCCCAAATGAGTCATTTCAAAAGCCTTCTTCAATTCGTCCATCACTTCTTTAATTCTTTGTTGCTTCTACCTGTGATCAAGAGATCATCAACATAGAGTGATATGATGACTATTTCTTCTTCCACTTGTTTTACATATAAAGTTTGTTCATTTAAACTCTTTGTAAAACCAAAATGGCTATCAATTCGACTGTACCAGGCTCTTGGAGCCTGCTTTAAACCATACAAGGCTTTCCTTAATAGATACACTTTATCCTAATTTTCATTCACCAGAAAAACTTCAGGTTGCTCTATGAAAATCTCCTCATTCAAGTATCCATTAAGAAAAGCTGATTTCACATCAAGTTGATAAATTTTCCAACCACTTTGAGCTGCAATTGCCATTAGCAATCTGATGGTCTCATATCTTGCAACAGGAGGAAATGTATCAGTGAAATTAATACCAAACTGCTGAGCATATCCCTTGACTACCAACCTTGCTTTCAACTTGTTAACTGATCCATTAGGATTCAATTTTGTTTTGTACATCCACTTAATCCCAATCACCTGTTTATGCTAAGGTCTATTAGTCAATTCCCATGTGTCATTCTTCCATTGCAGCCATCCAATCAGGTGATTTCGACGCTTCATCAAAGTTTGCAGGTTCAACTATAGCAGTATTACAACTTGCATAAATGTCTGCAAGTGGTCTCATTTTCACTCTGACATTGTCTATATCGGGATCATCATCTGATTCCAACTCATCTCGAACAATTCCTCATTCTCTATTTTGAGAAATCAATTCACTTGTTTTTTATTTCTCAACAGAACTTGCTCCCAATTCCATATAGTTTCTTCATCCACCTTGAGATCCTTGCTGAAGATTATCCTTTTTGACTTAGGATTGAACACCCTATATCCTTTTGTGTTGCTGCAATAACCAACCAGTATTACAAACTCGGCCTTTTCACTTAGCTTATCTCTCTTTGCATCAGGAATGTGAGTGTAACAAACGCTCCCAAACACCTTTAAATGAGAGATATCTGGTTTGACATCATACCAGGCCTCATAAGGTGTCTTTTTCTCAACTGATATTGTAGGCAAACAATTGAGAAGATAAACAGCAGTGTTAACTGCCTCAACCCAGAACTCCTTAGGTATTTTTTTCTCAATCAACAAGCACCTAGCCATTTCCATTACAGTCCTATTCTTCCTTTCTTTTACTCCATTTTGTTGGAGAGAATAAGGAATGGTTAACTGATGTTTGATACCTTCAGCATTGCAGAAACTATCAAATTTTTCACAGATGTACTCAGTTCCATTATCAGTTCTGATTTTCTTTATATTGCATCCACTTTCATTCCCCACCATGTGTTTGAACTTTTGAAACACAACTGCAATCTCTGATTTGGCTTTCAAAAAATACACCCAGCACATCCTTGTCAAGTCATCAATAAAGAGGATGAAGTGTCTGCTGTCATTTAGTGTGGTAGTTTTCATTGGACCACAGATATCTGAATGTACCAACTCAAGCTTTTTGACTGATTTTTTTGGAAAGGCAACCTCGTTTGTTTTTCAAATTGACAGACATTACAGATACATGCATCTTCTATGATTTTAGACAAATTTTCAACCTGATTAAAGTCATGCATTTGCCCAAGTGAAATGTGGCTAGCATGACCAAATTGTCTATGCCATAAAGAGGTTTCATTTTTTTCAGCTAAACATGCTTGAGTATTAACTTTTTCCCAATCTATAGGAAAACTTCTATTCCTCATTTCAACTGTCACTAACTCCTTTCCAGATTAATCTAATATAGTGCAAGCTTTTTCCTTAAACATCAAGATAAGATTTTGTTCAACAATTGTCCGACACTAATCAGATTTTGATCTATTTTATGAAGATAGCATCTGACACGACTGACTGTATACAAGAGAGTGCTTGAACTTCTTTGTTACATCTTCACTATGCTGCTTTATCTGAGCTACGGTTGGATTTTCTCTTAACAGTGGAGGCTCAACTCTAGTTTCTGTTGTCTCCCACAAATCATAGGCTTTAAGATTGGCCTTCATCTTTGCAGCCCAGAATGTGTAGTTCTCTCCTGTGAAGGAAGATGGCAATGGTGCTGAGAAACCGTTCAAAGCCATTTCGTTTTTGTCAAACTGAATACCCCTTTTCTGATGGTCTCTTTATTTGCTGCTCCTGCTCTCCTTTTTCACTTCTTATAGTCCATTTTCTAAGATCATTATCAGCTCTAATACCATGATAAGGTTTTGATTCAAAGAGAATGAAAGATTTGATCTTACCGGATTCGTTCTTACAGTATTTGGTTGAAGCTTACCGGATTTGATGAATGCTTACCGGATTTGGTGAGCTTACCGTATTTCAGCTTCAACTTACCATATTTGGTTTAAGCTTTCCGGTTTTATGCAAACTTACCGATTTTGAACAGGTTAAACGAAGAAGAAGAGATGTTTCTTTAAAGCAAAAAAGAACATAGATTAGCTCGATTTCTTGTTGAATCTAAAGACTTACAAGACCATACTCAATTACAACTTTCTACCAACTCCAATCTATCATAACGACAACAAAATATAAGACCATACTTGGTCAATATTACAAAGATTAAGTTACCAACTAAAGTACATAAATCACATCACTTTAGATACAAAAATAAGTAACCATACACCAGCAAAAGTGTTAATCAATTTTTAACGAAATGCATGAGGAATCAGAAGACTAGTTATCCTAATTATAACGAGGATGGAATTAAATAATGAGATTAAATCATAGACCAAGGGAAAGAATACCAATAGCATATAAAGCAGTGATTCACTGAAAAGATTCGAGTTCATATTTTCTGAAATGCATGATAAGAACAACTTAACCATAGATTCTAAAGGTCCATCGCAAGAAAGCATCATCAATAACAGACACATTTTACCATAATTTTCAGAATTCGAGGTAAAAAGATCACCCTCAAGAACAATAATGAAATATTCTACCAGCAACATGTTCCTCATAAACTGCGAAGGAATAATATCAGAGAAAAGAGGAGGGGAACCCAAATTCACCTATTAAACAACAGTCTATTTTCATTGGTAGAACAAAAAATAGGATAGACATGGGAAAAACTAAAATAAGGGGAAGAACTCTTACAAAAGCCTTGAATGCCAGAAGATGAGCAGCCATTTCATATACACAACAACCTCGTAAAAAAATAAAAATACTAGTTGAGAGAATGCAGAAATTTTTTTGTGGTCAATGAAAGAAAATATATACAAAAGTTTAATCTCCGTGATCCTTAACTTCCACATAATTCAAGGGAATTAGAAGACAATAGCATCTCACAAGAGAATCAAACTGGTTACTTTGCCCCCAATGCAAAATGCAAAGATATGTGGTGTAGATACTTCAATGACCTTTGGCACAAAGCAAAGATGTTCTAAAAGGGGAAATATAAGAATAGACATAAAAAGTGACCAAATATCATATTTTAGACCATAAGGAATATTTGCCAGAATTTCTGGACACATAATTTGAAGTGCTAACAACTTGGGAAGGAGAAGCAATACAAGGATTAACTTTTGGAACTCAAATTCACGATTTTTTTTTACACGATTAAAGTTATTTGCTGAACTCTTACACTTATGTCTTAATTATAAAATTAGTTAATTATATATAGTCCATAAATATGATTTCGAACCTTATCTTTAATTCATTTAAATTCATAAGTTCGATCATCATTGAGTAAAGTAAAACGAATCAACTGAAAACGCAAGGAAACATGACATCTTTTTGTACTTCATGCATTAATTATTTTTAACATCGCTAGGGAAAAGGGTAGTTAATAAGTATGCTAAGCAAGTACTCACCGAAGAAGCGAAATCATCTACTTTCAATGTTTAGGAAGTTCAAATCCGCTGCAACAAAATGAGAAGCGAGAAAGAAGATTATTAATAGGGAGTGTTGAACTTAATCGAGTAATGTGACACTTTTGTTGTCACCTAACCAATATTTTTGTTTATCATTGGGTTACATGTTTTTGGTTTGGTCTAGCTTATGTAATGATAGAAAATTAGGCAACTATTTTACCTACTTTATGTTAAGTACAATGTTAAGTATTGTCTAATATTATAGGTGGTATGATTATGGCTAAAAACACTTTTGTATTGCATCTAATTTTGGCTATATATAAGCCTTATAATACCATCGAATTAGAATGAAATCATTCAACTTTCTTCTCCTCTTGTTTGTTTAAACATTTTTCTTTGATTTCCAGTGAGAACTCATCTAAACCGGTAAGTATAGAGCAAACCAGTAAGCTTAAGTTAAATACGGTATTTGAACCTGAGTGAAAAGCTAGTAAGGTGAAATACGGTATTGAATTTGGTAGATTGAAATTCAGTATTCAAACAAGAGTGAAATACGGTAAGTCAAGTTCAAATACGGTAAGTGAATTGAAACCGGTATTCCCATATCTGTTAAGCTCATTTTTCTGTTTGTTTTTTCATCCTCTTTGAATCAAAATTCCAACATGGTATCAGAGCCATAAAACTGATCTTTGAGGAAGAAGAAAATGCAGTGAGTGACAAAACTTTTGAGAGAAATCAAGTGAGAAAACCTTTCACAAAAAGCCTTTCCAAAATATGACTTCAAGTAATTTTTCAGCACCCTCTCTTTCAGTATTTACTGGTGAGAACTATGATTTTTGGGCTTCAAAGATGAAGGCTTATCTCAAAGCCTATGATCTGTGGGAGACAACTGAAATAGGGGTTAAACCTCTACCGTTAAGAGAAAATACAACTGTGGCTCAGATTAAATAGCACGGTGAAGATGTTGCAAAGAAGTTCAAGGCTTTGTCTTGCATTCAATCAGCCGTCTCTGATGGAATCTTTATGTAGAAGCCCAAATTTTAATGAAAGTAGGCTCATAATTTCTTTGAAGAGCTTATGCCCAGCCCACATAAGGAAAAGAAGTCCAATGCCGGTCCAATATGTCTTAAATAAATTTACAAAGTCATGAAGATTTAAGGTGCAACTCAAGCTTATTTTTTTTAAAAGTTATTTGATGAAGTTGGACAGAGTTTAATGTCTTTCTAGGGTCAAGGTCAACACTTTTATGACTAAAAAAATTGTCTTATTTGACATATACCGTATATGGTCTTACCGAATAATGGCACATAGCATATTTAAAGAAAGCATACCGGATTTCTGCAAAGTCTGGTCGACCGAAAATGAAGTGCGGTCGACCGAAACCCTCTTACCGTATATCAGCATACCGTAGATCAACCAAAAGCTCCTGCAGCTACCGATTTAAGGATCTTGCAAAAGTTCGATCGACCGAAGATACGATCCGATCGACCGAAGTTGCTAGAAAATGAAAAATCATGTTTTGTTTCTAGAATTTATGTAACGCCCCGACCCCTAGTGGACCGGAACACTACTTACTTTACTTCATTAACCGGTAGTTCAGTAACAAGTGTACAAGTTTTCTTAGTGGAAGCTTAAATCTTACAATAACAATTTCAAAAATAATACTTTAAATGCTTTAAATAACATACTCAATAATTTTCTAAAACTTTGAAATGGAGTTTATTTAAAGAAGATATAACGTTCTCGCATTCAGCATCATTCAAATATTTTAAAAACATAACATTGGAAACGTTTCGTAAAAATAAACTTAAATAACTTGTTCACCGGTTTCCATGGGCTCGTTGCATCAGTCTCCATCTTCTCCTTCATCCATGTCCAATGTACCAAACTTCCAATCTGTAGAGAAGAGATTAAACCCGTGAGTTGAAAACTCAATAGATGTCATTGGTGCATTCGTGATTAAGCTATACATTTCAAAAACTTGTAACTTTAAAACCTTTTCATAGTAGGATTTTCGGTAGAATCTCAATCACATAGAGTCATGACTTAACACGACATCTCGATCGGACATTCATGTCGTACCCGAAAGTACCATTTGACATGGAAGGGTATGCAGTACCGAAGGTACCATTTGACATACAAACATTAACATAGATCATGCCATACCCGAAGGCACCATTGGACATGGAACATTGTTTGAAAGAAATTTACAACCGAACACGAATTAACAACTTTGCACCTCCACCTACCTTGATTGATACTTGAAACTTGTTGAAAAATACACTCCTTTGATGTTTGAAAACCTTTGAAAATTCAAGCTTGGAAACCACTTCTTGATAACACTAAAACTTCTAGGAAAAACTATTTTTTCTCCCTCTTTTTTCTCTCTTTCTTTCTATCTTTTCTCTTACTTTCTTTCTTTTCTCTTTTGAAAGCTCTTCTTGTGTTAAATGGTGTGTTGAACCACGAAATTGCCTCCCCTTTATGTAGGAAAATTTTGGTTGAGTTCACTAAATGCACTTTTAAGGGTTGAGTCTCTTCACTTTCTTGGAGTTATGTGTGTAGAAGTAATTTAGGTGGTTAAATGCACCAATTGGTGGGGTTTAACTCTCCAAAACATGGGTGGCCACTCCTTGGACATTTAAGAGGATAATTGAAGAGAGTAGAAGCCTAAATTCTAGAAAGAACACGAGAATTCTTCATTTCCAAGCAACTTCGGTCGACCGGATCGCATCTTCGGTCTACCGAACCTCTGCAAGTTCGAAACTCATTAGCTGCAAGAACTTTCGGCTAACCAACCGATCGACCGAACCGACCAACCGGTCATTCGAACCTATGTTAAGTGCCAATGATGGTATTTGTCAAATAAATACAAATTTGAACCTGCATGATTTGTAAACATATTGGACCATTTATTGGGCTTCCTTTCCTATGTGGGTTGGGCCTAAACTCTTCATAAAATATAATAAGCCTAATTCAATTAAATTTTTGATTTTCTACATCCTCCACACCTTAAATAAAATTTATTCCTCGAAATTTACCTTGTGATTGGGCAAGCAATGTTGGATACTTGACTTTAGCTTCTTCTTCTCTTTCCTAGGTAGCTTCTTCTACTCCGTGATTATTCCATTTAACCTTGACCAGATGAACTTCTTTGTTCCATAATTTATGTACCTTTCGATCCAGTATCTGAATCGGTAACTCCTCATAAGACAAGTCATTTTGCACTTCCAAGGATTGATAGTTTACCATATGCTTAGGATCATGTATGTACTTCTTGATCATCGATATGTGGAACACGTTGTGCACTGTCGATAGTTCCGACGGTAACGCCAATCAATAAGCCACATTTTCAACCTTGTCAAGTACTTCGAAATGTCCGATATAGCGAGGCTGTAGTTTGCCTTTCTTGCCAAATACCCTTCATTGGTGACACCTTTAGAAAAACTTTTTCTCCTACTTGAAATTTCAAGTCCCTTCTTCTTGTATCGACATAGCTTTTCTGTCTATCCTGTGTTGCCTTTATCCTAGCACGGATCTTGTCAACTGCCTCGACTGTCCTTTCAATAATTTCTAGTCCCAAAACTCTCTTTTCTCCAACTTCATCCTAATGTACGGGTGATCTACATCTTCTACCGTAGAAAGCTTCATATGGTGCCATTCCAATGGTTGCCTGGAAACTATTGTTATATGCAAATTCTATCAACGGTAGATATGATTCCCAGCTTCCACCTAGATACAAAACACATGCTTTTAACATATCTTCCAAATTTTGGATGGTCTTTTCAGACTGACCATCGAATTGAGGGTGATATGTCGTGCTGAAGTTCAACTTCGTTCCCATAGCTCCTTGTAAACTTTTCCAAAATTTTGATGTAAATCTTGGATCTCTATCTGATACAATAGACACAGGTACGCCATGTAATCTCACAACCTCCTTAATGTACAACTGTGCCAATTGGTCTAAACTGAATGTCATTTTCACTAGCATAAAATGAGCTGACTTTGTTAGCCGATCTACTATTACCCATATGGCATTGTGTCATCTTGCTGACTTTGGAAAACCTACTACAAAATCCATTGCTATGTTCTCTCACTTCCATTCGGGTATGTCCAATGGATTTAACAATCTAGCCAGTCTTTGATGTTCCGCCTTAACTTGTTGGCAAACTATGCACTTTTCCATAAATAGTCCTATGCTCCTTTTCATATTCCTCCAGCAAAACGTATCTCAAAGATCTCGATACATTTTCGTACCAACCTCGTCCTTGATCTTTTGCAGGAATGGGTCTTCACTTTGTGCTTCAATGATCCGCTCTCTAAGAGTAGGTCGAACTACCAAAGTTACCAACCGAGCAGTAGCTTGCTCCGGTGTGGTAACTGCTTCGATTCGCAGACTTCTCAAGTATTTGATCAACTCTATCTGAGTAGTGGATAGTGATGCCAACTATCCAATCGACTTTCTACTTAGGGCATCGGCAACCACATTGGCCTTACCCGGATGGTAATGAATAGTACAATCATAATCTTTTACCAATTCCAACCACCGTCTCTGTCTCATGTTCAATTTCTTTTGTGTGAAGAAATATTTGAGACTCTTATGATCTATGTAAATGTCACACTTCCCTTCATACAAGTAGTGTCGCCATATCTTCAAGGCATGTACTACCGCTGCAAGTTCCAAATAATATGTCGGGTAGTTCTGCTCGTGTTTCTTCAATTGTTTTGAAGCATAGGTTATCACTTTTCCATTCTGCATCAGCATACATCCCAATCCTTGCTTGGATGCATTACTGTATATAACAAACCCTTCCGTTCCTTCAGGTATTGTTAACACAGGTGCTGATATCAACCTCTGTTTAAGTTCGTGAAAACTTTGTTCGCATTTATCCATCCATTGAAACTTTACTCATTTCCTTGTCAATTGTGTCATTGGTCCAGCTAACTTAGAAAATCCCTCTATAAACCTTCAATAATACCCAGCCAAACCTAGAAAACTTCGGATTTTACCAGCATTAGTTGGTGTTTTCCAGTTGGTTACTGCTTCTACCTTCGCTGGATCTACTTCAATTCCTTGGGCAGTGACTACATGTCCAAGAAATCCAACTCGTTCAAACCAAAACTCGCACTTCTTGAATTTGGCATATAGGTTATCCTTGCGTAATACCTCTAGGGTGATTCTTAGGTGCTCTTCATGTTGCTCCTTACTCTCGGAGTATATCAGAATGTCATCAATAAATACTATGACAAACTTATCCAAGTACTGATGAAATACACGATTCATCAGATCCATGAACACTGCAGGTGCATTGGTTAAACCAAACAGCATCACCATAAACTCATAGTGTCCATAACGAGTTCTAAAAGCTGTCCTAGGTATATCCTTTGACTCTACTTTCAATTGGTGGTATCTTGATCGTAAGTCGATCTTGGAAAACACCATACCTCCTTTCAACTGATCTAACAGATCCTCGATTCTTGGGAGTGGGTAATTATTCTTGATGGTTAATTGATTTAACTCTCTATAATCGATGCACATCCTCATACTTCCATTTTTTTTCTTCACAAACAACACCGGCGCACCCCATGGAGATACGCTTGGCCATACAAAGCCCATATCTAAGAGTTCTTGCAACTGCTTCTTTAACTTTTGTAGTTCCTTTGGGGCCATTCGGTATGGGACCTTAGATACTGGTGCCGCTTCAGGAATTAGGTCTATTGTGAATTCCACTTGTCTATCTGGCGGGATGCCTAATAGTTCCTCTAGAAACACATCCATAAACTTCCGTACTATTGGTACGTCTTCAACCTTCCTCGTCTCTTGTTTCTCTCCTGAGACATTTACTAGGTATCCTTGACATGTTCCTTTGCTCAACATCTTCCTAGCTTGTAAAGCCGATACTAGTCAAATAAGAGGTTTCATTGTCATTCCAAAGAAAGAAAATGGTTTCTCTCTTGGTTTCTGAATTACTACCTCTTTTTCCTTACATTGGATGGTGGCATAATTACAACCCAACCAATCCATGCCTAGTATTACATCAAAAGCATTCATCTCTATCACGAAGAGGTTAGCTTCCAATGGTTTCTCCTCAACTTCGATACTTACTGATTTGGCTATTCTATCAGTACTCAAAGGGTTGCCTGTAAGAATGCTAACTTCTAATATTCCTTCTGACTTATCACAGGTAATACTAGATTTAGCCATAAACATTGTTGATACAAAGGAGTGTGTAGCTCCTGAATCAAATAATACATAAGCAGACGTATTGGCTATCAATAGTATACCTGCTATGACGTTCGAGTTTTCTTCTGCATCTTTCTGAGTCAATGCAAAAACTCATGTTTTTCCCTTCTGGTTCTAGACATTGTTATCATCCTTCTTTGGGACAAATGTGGTACAATTCCTCGAAATATGCCCTGGCTTACCACATTGGAAACATGCATTCTTCCCTTCCAAACACATGCTACGATGCGTCTTCCAGCACGTAGGACATGGCTCTATAACCGGCACAATGCTCCTATTAGCATTGGGTCCTCCATTAGCTTTCTTGTGTTGCCACTTGCCATTTCCCTTGTCCTAGCCATTCCACTTCCTTTTACCCATATAACTACTGTCCGGTTGCTTAACGAGTTGACTATGTTGCTCAGCATTAGTCTTCTGATACCAGATGGCATGGCTTTTTCCAACATTTCACAGTAGGAGGCGAAATGATGGTCTTTTAAGTATCATGCTTATATCTGGGTTCAACCCTTGTTCAAACCTCTTGACTTTCTTGTCCTCCGTATCCACTAGATGTGGAGCATACTTTGAAAGTTAATCGAACTTCCTTTCATACTCAGTCAGGGACATAGTCCTTTGCTTGAGTTGGAAATTCACCTTCTTTGTGATCCCTCAAAGACTGTGGGAAGTACTTATCCATTACTTCCTCTTTAAACGGCTTCCAAGTCAATGTTGCTTGTTGCTCTGGGGTCCTCGTCCTTGACATTGAGTCCCACCAGTGACTTACATCATCGGAGAACATGAACTCAACGCACTGGACCTTCTGGGCGTCCGTGCACCCTATTAATCGCAATATTCTCTCCAACTTACGAAGCCATTCTTCGGCTGCAAGTGGATCAGCCGCTCCATTGAAAGTAGGGGGCTTGTGCCTTCGAAATTGCTCGATCACTGAAGCATGAGTTGGAGGAGCATTAGGAGCTAATGGTAGGGGTTGAGCTTGGTTCGGGTTCTGCCTACCATGGTCTTAAACCACTTGGAGGAGATCTCTTATCAAGTTGGCTTGGTTTGCGCAAGCCATTTTCCTTTAGATAAAACTTTTGGCTCTTATTAGTTTCATATTTTGAATACCAACAAAGAAGGTAAAAATTTTATTTCTTGACATAGGGAAACTATTACAAGGATTTAAATCTAATCCCTATAAGTTCTACGAATCTTCTTTGCTGGAGCCTTATCTCTGGAGGAGTCTTCCGCCTCAGGCCCAGACTCTATGTCCATCTCAACCTGTGGCTCGGGCTCAGAATCATTCTCTTCTTCAGATTCTTCCTCTTCATCGAGTTCAATTACTACCTCCGGTTGAGGTTCTAAGTTTTCCCTCCATAGGTCTAGGAGTGAATAATAATATACTTCAAACTCGAATAAATTTGGGTGCTCTTCTAGCATTATATCCCTAACCATGACTCTCATATCTCCCCATTGAGGTGGGAGGGAGTGTATGAGGTTATCTGTAGCCTCTGCATGCGTGATCTCTATTCCAGCGTTCACCGCTACCATGTATCTCTCATAGATGTCATGTACGTGTTCGTCAAGTGGACGGAGTGGACCAGTCATATAGTTTTGGTAAGATTGAATAGAAATTGTTAGTTTCAATGTTGCTTTATAAGCCTTAGCAGTTCCACGAGCCGTGGTCTTTCTAGCAGTTTGATAAGTCCTAACCATAACTGCTACATAAAACCCTATTATGCATTTTCATGTCATATCGAATAATTCTTTTGCCCTTTAATTACTAGCCCAAGTCCATAACATGGTTTTTATATAGTAGCCCAAGTCCATAACATGCTTCTTATATAGTACATCCTTGATTTTAACACATACTTGAAAAATACTTTCAAAATATGTCATAACATAACAAAACATTACATAAGCATAAACTTTTCATAAACATTAACTTTTAAACATACCTGGGCCGTAGGATGAGATTGATGGATGGATGGATGCACGATGCCATGGAGTACCTTAGACTTTTCATTTTCATTTTTTTTAAACAAAAAAAAATACTTGGTCTACAGAACCGGCTAAACCTTTGCTCTGATACCACGTTGTAAAGCCCCGACCCCTAGTGGACCGGAACGCTACTTACTTTACTTCATTAACCGGTAGTTCAGTAACAAGTGTAGATGTTTTCTTAGCGGAAGCTTAAATCTTACAATAATAATTTCAAAAACAATACTTGAAATACTTTAAACAACATACTCAATAATTTTCTAAAACTTTGAAATGGAGTTTATTTGAAGAAGATATAACGTTCTCGCATTCAGCGTTATTCAAATATTTTTAAAACATAACATTGAAAACGTTTCATAAAAATAAACCTAAATAACTTGTTCACAAGTTTCCATGGGCTCATTGCATCACTCTCCATCTTCTCCTTCATCTATGCCCAAGGTAGTAAACTTTCAATCGTAGAAAAGGGATTAAACCTGTGAGTTGAAAACTCAATAGATGTCATTGATGCATTCGTGATTAAGCTATACATTTCAAAAACTTGTAACTTTAAAACCTTTTCATAGTAGGATTTCCGGTAAAATCTCAATCACGTAGAGTCATGACTTAACACGAAGCCTCGACCAGACATTCATGCCGTACCCGAAGGCACCATTTGACATGGAAGGGTATGCCGTACCGAATGTACCATTTGACATACAAATATTAACATAGATCATGCCGCACCCGAAGACACCATTTGACATGGAAACATCGTTTGAAAGAAATTTACAACCTAACACGAATTAACAACTTTGCATCTCCACCTACCTTGATTGATACTTTGAAACTTGTTGAAAAATGCGCTTCGTTGATGTTTGAAAACCTTTGAAAATTCATGCTTGGAAACCACTTCTTGATAACACTAAAACTTCTAGGAAAAACTAGTTTTTCTCCCTCTCTTTTCTCTCTTTCTTTCAATCTTTTCTCTTACTTTCTTTCTTCTCTCTTTTGAAATCTCTTCTTGTGTGAAATGGTGTGTTGAACCATGAAGTTGCCTCTCCCTTATATAGGAAAATGTTGGTTGAGGTCACTAAATGCACTCTTAAGGGTTGAGTCTCTTCACTTTCTTGGAGTTATGTGTGTAGGAGTAATTTAGGTGGTTAAATGCACCAATTGGTGGGGTTTAACTCTCCAAAATGTGGGTGGCCACTCCTTGGACATTTAATAGGGTAATTGAAGAGAGTAGAAGCCTAAATTCTAGAAAGAACACGAGACTTCTTCATTTTCAGGCAACTTCGGTCGACCAAACCTCTGCAGGCTCGAAACCCATTAGCTGCAGGAACTTTCGGCTGACCAACCGGTCGTCCGAACCTATGTTAAGTGCCAATTATGGTATTTGTCAAATAAATACAAATTTGAACCTTCATGACTTGTAAACATATTGGACCATTTATTGGGCTTCATTTCCTTATGTGGGCTGGGCCTAAACTCTTCATAAAATATAATAAGCCTAATTCAATTAAATTTTCGGGTTTTTACAATTTAGACCTTCATTTTCTTCAATTATTTTCTTAAATGTCCAAGGAGTGACAACCCACGTTTTGGAGACTAAAACCCCCACCAATTGATGAATTTAACCTCTTAAATTACTTATACACACATAACTCCAAGAAAATGAAAAGACCCAACCTTTAAGAGTGCATTTAGTGACACCTACCAACATTTTTCTATATAAGAGGGATGCATTTCATGATTCCTCTACACTTTTTACACAAGAAGAGCTTTCAAAAGAGAGAAGAAAGATAGAAAGTGAGGGAGAGACATAATTTCTTTTTAAGTCCGGGTGCCGCAAGGAAGACAAAGTCCAACTTCATCAAAATTTTAAAGCATCAAACGAAGGTAGGTAGAGGTGTAAAGTATTTTATTTCGTTTTCAATTATAGTTTTCTGTCAAAAGAATGAATGCAAATGATACATCTGGGTACGGTGTTTCGACACCTCTATAGTTAAATGTTTAAATGAAATAGTACCTCCGGATATGGTGTTTAGGCACTCCTATAGTGAATGATCATTCTCCAGTTTATTGCGTTATGTTAATTCATAACGCTACAGTTATTGGATTTTGCCGTAAATCCTTCTATGCGACGGTATGAACTACAGTTTGGAAAATTTATAATTTGTTAACAAAATGCACCGATGACATCTATTGAGTTTCAAACTCATGAGTTTATTTTCTTACTACAGGTTGATATGATTGTGCATAGGACGTAGATGACGATAGATGAATATGCATCGTGCTATGAGAAGCCGGTGAATTTACATATTTAGCAAATCATGTTTTAAATAAATTCCACATGGATGACATGTATGGAACTACTTTATGAATGTTCTTTCTTCCTGCGAATAACGCATACATAGAAGTTTTTTTTTTAATTTGACGTGAATTATGAAACTATAGATATTTTAAAATTGTTACTTATGGTATTAAATCTTTTCTTTAAATAAATTACAGTTTCTTTTTAAAATTCACGAATTAAACATTTAAGTTTTCCGCTAGAATTATAATTATTCATTATGGCAATGGATACAGTTAAGTGATGTTTCGATCCATTTGGGTAGGGGCGTTACACTTTACCAGATCATTACGTGTGAAACAACAAAAGAGGCCTGGGATAGATTGTAGGATGAGTTTAGAAGAAATGCAAGGACAAGGCAAATACAAGTCCTCAACCTTAGAATGGAGTATGAAGCATTGAAGATGAAGGAGGCTAAATCTGTTAAAGATTATTCAGATAGGTTGATGAAAGTGGTGAACAAGATAAGGTTGTTGGGGGATGAACTACCTAATAAACGAGTGGAAGAGAAAGTCCTTATCAGTTTGCCTGAAAGTTTTGAAGCAAAAATTTCTTCACTTGAAGATTCCAGAGACCTGTCTACCATAACCTTATCTGAGCTCATAAATGCTTTGCAAGCTACTGAGCAAAGAAGGTTATTTAGACAGGAAGAACAAGTTGATGGAGCCCTATTTTCCAAGGAAAAATATAAAGCACAAGCAAGTTTTAGAGGGAAGAAGCCACAAAATGAGAAGAAGAAAGGTGAAGGCAGTAGAAATGTCGGCAAGAATGATGGTTTTTCATCATGTCCTCATTGCAAGAAAATTGATCATTCTCCAAAATGGTGTTGGTACAAGTTAGGAGTCCAATGTAGAGCATGTAAGGACATGTTCAAAAAGTACATAAAAATCAAAAGGAAAAGCAAGAAACACAACAGGCTCAAATGGCAGAAAATCATCAGGAGGAGCACTTGTTCACAGCAATAAATGTAAAGGCCTGCAGCAATGATGAAACCTGGTTGTTGGACAGTAGATGCACTCATCATATGACCTCCAATCCAAGTATATTTGTCAAGTTAGATGAAGGTTACAGATCAAGAGTCAAAGTTGGGAATGGAGAGTTTCTGGAAGTGAAGGGAGCTGGTAAAATTTCAGTGTAGACTTCATCAGGTACTAAGTACATTTCTGATGTTCTTTATGTGCCTAATATTGATCAAAATCGGAGTGTTGGTCAATTGATTGAGAAAGACTATACACTAATTTTTAAAGATAAAGGATGCACCATATTTGATTCACAAAATCAGGAAGTGATGACTGTTGGAATGAGGTATAAAAGCTTTCCTTTAGAGTGGAAAATGTGAATAATTAGGCACTTCCATGCACTGAAATTGAATCTTCCTTATGGTATAAACGGTTTGGACATGCTAACTGCACATCACTCAAACAAATCATGAATTGGAACTAGTAGAAAGTATGCCTGAAATTAGTAGTGTTGATCGATGTGCGTGTGATGTCTATCAATTTGGAAAGCAAGCTAGGTTTCCATTTCCTAAAAATCAGTCTACAAGGAAACAAATTGTAGCTTATCCATTCTGATGTGTGTGGTCCAATGAGAACTCATACTTTAAATGACAGCAAGTACTTTGTCCTATTTATTGATGATTTGACAAGAATGTGTTGGGTGTATTTTTTGGATTTAAAGTCTGATGTTGCTGGTGTATTTCAAATGTTCAAAAATCTTGTTGAAAATGAGAGTAGTTGTAAAATTAAGGCTGTAAGATCAGACAATAGAACAGAGTATTGTTGCAGCCAGTTTGAAAAATTTTGTGAAGACATGGGAATTCAACATCAACTAACTGTTCCTTATTTTCCCCAGCAGAATGGTGTTTGTGAAAGGAAGAATAGAACGGTTATGGAGATGACTAAGTGTCTTATGTTAGAGAAAAATGTACCTAAAGAGTTCTGGGCTGAGGCTATAAATACTTTAGTCTATTTGCTCAACAGGTTATCCACTAAATCCTTAGACAAAAAGACATCATTTGAGGTCTGGTATGGAATAAAACTAGATATCTCTCATCTGAAGGTCTTTAGAAGCCTTTGTTACACTCATATACATGATGTGAAGAGGGATAAATTGAGTCAAAAGGCTGAGGTTAGAGTCCTAGTTGGTTATTGCAGTAATGCCAAAGGCTATAGGATACTCAACCCTCTTAGTAAGAAGGTGATTACCAGCAGGGACATCAAAGTTGATGAAGAAGCCTCATGGGACTGGGAATCATCAACAAGTAATCAATCTCAATTTTCAAATACTATTCCTCTAACAATTGAAACTGATGTCAATGAAGTAGAAGAAGAAGGATCTAATAATGATTTATATTCTGAGAATGAAGTGCAAATGAGTAGATCACTTGTTAATGTGTATGCCAGATGCAATTCAGCTCAACTAGAACCTTAAAACTTTGCTGAGGCGAAAAAGTTTGAAGAGTGGAAAGATGATATGAGGGAGGTGCTAAGCATGATTGAGAAGAATGAAACGTGGGTACTGGTTGACAGGCCAAACAAATAGAAATGTGGTAGGTGTCAAATGGGTGTATAAAACTAAATTGAACCTTGATGGTTCAATCAACAAGTTGAAAGCTAGGCTTGCTGTGAAAAGATATGCACAACAATTTAGCATTGACATCACGGATACTTTTGCACCAGTAGCAAGATATGAAACAATCAAATTATTGTATGCTATTGCAGCACAAGGAAGTTAGAAAATTTATCAGTTGGATGTTAAGTCAGCTTTCCTAAATGGCTACTTAAATGAGGAAATATTTGTTGAACAACCTGATGGTTTTATAGTGCCTGGAGCTAAGGATAAGGTCTATTAGTTGAAGAAGACTTTGTATGGTTTGAAACAGGCTCCAAGAGCCTAGTATAATAGAATCAATGATCATTTGAGCTGCCTTGGATTTTGCAAAAGTGTTAATGAACAAACACTTTATATCAAGCATCTTGAGGAAGAAATTATTGTCATCTCCTTATATGTTGATGATCTTCTGATAACCGACAGCAATGAAGCTTTAATTGAGCAAGTGAAAGATGAAATAAAGTAGGCTTTTGAGATGATTGATCTTGGAAAAATGCAGTATTTTCTCAGCATGGAAATAAATCAGTCACATGAAGGAATTTTTGTATGTCAAAAAAGATATGCTAAAGAGATGATAAAGAAATTTAGCATGGAAAACTGCAAACTAGTTAGCACACCTTTGGTATAAAATTTGAAGTTAACAAAGGATGATGGAGGCAGAAAAATAGATGAAAAGATCTATAGAAGTGAGGTAGGAAGTCTTTTGTATTTAACCATCACTAGACCTGAAATTACCTTTGCTGCAAATCTGCTTTCCAGATTCAGACAAAAACTAAGTAAAGTGCATTTCCAAGCTGCTAAGAGAGTCCTTAGATATATTAAAGGAAATGCAGAAATGAGAATTTGGTATAGAAAGTCAGAGAATCAGAGATTGGTTGGATATACTGATAGTGACTCGACCGGCTCCTATGAAGACATGAAGAGCACTTTTGGTTATGCTTTCTATTTGGGGTCAAATATTATCTGCTGGAGCTCAATGAAGTAAAAAATGGTTGCTCAATCAACTACTGAGGCAAAGTACATTGCAACCTCGGAAGCAACTAATCAAGCCATCTGGTTGAGGAAAGTTTTGAAGGATCTTAACTATAAACAAGTTGATACAACTGTGATTTTTTTTTTTTTTTTTTAGGGAAGGAGGGTGGCACCTCCGAGATTTTATTGATTGCCCTCACCTATGGCGGAGGAAACCGTGGTTACATATTCGGAAACAAAAGCAATAAATAAGGAAGACTACTTCCTTACAAGAAATGCTGGACAAAAATTACAGACTCTTATGAAATTCGTGGGAAGATTAAATGAAAAGTGTCAACAACATGTTCCTTGAATTTTCTCTAAGTTGCAGAGGGACGTTTTCATCATCGAAGATAAGGCATTCCCCACCTATCCATGCGCAAAATGCCTCGAAGAAGGGTTGGAGGCGTGTCACCAGAGGAGAGCTTTATCGATGAACCTTCACTCGCTGTGTTGGCCAGGAAGTCCGCTGCCATGTTTGCTTCTCTGAACACGTGATTTACCTTGGCGTTGAGTTTATGAATCAGGTCCATGATTACTTCCCAGAAGTCCCACAACCACCATAAAGTGCAAGCACCTTTGTCTACCCATTCAGCCAACACCCTGGAGTCTGTTTCAACCATAATGTTCTTAATTCCCAATTCCCTACACATGGAAAGACCGTCCAGGAGGGATCGAGTCTCTGCCATCATGTTAGTGCAGTCACCGTAATGGTGTACGAAGGCAGCCAAACAAGTGCCCTGATGGTCCCGCAAAATCCCTCCACCTCCTGCAAGCCCAGGGTTTTTTTTTTTGAAGCACCATCTACATTAAGTTTGAGCTGGTTTTCCACTGGTTTTTCCAGCTTATCTGTTGTATGCTCGGCTGTTTGACAGCATTAATAGGGCAGTTTAACACCTTCAAACAATGTATGTCGTGAGCAGAAATCCTACTGATTTTAGTGATCTGGCTTCCAATTTGTGATAGCATTTCCTTGATTCGCCAGATGATTTTCTGATCTGTGATTGGGTAATGTGCGGAAGGGATAGGTTGAAATGAAGTTCAAAATAGTTCCATATTTTTATAGCCATCGCCCCATTATTCAACACATGGTCAGTAGTTTCGATTGAGGGATGTGCGCAACATTCGCATTTGGAGACCAAAGGTATCCCGATAGCTTGGACTACGTCGTCAACTGGTAGACAATTTAATTTAGCTCTCCAGGCTACAAACGACATTCGTTTGGGGACTTTGTTATGCCATAACCACCGTTTCCATGTGCAATCCATACCTTTTTGTCGACACAAACCCCAGGCAGATTTTGTCGAGAATCGGCCAGCTTTGCTTGGTTTCCAAATATATTGGTCACTTTCCCCCCAAAGATTTAGATGCACACTTTCAATGAAAGATGCTTGGTTCTCATCCATTATCTCTCTTAGCCTGATTCCATTCCATTTTTCGTCAGCCGTGATAAGGTATTTTATTTGTAAGTTTAGTTCTTTAACCTCTTGTCCAGTTTCAGCCAAACTTTGAGGGCCTAGCCAATTATCATACCAGAAATTAGCTGAGCCATCTTGAATACAACAAATAGTGTTTTGCAGCATGGTAGGCAAGGTTGTAACAACTCCTTTCCAAAAGAGAGATTGAGTCGGAGACATTTTCAGCAAGGCCACTGGTTTATTTTTCATATATTTAGATCGAAAGAATTCAGCCCAAAAGGAATTACCTACCACCAGCTTCCATGAAAACTTCATGAACAAGGCATGTTGTACTTCCTGAAAATCCTGGATACCTAGACCACCTTCTTCCACAGGATAACAAATCTTTCTCCAAGATACCCATTTTCTTCTTTTTGTACCATCTGTTGTATTCCAAGGGAACGATGAGAGAATCCGATTCATCTCATTGTAGATGCCTTTAGGTAAGTTCAGTACTGATAATATATGAGTAGGCATGCTGCTAAGGACATGCCTAATCAATGTAATTTTTCCCCCAAAAGAGAGCAGGCGACCCTTCTATCCCGCTAATTTCTTTTGAATTTTTACCATCATTGGCTCAAACATCTGTTTCATAATTCTTCCAGTGTATAGAGGAACTCCCAAGTATGTACAAGGCCAGACTCCTTCTTTAAATCCCGAAGAGGACAGCAAATTCCTTTTATGAGCAATAGTGGTGTGCTTAGCAAAGAATATAGAAGATTTCATAGGGTTCACTAGTTGGCCAGAGATCGCCTCATACTTCTTAACAATTTCAAGTAGCCTACCAGATGATTTTTTGTTACCGTTGGCAAACATAAGTAGATCATCGGCATAAAATAAATGACTTACCACCATACCTCCAGAGTGGAACGGTTAAATTTGCTTACTCTCAAAGGCTTGGTTTATCCTTCTGGACAGTAATTCTTGTGTCAGTATAAACAAGTATGGTGACAACGGATCCCCTTGATGTATCCCTCTTGACGGTTTAAAAAATCCCCGTGTTTTTCCGTTAAGCATGATTGAAAAACATGGAGAGGAAATGCAATTAAAGACCAAATTTCTCCAATATTCCGAGAAACCCAACTTCCGTAGTGTCGCTAGGAGAAATCACCAGTTCACCCGATCATATGCTTTGGCCATGTCAATTTTTAGCATAATATTTCCACCTCTTACCTTTTTATGGATTTCATGAGCCATCTCCTTGGCAATAGAGATATTTTTAAAGATGCTCCTTCCTTGGATGAACGCCGATTGTTCTCGAGAGACCACCTTATCAAGTAAAGGGGCCATCCTAGCCACCATGATCTTGGCTAAAATCTTGTACATCACTGAACAAAGGCTAATTGGCCTGAAATTAGCAAAGCTGGTTGGGGAATCGACTTTTGGAATCAAGACAATGTTGGATGCGCCTAATGCGCTAGTTAATGGGGACCCCCCAAAAAATTCTGTAGCAACTTCTAATAAATCACTCTTAATAATATCCCATGCACTGATAAAGAAGCTAGCACTAAACCCATCTGGACCCGGGCTGCTATCAAAAGGAATCGACCATAGGGCTTCTTTCACCTCCTCCATAGTTGGCGGTATGCACAGGGATAGATTATCCTCATCTGTAATGGCTGGCGTGAGGAGATCCAGGTCAGTGTCCTCCATGGTAATTGGTGAAACAGTCAGCAACTGTTGAAAGAACAAGACAGCAACCTCGTGTACTTTCTCAACTGAATTCAAAGCTGACCCATTTTCAAGGACCATGTGGTCAATGGTCTGATTGTGTTTCCTGTTGTTTACAGATGCATGAAAAAAATTTGTATTTCCGTCACCCTCTTGGAGCCATTTAATGCGAGATTTTTGCTTCCAAAAAATTTCCTCTCTTTCCAGCCAACCTGTGTATTGGTTTCGGCATTCAAGTAGTTCCTTTTCGGTTTCTAGTGAGAAAGTCCCCATCAAGGTGTTTTCTAGGTGGTTCAATTTCTCTTCAAAAAATTCAATTTCTTGATTTACCCTTCCAAAAACTTCAAAATTCCATGATTTTAACGCTCTCTTCAATGTTTTAATCTTCTGCCCGAAGCGAACCATAGGCGAACCAGTGATCTTGGTTTTCCAATATTTTTCTAGAGGAAGAAATTCGTTGTGAGAACACCACACGCAAAGAAATCGAAAAGGCCGAGAGCAAGTCATATTTGGCCTGTCTCTGCAGCGAAGTACCATTGGACAATGATCTGACGAAGTCCGATCAAGATACAACAAAGGAGTTAACGGGAATTGGTCTTTAAAATTCTGGTTCACCATTATACGATCTAGGCGCGCCCATATTCGATGTGTGCCTTGTCGACCATTACACCATGATAATTTGGGTCCATCGGCGGGTATATCCATCATTCCTGCTTCATGAATAAATGTGTTAAAATCCCTTATGGCCATCAAATGAGGGTTCAACCCACCTAGTTTTTCTTCATGGGACCGAATAATGTTGAAATCACCCCTTACAATCCAGCCATCATCTCCACTGTCTAGCGCTTTCAATTGCTCCCACAAATCCTTTCTACGTCTCTGACAACAACTTGCGTAAACAAAAGAGGTAAGCACTCGACGTCGTCCCATCGAAAACCTACCGGCAAGTGATTGTTCTAATATACTGATCAGCGAGAAAACCAATTCATTAGTCCAGAACGTCCATATTTTACTACCTTCCGCCCCATTTGAGGTATAATTCGGATATCTTAATCGCTTTGCCCATCGATCAATTTTTGCATCTGAAACAAAAGGCTCCAGTAATACTAAAATAGCTGGGTTATATTGCTTTTTTAGTTCCATTAACCTGCTCTTTGATGAAACAACACCCCTTAGGTGCCAAAAAATAATATTCATCATTAATAGGTTTTTTTGGACCTAGTGGTGATCCCTAAGGTGACTGTCTTCCTGTTTCTTTCCCTTACTTTATTAACAGGTCCTTCCAGAATATGATCTGTGTCATAATGTAGCAGTTCTAATTCAGGAAGTTCATCATCGAGCTCACCTTCTGATGTGTTCTGAAGCTCCCCTGCCTGCCCCTCAGTCTGTAGATCATCTTCGTTGTGAGACAATTGGGGGAGGGGCTAGCCTCTTATCACTAAATCAGCAATATTCTCCATGATGTTCATCACTAAAGTGTCGTGTACCACATCCGTATCACCCGTCAAGATTGCGTGTTCAAGTATAGAGTTGGTTAAATTTCTGTTTTCCGACACACTAGCAGGTAAATCATTTCCATATCCTTCAGCATTGGGAGGGTCATTATCACGTCTCTTGTCTGCCATACTGTTCTCGAAATTTCCTTTTAATTCTATCTGGTGGCTTTCCAACCGTTCATGGTCACCAATTTCATCAATTTCCATGGCAATTTTCCCATCGTTACCTGCAAACATAGTTAATTTCGATGGAATAACTAAATCCCTTTGTAATAGCCTTGTTCGTTTTTTCTCAATTCTGGTTACCTGCTCCTTCTCCTGCACCGTCTGATCCAGAACCTTTTCCATCCTCTCTTATTTTCTGCGCCATATCCTTTTAGGCACTTTGGTATTGGTTTCAGCTTGTGGTTTCCTTCGATTTCATTTTTCTTTCTACATGAGCCTTCCATGTGCCCCTGTGTCCAGCACCATTGACAGCAGCTTGGGAGTTTTTCATAAATGATTTCCTGCTGTCAATTAGATGGGTGGAAGGGAACTCCCAACCAGAAAGATTCGAGTGGGGGTTTGGATATATCCATCTCCACGCAGACGCGAACCCCATCTGTGCGAGAAGCACATGCCGTAAAATTATCCCGTTTCAAAAATCGTCCAAAGGCGCCGGTAATAATACGTAACATAGATTCGTGGAAAAGGTGATAATCAGTCAGTAGTTTCTATGGTTAAAAATCCGGTGTTTCATGGTAGAACAAAACATATCAAAATCAAGTATCATGCAATCAGGCAAGCACAAGAACATTTTGAAGTGAAGTTGGTGCATTGCTGCTCTACTGATCAATATGATGATATTTTGACAAAGTCATTACCAAAGAAAAGATTTGAAACACTAGAAAATGTCTGTGTTTCCAACCAAAGTTCCAAGGAGAAGTGTTGAGCTTAATCGAGTAATGTGAGACTTTTGTGGTCACATAACCAATGTTTTTGTTTTATCATTTGGTTACATATTTTTTGGTTTGGTCTAGCTTATGTAATGATAGAAAGTTAGGTAGCTTTTTTACCTACTTTATGTTAGGTACAATGTTAAGTATTGTCTAATATTATAGGTGGAATAATTATGGTTAAAAACACTTTTGTATTGCATCTAATTTTGGCTATATATAAAGCCTTGTAAAACCATCGAATTAGAATGAAATCATTCAAGTTTCTTCTCCTCTTGTTTGTTTAAAGCCTTGTAAAACCATTTTCCTTTGATTTCCAGTTAGAACTGATCCTAACCGATAAGTATAGAGCAAACCAGTAAGCTTCAGTTAAATACGGTATTTGAACCTGAGTGAAAAGCCAGTAAGGTGAAATATGGTATTGAAGCTAGAGTGAAATTCGGTAGATTGAAATCCGGTATTCAAACAAGAGTGAAATACGATAAGTCAAATTCAAATACTGTAAATGAATTGAAATCGGTATTCCCATATCCGGTAAGCTCATTTTTCTGTTTGTTTTTTCATCCACTTTGAATCAAAATTCCAACAAGAAGGTATGAGTAAGCTAGTTTTAAAGTCAACAAAAGATATAAATTTCAAACTCACCTAGACAAACATCTTGATATTTTATAAGAAACATGTTGGAGCACTATCGAGAAAATTTTATGAAAATCATAGAAAATCATTCAAGATACAAGAGAAACTATGGATAAACCATTTAACAAACAATGAACTATATTTTTAGATCCCGACAAAAAAAAAAAAAAATTGGAATGCAGATATTCAACTGCCAATAATAGTGGTGTGAACCACTTCTAGAGTTTCTGCACAATGCAAGTATTTTTATCAGAAAAATCTAATAATTAGAAAAAAAAAATGTAATTTTAGTGGAAAATATTCATACCTCCTCCGACAAGCACTAGCCATTTGATTTCTTTCATTAGTTCAATCCTATTAAAGGTCAATCATCAATACCTCATGAAATCTCAAGAAAGAAGACAATCCAACAATATAACTAAATTATTGAACACATTCTAGTTCTAAAAAAATTATGGTACAAAAATCATATGTAGTTATTGACAAAGAGTCAAAGATATTGTTTATTACTTAGTAAAACTCAGCAATATATGCACGAAATATATTTACAACATAAATATGGTAAAGAAGTAAAGTTTACTTTCATGTTTGGACTTGACGTTATTGCAGCACTCTTTCAATTTGGAACCAACAACATGAGAATTGTCTTGAAATTTTTCCCTCATAATTAGTTTGCGAATAGGATTTTCTCTAGCAGTACATACAAGGTTTCCTCCGAATGTATTGAAGTAACATCAGCGAGATAATACCTTAGCAACTTTAAGAATAGTTACTACAACGTCGAGGGGAATTCCATTTCCAATAACCTGTATTTCTAAAAAGGATAGTGCTACACGTACTGCATAGCTTATAGAATTTGTTATAGCATGATGATTTGGCAGAAGTTTGAAATGTCAAAATCTCGGCAACCACAGGAAAAAAACCAGTAAAAGTAAAAAAAAAAGAAAGGCATCTTTCTTTCCCTATTCTGAAACCATTTCATTTACATTCCAAATTCCAAAATCAAACACGAACGAAAACCTAATCTTTGAAAACTGAGATGAAATCAAGGCAAAAACCATTCTACAACGCCAACAACTTCGATGTCGGCGTCAACACGAGGCTGAACTGGACGATGTTATCCCCATTTTCCACTGTCGGAGGTGAGCAATTTTTTGATGAAGCCGCAGACGAAACTGAAGCTGACAACTCCCAGGCCGGCAAAAAAGCTTAATCAAATTATTGTAGAAATACTTATTTGGCTTGAAAACAATAAGTTGTTTGAGGACCCAACTTCTGCTTATGCCCAATGAAAGCCATCTATATTCGAATGGTTTTGTGTGAAGATGAGAATTGATTATTGTCTTTTTTTCCATCAATGTAGGTTATTTGCAAATTCTTTCATCCGAAGATGACAATCCGAATGATACTAGCGTGGGTGAAGAAAGGAAAATTATTGTGCCTGCTGTTGGAATGAGTTTAAAGATGAAAATGAGGTTTTCGAATTTTATAAGCACTACACTTACCAAATTGATTTTCCTATATGAAAAGGGAATTCAAAGAAGTGTGATGACGGGGTTGTACATTACGTAACTTTTACATATAGTCAAGAAGGCAATCGAACCAGTGGAACAAACTCAGTTTTGAAGCCTCAACCAACCATGCAAACTAGCTGTTAAACAGGATTGACAGCATGTTTCGAACTTACTGGCACATGGAGTATTAGTATAGACTTGGATGACGAAGCCCAACTCTGGAATGTATTTTGGGTAGATAATACGTATAGGCAAGCATTTAAGGAATTCGGTGATGTAGTTACATTTGACACCACGTACTTGACTAACAAGTACGAAATGCCATTCACTCCATTCGATGAGGTGAACCATCATGGACAATCAGCTTTTCTAGGATGTGCCTTGGTCTCAAATGAGGATACAAGGACTTTCGTATGGCTATTCAAGACATGGCTTCAATGTATGCTTGATCAAGCACCTAATGGAATAATTACAGATCAAGATCATGCTATGCAAAATGCAATTGAAATCATGTTTCCAAACACAAAGTATAGATGATGTTTGTGGCATATTCTAAAAAAGATACCAGAAAAATTCGGCGGCCATAGACATAAAGCTTCAATTCTTCATGTTCTGCATTGGTTGGTATATGATGTGCAAAGTTGGGAGGAATTTGAGCAAGGTTGGAATAAGATGCTCGAAGATTATGATTTACCCCATTCTTGGCTGACGGGTCTATACAATTAAAGAAGTCAACGGGTGCCATGCTATTTGAAAACTTCATTTTGGGCGGGTATGTCAGCAAAAGAACGAAGTAAGGGTATTCACGCATTTTTTGGTGGATATGTTCATTCCAAAACATCCCTAAAACAATTTGTGGAGTATGAACGTGCATTGAGAAGTAAAATTGAAAAAGAGTTTCAAGCTGATTCCAAATCATTTTTGAAAATAGTCCCATATGTAACAAGATACGAAATGGATAAGCAATTCCAATCAGTTTACACAATCGCAAAGTTCAAGGAATTCCAAGAATAGTTTAATGGAAAGGAATATTGTGAAGTTATGCGCTCATGATTTGTACATGCAAACTACGTACGACGTACGTGAGGACATTATTGAATGTGAATTTTTTTCCATGTTTTAAATGCAGCATCGAACTCAAATACATTGAAAAGACAACTAGAAGATGATGTTCCACTCCCAATCAATGTTCAGGTAATTGAGCAAGAGAATTATATATACCAACGTAGCTATGTTCCCAGTTGAATTGTTTGTAAATGACGTTATTAATTTCATTTGTAGTAAGTTCGCATGATGAATACCTTCCCTTCTCAACATCTTGGCACATAAGAGAGCATAGGCGACATTTAAGGGTCTAAGTCGTAAATGTATTTGTGAAAACCGTTAACTAACAATAGATGAAGAACCAAAGAAAGTGCTTGATGTGGTTGCCATGATGTTCGGTTGCCATAGATGTAGAAAACAAATCACTGAAAATCATGCTTGATTTCTCTTTTTATTTGCGGGCTTACTAAGTTGACATTTTTTATTGCATTTAGTTTTATGTTAGGTTCTAATCTAATGCATTCTCTGTTGTTCATTTCAAGTAATGGTGGTTGGTGGTTGATTGGTATCTAGTGTTTGTTATAACCTTGTTTGATGTTTCCAAGAATGTATTGAGCATCTTTATAACTGCTGCAATATTGAAGCTTGGGGAGGTAATATTAAACAACGTGATAGCATATTATAACCTATTTCTACTTTAGATGGCTTGTAAAAATCATTACTAACGTTTAATAAGTGATAACCAACACTTGCTTGAATTATGTCAGTAATTATGTCAGTGACATAACTGATACTTGAATGGAAAACCATGTAAATCTTTTTTGGAGGAGTTTTGGAAGTGATATCATAACTATGTTGAAATAAACTACATTACCACAAGAATGATAAATTTCACTTTCAAACACCAAAATGTTGATAAAAAAGTGGCAACATACTCTAATCGGAAGTCTTGTTCATAAGTTCAGAGAATTCATACATAAACCAAAGAAGTCGAAATCATCCAAATACACATAATTCATATCAAATCTTCATAAACTCATTTTCCCTTGTCCATGGTTATGTTCAGTGAAATCTCCAAGATCCTCTCCTCGGTTATTTTAGCACACACTTTCAACATACGGGACAAATCATGGACATGTTCACTTCCTCTGGTAGTGCCACTTTATTCACCTTGCAATGGATACTCTTCGTTGGATGAAAAGTTACAAAACTTGAAAAACTTACAGTCACGGGTACAAGAATGGAAAAACTTCCCTTGATTCTTGGAATTTTTTTTCTACCTCCAACCATCTAACGAACCTTTTCCACAATTTGGGCATTTCCTCTTTTTGGGACATTCCGACATCAGGTGTCATGCCCCCTGCAAGAATGACAAATTCCCCTGTGTTTCCCAGCCATCAACAATCCTATTCATTCACAAAAATATTACCGCTTCATCATAAATTGACAAAATGAATAATGTTACAGTTTGTGTGAAATTCAAGCTAAATAAGCGTACGTCACCGGTTAACCAAATATCACATGACAGATTTCCGCTTGCAACTAATAACATTAACAGTGTAAAACTCTTATCATGTTTCTTCCTTTCAAATGTATTAGTTAATTAGAAAAAAAAAAATGTTAACCTTGCAACTTTTCCACTCTACCATCTCGTTCCATAACTAATTGGAAAAAAAAAGTATTTCACATATAATGTTGGTCACTTGACAAGAAAGCCCACACTTTGTGTTGGCTAGATTTCACATACAATGCTGGTCACTTGACATGAAAGCCCACATTTTGTGTCGGCTACAATACCTCTCACGGACTACATGGAAAAAAGTCCCTAAAGGTCTTCAATTGGGGCATATTAGAAACCCCTATAGCTCTTCAATTTCGGTCAAACAAACCCTCACAAATCATAGTTCAGCTCTATTGTCCTGCAAACTTAACCTCAATAACTTCCAAATTTTAGATTTATAAGAAAATAGGTAGGAAAAGATATATCTACACATTTAAAAGAAGAAAAATGACAAAAACATACTTCAAACATATTCAGAGATCTTTTGTCCGTATGAGGTAGAGTCGATGGCGAGATGTCTTCAAACGAGGCCAAGGTCGCCGAAGAGTTATCTTCAGATGGAGCAGACTTGAGTAGAGAGAGAGTCGCTGGAGAGAGAGGATTTTAATTTCAGGCGGGTTTTAATTTAAAAGTGAATTTTGGTTTGGAAAGTATATTCTCACGAGATTCTACAGTCAACACCACGTCAGCAGGCTATTAGCAATTCTGTATTGTATTATGTACATATAGAATTATCCTTTTCTGGAAAATAATTAAATGAATATGTTGCTTCAAGTGTGAAATGGAGTACAAACCTTTGCACTTGTGACTATGTCAGGAAATATACCATGGACTTCAAATTTCTAGAAATGTCTCCCGTTCCAAAATGAATCTCGTCCGCAATGGAAAAACCTTCTACTTTTCTTATTTCTTTAGATAACTTTGAAAAACATAGCCTATTAGACCTGTAATTTATACACAGAAAGAATGAGAAATTAATAGTTACTAAAGTAAGAAGAAAAACCCTAAAGTAAAGCAAATTTGAAACCGACAAACTCACGATTTAAGGGTGTAAACATGAAAACCTACATCAAATTGCAGCAGCACGAAGAATGCTGAAGAATGAACCTTGAACTAAAGTAAATCTCAACTCGATATACATTACAATTTGAGGGCATAAATATGAAAACGTGTACAAAATGCACCCACATAAAGCCAAATCGTAGAGGGATGAAGACAGTACGATCAAGAAATAGTTGTGTAGTCGTCGATTGAACTTCTCAAGGGTTCTTTCATAGAGAAACTTTGTGTGAGAAACTTTGGGTAATTGGCACAAAACGTCGTTACTTTCACGTTGTTGTGCAAAACGTTCATACCTTTCATTTTTTGTTATTTTGACCTCTATTTTCACATTTCCTTGCTTAAAATGTCATTTTCATCCAATTTCTCAATAAAAATATAAAATAACAAATATACCCTCCTATTTAAATAAAAAAAAAAATTAAAAAAATTACAATTATACTCTCAAACTTTTTAAAAAACTACAAATAATTCCAAATAAATTACTAAAAGAGTAATTAGCACAAAACGTCCATATCTATCAATATCACTGTGCAAAACATCATACCTTTTCTTTTTTTTTAAAAAAAATTTTACTTTTATTTTCACATTTCATTGCGAAAATAATCATTTTCATCCATTTTTCAATTAAAAGCTATAAAATGAATAATATACCCTCATATTTAAATGAAACAAAAATAAAGAAAATAAAAAATAAATGACAACTATACTCCCAAATTTTTTTAAAAAGTACAAATAAATTTCAAATACATAATTAAAAACAAAATATTTAAACAAAATCACTTTCTTTTTTAATTATTTATTTGAAATTCATTTGTACTTTTCTGAAGAAAAAAAATTAGGAGTATAGTTATAATTTATTCTTTGTTTTTCTTTTCATTATTTTTATTTTATTTAAATAGAAGGGTATATTCATCATTTTACATTTTTTTTTAATTAAGAAAACTGATGTAAATGATGATTTTCACAATATAATGTGAAAATAAGGGTGAAAATTCCTAAAAAATAAGAAAGATATGAACATTTTTACACAATAATATTGAAAGGTAATTACCCTTTTAATAATTTATTTGGACTAATTTGTAATTTTTTTTAAAAGTTGGGAGTATAATTATAATTTGTTCTTTAAATTTTCTTTATTTTTTGTTTTATTTAAAAAAGATGGTATATTTATTATTTTACATTTTTTTATTGAGAAATTGGTCGAAAATGACATTTTTCGCAATGAAATGTGAAAATATGGGTGAAAATGTCAAAAATGAAATGTAAGGACGTTTTGCACAATAACATTGAAATGTGCGGACATTTTGTGTTAATTACCCGAGAAACTTTCAACACAATCTGTGTATGCCGAAGGAGATATTTGTGATACATATGAGAAGACAATTACACCCTTAATGTACATTAAGAAAGAGAGAGGGAGTGTATTCGACAAGCCTACTGAAGAAAATATTGAGCCAAATCAACCCGACCCATCAAGTGTGAAACATGGGAGAAATGTCCACATTGTCCTTTTGTTGTCCACAAATAACAAACTTAGGAGGGTAAACACGAAAATTAAAAAAACTTCATGAATGAATAGTGCTAGCAACATTCCATCTTTAAAATATATATATATAATGCATCACCAGCATTTTTGTTTCACTTACTCGAGCAACTACACAAGCAATTAAACAGAATAAATAGATAACAACTTAACTTCTATTATACTTATTATGGTATCATTTTTGCTCCTATATCTAATGGATTGATTCGAGTTGCAGTCTTTCCAAATCTGAGAATTCCATTTGAAATATTATTTCTAATGAAGCAATATTTAACATTAATATTATTTGTTCCATCATGGAACATGGAATTCTTACCCAAATGGATAGCATTTGTTGTCATAAAATGAAACAATATTTTTTATCAACAAAACCAAACTTATTTAACAATCCATTGAACTAAATTCCTTCTTTAATTGCATCAGTTTCATCAATATATTTAGCTTCTGTTGAAGATAGTACAACAACTTTATGTAATTGAGATTTTCAACTTATTACAATACCACACAAAGTGAAAAAAATAATCATACGATGATCTCTATTGTCTCTATCTCCAGCAAAATAAAACCAATATAACCTTTTAATGATCTTTTCAACAAACACATAAGATTATCAAGATTTCCCTTTATGAGACCTCAAGGTTATTTCATATGAATACATCTTTTAAGAAAAAGCAATTTTTACCAATTCTTAATTCCAAATTATTACCAAATTATTCTTAATTCCAAATTATTACCAAATTATTATCCTTTTTATTGTTTCACCCAAAAATAATTTTGAAGACCAAAACTTAGTAACAAGCATCTTACCTTATCAAGAAGTCATATTCGTTCTTTCAGCTATTTCATTATATTGAGTTGTATAAATTCCACTTCTATGTCTTGAAATACTATGCAATTTACAAAAATCATAGAATTCATAATTATAAAATCCTAGGCCATTATCAATTCTTAGAATTTTTATTTTGTGAACAAATTGATTTTCAATTCTTAAAAACATTAAAAGTTTCATCTTTACTTTTTTAAAGAAATGTCTAAACTTTTCTTGAAAAATTATCAATGATCAGCCAATAATATCTAAGATCAGATTGTGTAATTACAAAAATAGGTCCTCGCAAATCAGTACGTAAATATTCAATTAACTGTTTTGATTTATGAATTCAAGGCAGAAAAGGCAACTCAACTTGTTTTTCAATAACTCATTGTTCACAAGATGTAATATCACCAAGATTAAGTTTTCCAAAACTCATTGATTTTGTAAAGATTTTAAACATTTTCGTCCTATGTAACTTAATCTTCCATGCCATAATTTTGCAAAAGTAAAATTTTCATTTAAAATGGCTACAATTAGTCCTAAAATGGGTTTTGCTTCAAGGAAATATAGATCATGTCTCGTTGGGGGTTCTTGTAATCAAATCAGAGCCCCTAAAGATTTCAACATGTTCGTGACCAATTTAATATCAAACTCCATCTCATATAGCATACTAGGAGATATTAAATTTCTTTCTAATCTAGGAACAAACTTTGTCTTTTTAAGAGTATAATATTATCGTCATCTAGTAACAGTTTTATTGTGCGTATTCCACAAACTTTACAAGTCATATTATTTTCCATAATAACATGCCCTTTATTGGTTTTGTCAAAATCAAGAAACCAGCTTTTATAAAGGCACGTATGAAAGGAACATCTAGAATCAAAAACTCATTCTTGGTTCAGTTTCTTTTCCACATTGACAAACACAACCTTTTTTCAGTTTTCCCTTTATTGAAAGCTAAAATAACATTCTCCTCATTACTCTTTTTATCTTTTAATTCAGTCTGCCTTTTGCAGCAATCTTTAATAAAATTTCCTAATTTCCAGCAAAAATATCATTTCTTACCATTTGCTTTATTCTTGGATTTTAAATTATCACTCCCTTTCGTTTTATGTTCATTAAAATTTTCCATCTTTGAGTATAATTAGATTTACCATTGTTCTTACTTTTCACCATCATGGTTTCTCCACCTTGACTTTCTTTTGACTCAAATTTGAGTTCCTAGGTTATGTTCCTCAAAGCATTTATTATTATTTCATTAGTGATATCGTCCCTACCATATACTGAAGTATTCTTTAAATCTCTGTGTCTTTCACATAAGAAGTTTAAAAAACCAAATCTAACTGATCTTTAGAAAGTATTTTTTCACAATTTGCTAAATCTTGGGTCAGTTTGATAAATCTATTTAATTTTTCTTCCAAGCCAATAGAAGAATCCATTTTAAAAGAAAAGAATTGTATTAGCAAACAGCATTTATTTGGAACAATTTTAATCACTTACTAGGATTAAAGTTTGGATCATAATTCGGCAGCAATTTTGTATCACCAATATTACATATTCAAATAAATGCAAGAAAATTGTACTCTATGCAGTTTCTTCAAGTTCAGATTTCTTGGCGAGATTAATGTGAATCGACCAAAATTATCTAAGGCTTTTAGCACCTTTCTTGGCGTCAAAACAACTTTCAATTTTTTCCCCACGTATTTATATCCCCTCCCATCAATCATGTTGTTGAATTGTGACCCAAATTCTAATGAAGATTGGAGTTATATTTGAAGTGGTTCAAGAGAAAAATGAATTATGGACCAGGACAAAACATAGCCGCATTTTCGGACAAAACATAGCCGCGTTTTTTCTAGCTTCTCGCTAGCTGGCCGCTCGAGCGTCTAGAACAGAGAGGATGGTGTCTGCTCTTCGCTTGTCTATCGTTCGAGCGACAGGCCGTCGCTCGCTTCTCGCTAGACGTCGCTCAAGCGACGGTGTTATCCTCGGTTACGTGTTTTAATGCATTTTGGTCTCACATTCAGCTACAACTTGATTTTATGGTTTCATATAAATACAATTCGACATGTATTATCATCATCTGAGATAACAACATATTGGAGAGCTTAGATCTGAGTTGAGTGCATTGAGGTGTTTCTCTAAAAACATATACTACTATTTATTATACTGAAATTATCCTCCTCTGCCAATGATTTTTCTCGTCTTGAATTTTTCACTTAAATCTTGGTGTTTATTGTTATTGTTTATTTCATTATTGTCATTATCTTTCGATCAGTTTCATAACAAGTGATATCAAAGTGAATGTTTGATTATTCCACATGGCAATGATGAAATATGATCTTCTATTATTGGATCGTAACACGAGGTTTACTCTATGGCAAGTGAAGATGCGAGCAGTACTCGCGCAGATGGATTTAGAGGAAGCCCTGCTTAGCTTTGAAATGATGCATATAACCTAGACGCATGAATAAAGCAGCGTAGGAATCAGAAAGCCCAAACTCAAATTCATCTACATCTTTCAAATCAAATTTTTCAAGATGTTCTTAAGGAGAAAATTGTCATTGTATTGTGGTTAAAGTTGGAGCAGTTTTGTATGACAAAGATCTTAACCAGCGAGCTACACTTGAGGCAGCGCCTATATTCTTACCCGATGTTTGAGGGAGCATCACTGGATGATCAGTTAACCATGTTCAAAGATATCGTAACTAATTTGAAAACATTGGAGGTTAAGTATGATGAGGTGGACTTGGCATTAATGTTGTTGTGTTATTTGCCGCAATCATATGTGACTTTTAGAGATACTATTCTCTATAGTCGAGATACTCTCACTGTGGAAGATGTCTATGATGCCTTAATATCCAAGGAGAAGATAAGATATCTTGATGGAGGATCTTGGTTCTGGATTAGGGGTCGATGGCAAACAGTGAACGGGGATGAGGTCTCGAAGATTATCGTACAGACCTAGTATCATGAGTATAGTGAGTTTAGCTTTAATTGAAGATCCTTTGTTCATTGTGCCTTTGTATTTGTTTCTGAAGTGTGCTTTGTACAGTTGTAGTTAACCAGATCGAGTTTGAACCTTCTGAGTGGGCTGCCATTAGAGCCATTTGTTGTGCTTAGGAAGCAAGCTCTATTCATAACACATTTGTTAATGGCGACCAAGGGTAAGCCATCGTCCTGTCATATCTCTTGGCAATTTGATTTGATGTTTGATAACATTAACGGTTCGTGTGTTTTGCTTGCAGAGCAACATGACAAGAAAGAATGTGTCAAACTTGACATGTTTTACATGAGGAGTCTGGCGGAGGAGGAGAAGTAGAAAAAGTTGTTGAACTCCAATTCTTCCATTTAGAAGAATAAAAGGGACGAGTTGTCCCGTTTATCCAAGATGGACATACCTCTTACCCCAGAAAAAAAGGGGACAATAAGGGAAATGAAAATTTTGAGCCTTCTATGGGGGAACCCAGAAGACAAAGCTGGTTTTAACCAGGAATACCTAGCCTCTTCCACCCCTAAGCACCAAACAACAATTGATGAATCGCTAAAGAAGCCTAATGAGGCAAATCCTATCTCTTCCATGAAAATAGTGGAGGCAAAAGGGAATGAAGATGAGGGGGTCTCATAAAAAGGAAAATGGGCAAGAAGGCCATCAAAAGTGTTCTGTCAAAATGGAAGGCCCAAAATTTATTGGGAGGCAAGTTTGACGAGATTGCCACTGTAATTTTGGATATGCTTCCCACCAAAGTCCAAACGGCAATTGGGTCCACCATAAATATTGGACTAGTAAGTACTCATCTTACGCCGAGACCTGTGACTCGATTAGCATGTTGGAGGCCGGCCTCCTCCTGTAACCTTGCTCACAAGGCTTTTTCTTGAATGCCCAAATGGACATGAGGAGACTACAAGGGTTAAACAATAAGTTTTGCCAGTAGGCAACTGGTGTAGAGGCTGAGGGTCGAGGCCTCTTTTGTTAATAAAGACATTGAGGCCTTCTGAGTGAGGCACGATGAGGCTTAGTCAAATATTGGGGTCCTCACTATTGAAAATGAGAAAATGAAAAAGGAAGTCCACATTTGCAAAGCTGAGGTGAATGCCATGACGAAGCGGGTTGAAAATTCTGATAACTTGCAGAAGACAGCTTCATCAGCCTTGGAGGTGGCCAATAAAGACAAGGTGGACCTAAATACTCAAGTGGATGAGCTGGATGCTGAAGTCAACAACTTGATGTAGCAGTTGAGTGGGGCGAGGAAGGCAGCTGTAAATAACTATATTGTCCATGTCTATGAAATGTTTGAGTATAACGGCCTAGGCTTATATTAGAGGGAGGTCGCATACAACGAAGTCTTTGGGAGGCTTGCTTAGCTGTATCCCCAAGTGGATTTTGCTTCTATAAGGGAAGAGTTCCTTCCAACGGAGCCTTCCACTCCTGCGGATAAAGTTGAAGACTAGGAAGGGGTCAATGCCCAAAAAAAGCCTCCACAAGATGATGCTGCTGCTTAGATTGTCTTAGTTTTCTTTGTTCAGAATTGTAATAGCTTTCCCTTGTGATGAATTCATTTTCTTTAATAAAATAAGCGTTGGTGTGATGATTCTGAAGCTTGTATGACCTCATCGTGATTGAACATAACATATGGACTAGCCATGATTAGCTTAAATCACACATGGGCTCACCATAATTAAAATTTGATTTTCATATATGCTCGCCATAATAATTTGAACATAGCATTGGGCTCGCAATATTTAGCTTAAACATTATGTTCGCTTTAAAACAATGCCGCAAGTGCACGGGTCGAAAACAAGTAGTAAAAGTTGACTTTTAAGTCCGAGTCGATCCCTCAGAGAGTGTTGAATTCAATTACGAATGTATTTGTGTCAAATTAACGAAAGTCACACACACAATTAAAAGTTGATTTTTTTAAAACTAGAAAAAAGACTCGATTTTTTATTTAAAAATTAAATAATACTTAAAAAGTTGGAGATTTGATTTTAAAAGAAGCTGAAATTTATGATTCCACCTAACCATTATTTCATTAATATCAATTCAATTATGCGCCCATGCAAATTACCAAAATATAAAGTTAGACCCGATTTTTCAATTTTAAATTAATATCCTCTTTCGAGCGATATTAATCCTAATTGATTAAATTATACCACATATTTCTATGTAGATACAAAATTAACCAATTGCATTAAATTGCTGTGAAAATAATCAACGGGTCACCTGAGGTAGGTGTCTTTTTCTAGGTCCATCTAGACGCGCATAGTATACTATGCAAACCCAGGGTATTAATTATTTCGGTCTATAATGTTCAACTATTTTTCAATAATTACACAACTACCTAACTACAACATTTATTGACGTCAAATAAATGTAGTAATCTTAAACATGATAATTAATACACCAATATTTTGATAACAACTGCAAATTTAACAACATATAACAAGATATTAATGAAAATAGGTTAAGCTAATACATAAATTTCAACATAAACTTGTTTAGTTCATCATTCCAATACAATAACAAAGAGATTCTCATAACATATCATTACAAACGTGAAGAATTAAATGAAAGGAATACAAAAGTTGAGATAAAACCCTTTTAAACACAAATTGTAATACCTTCAATGTATTCTTCAAGCTCTCATTAATGATCTCCTTGTTATATCCCACTTTGATTCCCAAAATATAACTAAAAATAACAAAAGAAACAAAACTAAAGAAAAATAAAGGAAAAAAGAGAGAGAACGAGAGAGAGGGAGTGATGGATGGAGAGGGAGAGTTTTATACCAAGTTAAACTAGTATATATAGACAATGTATTAAATGTAATATAAAATAGATATCAATAAGATATTTTTAGACACAAAGCATAAATATCATAAAATATCTAGCATAAAATAAGGATAAAATAATGGAAAAGTTCACCAAAAATTTCGCAAAAACAAAATATACCGCCACAAATTTTTTAACTCTATGCGGCCGCATGGTTATAATCCGTGCAGTCGCATAGACAAGCAGTTTAATAAATTTGACGTCTTTGTCTTTTTCATGTGGTCGCAACGCGTAAATGCTCGAGGTCGCATGATTCATCCAGATTTGCAGGCGAGGTCCTTGAACGTTGATCCTAGTGTAATCTGATCCTTCATCTTTGATTTAGTACAATTTGGTCCTCATTCTTTGACTTTTATTACACTTAAGCCCTTCCATAGTTGCACTTCAAGTCCTTCATCTTTCAGACTTTTGCATTTCAGTCCCCAGCTTCACAATTTTGTTCAATTTAAGTCATTTTCCTTCTATTTTCCCTCGTTTCACTTCTTTTCGGGGTTTTAGCCTACAAAAGTAACAATTACACAATTATAAATAGAAATATATTCAATTTTATCAATAATAAACTCCCAAAAAGTGCTAAATAAGTCCCCCAAACTTGAGCTCTTGTTCATCTCGAGCAAGATTGACTTCTATCATAATCATGCAAATGCAATAATGATCAACATATTAGATACCTTGCCAAAAATATCAAGAGTTCAAAATTGTATAACAATTCATAGCCATGCTTCCAAATAATGCTATCAAAAATAATTACAGTTTATCCCATGTTCAATCAGTGTGTGTGTGCATAGCCATTTTCAATCATCATCTAAACTAAGAAAAGATTGTCAAGCCAGAAAAATTTCTAAATTAGCAGCAACCCGACTCTCAGTGGTCAAATATATTCTTTCCTGCTCGTAAGATTCACACTTAAATACAGATATTCCACTTCATTTCCCAAGTGTAAATCTAAAGGTTGCTCTCAAATACTCTTTTCTTTTTCGATCAAAAATACTCAACTAGCATGCATTCTCAGATGAAGATAAAGTAACTGAACATGTAGAACCTCGCAAGATAGTATGATCACTCACTCTCAATTGTATAAGATTGGGTACTGTTTCGCTCAGATCAATCCAATGAAAATGTTCTACCATAAGCTTGCATATTTTCTCAATCGCCACCATTTAGATCACATGCATTACATCAATCATAAGGCCTTTTCAGGGTTGAAATGTGGCTTAAGGTTTAGGTGTGGAAACATTTGGATAAGTGACTACGAAGCCTCAAATGTAAATCAGTGGAGTAAAAGATATTCAAGTCAGCTCAACATAGATAGGATTTGCACATAATCCTATCCCTCCAAACAATGACTTCTCACTCATCATCAATTTAGCACAATCACCTTTTTTTTCTTCTTTGAACTCTCAGGAGAACTTATAAATTCAGTCACTCAAAATCAGTCTCCTCCACATATTTTCCCCTGACAAACTTTTTTTTTTAACTACAAATACACCAACATATCACATCAAATGATATTGATACCCCAAAACTTCTTTTCTTTCACACCCAATATTTAATATAATCAACATCACTCCACTAACTTCAATTGCTGGATAGAGATATTGTTTTTATGGATATGCAAGCTTGTAATGCAGGTTTATCAAAATAAAGGCAAATAGGCTCAAAAGGGGTTATCAAAGGAAAGAGTAATTTCATGGTCAATGTGATCTTGAAGAGAATCAACGCAAGTTCTAGAAAATCAATATCATGGAATAATATCACACAAGAAAGAAATGATGAGACTGTAATAAATGTATAAGTCAATAGGCTTAAAATCTCACCAGCTTTTGCGTTCACACTATTCAGTTACTACATCTTCAATGAAAATAACAAACTAGCTGATTCAAAATTTCTCACAGTTTAAGGTAAAGTGAAAGAGAATAAGACATGGGTTGACATACTATCTTAGGTAACTCACAACCTAAGTTCTTACTAATTCACAATTTTTCCAACACACAGCTATTTTCACATTTAAATGATAATTAATCATAACTATGTGCATTGTAACTCAAGATCTCACATAGAATAAGCAATTTTCGAATCGAACATTTTTACACATAATAGCATATTTGGCACGCATGCATAGCTTATGAATCAATAACAATTTCAACAGCATACATTTCAAAATCGGCAAGGCTCACCGAACATGTCGATATAAGACACAAAAATATGTACACATCTATACATCAATTTAAATCACAACAGTAGTCGGCAAGGCCAATACCCCCAAACTTAATTCACACATTGTCCTCACTGTGTAAATAACAAGCTAAAGTAAAATGGAATAAGGAAACTTCATTGAATAGCCATTCGTAAAGTGGAACCAATGCATTTGCTGGACATGTGATGAACATGAGTCACTTGGATCAAAGACTTCTTTGCACATGAATTGTTCCAGAACCTGAGAGATCCAGAAATGGCTGGGATATCAAAAATTTCCTACAAAAATAATTATATTAGTTCAACAATATAATACTAAAAACATTAACACACATAAGAATAACAAGTTAAAAAGTAAGAAAGTTGGGTTGCCTCCCAACAAGCGCTTGGTTATAGTCCTTAGGTCGACTATAGGGCATCTTAATCCGAATTGGCAAGCAGAATAGATGACTTTTCTTTCACAAAGTCACCTCCCAAATATGGTCTCAATTTCTGGCCATTAACTTTGAAATTCCCCGTTTTGTAATAAAACTCAACCGCTCCATGTGGATAAACTTTTGTAATGGTATAGGGACCAGACTATCTGGAGCGGAGCTTACCAGGGAACAACCGGAGTTGAGAATTGTAAAGAATAACTTGTTGCCCAACAAAGAACTTACGCTTGACAATGTTCTGATTGTGCCATCTCTTTGTCTTTTCATCGTAGAGACGAGCACTTTCATAAGCACCAAAGCGGAGTTCATCAAGTTCATTCAGTTGGAGCAACCTCTTCTCAACAGCCAATTTTTTATCAAAATTCAGAGCTTTGATAGCCCAATAGGCCTGATGTTCGACTTTGACTGGTAAATGACATGCTTTTCCAAATAGAAGCCGATATGGAAACATACCAATCAGCATTTTAAAAGTAGTCCGATATGCCCTCAATACATCATCCAACTTCTTGGATCAATCTTTTCTTGATATATTGACCGTCAACTCGAGAATTCTCTTTAACTCTCGATTAGATATTTTAACTTGGCCACTTATTTGGGGATGATAGGGAGTGGCTACAAGGTGATTAACTCCATATTTGGTCATAAGTGAGTCGAAGAGGCGATTGCAAAAATGTTTACCACCATTACTAATGATGGCTCGGGGGGTACCATAACGTGAGAAAATGTTTTTTTTTTAAGTTTACCACCACCCGAGCATCATTAGTAGGTAAAGCTGCCGCTTCTACCCACTTTGACACGTAATCAACAGCCGCCAGTATGTATTGATTTGAAAATGAGGATGGAAATGGCCCCATAAAATCAATACCCCAAACATCAAAATATCTCCACCTCCAATAAAGGATTCAACAACATTTCATTTCGATTGGAATTATTACCAGTCTGTTGGCATCTATCACACTTAGATACAAGTGTGTGAGCATCCTTAAATAAGGTGGGCCAATAAAAACCAGATTGAAGGACCTTTGATGCAGTTTTCACAGCACCAAAATGACCACCATATGGAGAATAATGGCATTGTTCAAGTATTTTCTCCATTTCTTCTTCCGGAACACATCTCCGGATAATTTGATCCGGACCTCGTTTGAACAACAAAGGATCTTTCCAGAAGTAATGCTTCACATCAGCGAAGAACCTCTTCCTTTGTTGATAAGAAAGATCTGGGGATATGATGCCACTAACAAGATAGTTCACATGGTCTACATACCATGGTGTATGATTGGCTAGTAAAATCTGGATGATTTGCAACAATTGTTCATCAAGGAACACCTCATTTATTTCCCCTTCCAAAATGTCTTCAATTTGCTCGAGACGAGATAAATTATCAGCAACAACATTTTCAGTTCCCTTTTTATCTCGAATCTCGAGGTTGAATTCCTGCAAGAGGAGTACCTATCTGATCAACCTCGGTTTGGCATCTTTCTTTGCTAACAAATATTTGATGGCCCAGTGATCAGTGTAGACAATTACTTTGGAACCAATGAGGCATGACCGAAATTTATCAAATGCAAATACTACTGCTAGCATCTCATTTTTAGTAGTAGCATAATTCAATTGCGCATCGGTCAATGTTCGACTGGCATAATAGATAACATGCAAGACTTTATCTCTCATCTGCGTCAGAACTGCTCCAATAGCATAATCACTAGTATCGCACATCAGCTCGAATAGAATATTCCAATCTGGAGCTGAGATGATAGGAGCTATGATAAGTTTCCCTTTCAGTGCATTGAAAGCATTAAGGCATTCTTGAGAGAAATTAAAAGTAGTATTCTTCTCAAGTAAGGAGCAAAGAGGTTTAGTAATTTTTGAAAAATCTTTTATAAACCTCCTGTAAAATCCAGCATGTCCGAGAAAACTTTGAATTCCTTTTACTGTAGTTGGTGGAGGCAATTTTTCAATTATTTGAATATTTGCCTTATCAACCTCTATGCTTTTCAGAGAAATTCGGTGACCAAGAACTATGCCTTCTTGGACCATGAAATGGTACTTCTCCCAATTTAGCACCAAATTGGTCTCTTTACATCATCTAAGTACCATCTCTAAATTGTTAAGGCATCTATCAAATGAGGTACCAAAATATGAGAAATCATCCATAAAAATTTCAATACATTTCTCCACCATGTTGGAAAAAATCGTCATCATACACCTTTGGAAAGTAGCAGGTGCATTGCACAGGCCAAAGGGCATTCTCTTGTACGCAAAAGTACCGTACGGACATGTAAATGTTGTTTTCTCTTGATCTTCCAGGGTCATTAGAATTTGATTGTAGCCCGAATACCCATCAAAAAAACAATAATGTGAATACTCTGCCAACCGCTCTAGCATTTGATCTATGAAAGGAAGAGGGAAGTGATCCTTTCTAGTTGCAGTGTTTAGCTTGCGGTAGTCGATACACACTCACCAACCAGTCACCGGTCTAATGGGTATGAGTTCGTTATCCTCATTTTTCACTACCATTATGCCTCCTTTCTTAGGTACAACTTGAACAGGACTTACCCATGAACTATTAGAAATAGGATAGATAATGCCTGCATCAAGTAATTTAACAACTTCCATTCTCACCACTTCCTTCATATTCGAATTTAACCGTCTTTGATGGTCGACTAATGGCTTAAAGTCATTCTCCATCAGTATTTTGTGCATACAAAATGACGGACTGATTCCCCGAATATCATCTATCTATGGTCCATCCAATTGCTTCCTTATGTTCTCACAAGACTCGAAGTAGCTTCTCTACTTCTAGCTCAGTTAGGGAATTGGAGATGATCACTGGAAGTGTGGATGATTCTCCTAAATAGGCGTACTTGAAATGAGGTGGAAGTGTTTTCAATTCAAGCGTAGGGGCTTTTTGATGAGATGGAATAGGTATTGAAGATGTCTTTTCTAAGTCCTCAAAATGTGGTACCCTTATAAAAGGTAGGTAGGTACGGCATTCAAATAATTTGCCATGCCCTCAAGCTCTGGATCTCCATCCTTGATATGTGAAGAACGCAAAAGCCATGTCTCAAGTGAATCATCATAACACCCATAAAGAGAGTCGGATACCATGTGATCAATCATATCCACCCGAAAACAATCATCGGGTTTTGACGGGTACTTTATGGATTCAAGATGTTGAAAGTGACTTGCTCATCTTGTACCCTTAAAATGAGTTTACCCTCCTGCACGTCAATCAAGGCTCGACCAATAGCAAGAAATGATTGTCCCAGAAGGATAGGGATGTCATTATATTTTTCCATGTCAAGTATAATGAAATCAGCAGGGAAGATGAACTTATCCACTTTTACCAACACGTCCTCAACAACACCTCGATGATATTTAATTGACCAATTGGCCAATTGCAGCGATACCGTAGTAGCCTTCGCTTCCCCCATTCCCAAATTTTGAAAAATAGATAATGGAATTAAATTAATGCTCGCTCCGAGATCACATAAAAGTTTACCAAAATTTAAATTACCAATAGTGCATGGAATAGTAAAGCTTCATAAATCTTTGATTTTAGGAGGCAATTTGTTCTGGAGCATAGCGCTACACTCTTCCGTCAACATCACTATTTCATGCTCTTCAAGTTTCCTTTTGTTAGAAAGGATATCTTTCATGAACTTTGCATAACTTGGCATTTGCGCCAGCGTATCTACAAACGAAATGTTAATGTGTAGCTTTTTAAACACCTCTAAAAATTTACCGAATTGGATATCTAGTTTATGCTTCTGGAGCCTTTGAAGGAAAGGAATAGGAGGTACATAGGCTTTGACTGGAATTGGAGCCTTTGATGTTGATGGCTCCTGTTCATCAATCTTACCTTCTTCAACAACCTCTTTAGGTACTTGCACCACCTCATTTTCAACGACTGGTTCTTTGTCAGCTCAAGCCTTTGGTTGTACTACCGTGAGTTCGGTCAATTGAATTCTACTCCTGGTAGTAATGGCCTTTGCATTCTCTTTGGGATTTGTTTTAGTGTCACTGGGTAAAGCCCCTTGAGGCCTCTCAGAGAGAAGTCTTGGAATCTAGCCCACCTGTCTTTCCAAATTTTTCAACGAGGCATCATTGCATTCTTCTTCCCAACCTTCATTCTTCTCTTGTGGTTTAAGATTTAACACATTTTGGTTTTTCCAATAAGAGAAGTTAGGGTGATTACGACATCCAGGGTTATAAGTTTGAGCATAAGGATTGTACCCGGGGCGTTGAAAATTTTGTGTATATGCCAATTGCTCGGTGGATCCCGAACTACTGGCAATTAACGGACAACTTGAACTCAAATGATTAGCTCCGTACATTTCACAGACCGATGGGGATTGGACCAAATGAGCTTAATGAGAGCCAGATGACGAAGTAGAAAGTCCTTCTACTTTTCGTGCTAGAGAGTCAATCTTTGATAACATAAGAGAGTATGCTTCACTCTCTCGAGCTCCACTAACTCCCAATTTGGCATGTCTATCTGGCCACATGGCACTATATTCACTCATCACCTCAAATAGTTCATACGTCTCTCGAATACTTTTGTTTTGGACGGATCCGTTTGACGATGAGTCAACATTTGAGAGGTGAGAAGGAGTCAACCCAAAATAGAAGTACTGGACTTGTGCTAAAGTAATCCCATTGTTTGGGCACTTTCTTAGCATATCCTTGAACCTCTCCCAAGCCTCGTGAAAGGTCTCAGAGTCAAGTTGTTAGAAAGTAGTTATATCGTGCTTTAACTTGGCCATACGAGCAGGTGGAAAGAATTTAGTAGTGAATTTTTGTACCAACTCCACCCAACTCGTGATACTCCTCGAAGGTAGAGTGTCAATCCACTCTCTTGCCTTATCTTTCAGAGTATGCACGAATAACTTCATTCTTATAGCCCATCTTTCACACCTTCATATGTGAAATTGCTAACAATTTCCATGAATATCGCAATGTGAGCGTGTGGGTTTTCATCTATTCTACCACAGTTGAAAGTTCGAATGTCCATATGACGGGTAGATGATACCCGCTTGGTTCTCAACAACAAGGCAGTTCAGAAAATCCCTAAACAACATATCTTCCTCATTGACTACAGAATTTTGAACCCTGCCCACTTGATTATCAAAACCAGGCGGCACACCATCCCGAGGAGCTTGTTCATGTCAAATAAGATGGTCCAGATGACCTTCTTGACACTCTATTTCTCGTTGTTGTCTTTTCAACTCGTTTTGTTCTCTAAGCCTTTTTCGGAAAGTTCCTTCGATTTCAGGATCAAATTCTAGAAGATCGAGACTTCGCGAACGATGCATAAACAATAAACGAGTTAAGAATTTGACAAAAACAAAAACAAAGTAACTTTTGGATTTACAAGGGAAATTTAAATCAAAAAGTAAAGTTCGTTAAAGTGATTGACAAATTAACTGGTAATTTGATAAAAACACTCCCCGACAACTCCGCCAAAAACTTGTTCGCTTTAAAACAATGCCGCAAGTGCACGAGTTGAGAACAAGTAGTAAAAGTAGACCTTTTATATCCGAGTCGATGCCTCAGAGAGTGTTGAATTCAATTACTAATGTATTTGTGTCAAATTAACGAAAGTCACGCACACAATTAAAAGTTGATTTTTTAAACTAGAAAAAGACAAAAGACTCTATTTTTTATTTAAAAATTAAATAATACTTAAAAAGTGGGAGATTTGATTTTAAAAGATGCTGGAATTTATGATTTCACCTAACCGTTATTTCATTAATATCAATTCAATTATGCGCCCATGCAAATTATCAAAATATAAAGTTAGACCCGATTTTTCAATTTTAAATTAATATTCTCTTTTGAGCGGTATTAATCCTAATTGATTAAACTATACCACATATTTCTATGTCGATACAAAATTAACCAATTGCATTAAATTGCTGTGAAAATACTCAACGGGTCACCTGAGGTAGGTGTCTTTTTCTAGGTCCATCTAGACGCGTATAGTGTACTATGCAAACCCAGGGTATTAATTATTTCGGTCTATAATATGCAACTATTTTTCAATAATTACACATCTACCTAACTACAACATCTATTGACGTCAAATAAATTCAGTAATCTTAAACATGATAATTAATACACCAATATTTTGACAACAAATGCAGATTTAACAACATATAACAAGATATTAATGAAAATATGTTAAGCTAATATATAAATTCCAACATAAACTTGTTTAGTTCATCATTCTAATACAATAACAAAGAGATTCTCATCACATATCATTACAAACGTGAAGAATTAAATGAAAAGAATACAAAAGTTGAGATAAAACCCTTTTAAACACAAATTGTAATTCATTCAATGTATTATTCAACATTTCCTTAATGATCTCCTTGCTATATCCCACTTTGATTCCCAAAATATAACTAAAAATAACAAAAGAAACAAAACTAAAGAAAAACAAAAGAAAAAAGAGAAAAAAACGAGAGAGAGGGACACATGGATGGAGAGGGAGAGTTTTCTACCAAGTTAAACTAGTATATATAGACAATGCATTAAATATAATTTAAAATAGATATTAATAAGATATTTTTAGACACAAAGCATAAATATCCTAAAATATCTAGCATAAAATAAGGATAAAATAATGGAAAAGTTCACCAAAAATTTCACAAAAGAAAAATAGACCGCCACAAATTTTTTAACTCTATGCGGCCGCATAGTTATAACACATGCGGTCGCATAGACAAGCAGTTTAATAAATTTGACGTCTCTACCTTTTTCATGTGGTCGCAACGCTTAAATGCTCGAGGTCACATGATTCATCTAGATTTGCAGGCGAGGTCCTTGAACGTTGATCCTAGTGTAATCTGATCCCTCATCTTTGATTTAGTACAATTTGGTCCTCATTCTTTGACTTTTATTACACTTAAGCCCTTCCATAGTTGCACTTCAAGTCCTTCATCTTTCAGACTTTTACATTTCAGTCCCCAGCTTCACAATTTTGTTCAATTTAAGTCATTTTCCTTCTCTTTTCCCTCGTTTCACTTCTTTTCGAGGTTTTAGCCTACAAAAGTAACAATTACACAATTATAAATAGAAATCTACTCAATTTTATCAATAATAAAATTCCAAAAAGTGCTAAATATGTGTTTTTACACAGTTATCACATTACATATGGGCTTGACATAATTAAAATTTGATTAAACATATGGGCTCGCCATAATTAAAGTTCGAATCGCATGGGCTCACCGTAATTAATTTCAATATACCATATAAGCTCTCCATAATTAAAATTAGACTAACATATGTGCTCGTCATAATTAATTTGAAATGGTATCCTTTACAAAAAGCACCTTCATGATGTTTGTGGCCATTCATAGTTGGGATCCATTTGAGAGATGGTGGTAAGCTTAACGCATCTTTACTGACAAAAAGTACATAAAAGTTGAGAAAAGTCCAAACATGATCGAACATACGTTTATTGATAATACATTCTCAGATTCTCAACATTCTTGGGGTGCGGTTGCACCTTTTCATCTAAATTTTTTATTCTGAAAGACCCTAGCATCAACTCGTCAGATATACAGTAGAGACCTTCCTAGTTTGGATCCAATGTGCCAACACAAGTTCCTTGGAGGAAAGAAATGCCCTTTTTAATAGGAAGTCACCCCTTCAAAATGACTTCTTCTTGACCCTTGAATTGTAGTATCTAATCATTTTTCGTTGGTAGGAGACCAGTTTTATTTGGGAGTTGTCTCTCATTTCTTCAAGGAAATCCAATTCGCAACGTCGTATCTCGTCATTTGACACCTCGTTGAAGTGTAGACGGAAAGGAGAGGGTAGCCCTACCTCAATCGGATTTATAGTTTTTGTACCGTAGGCCATGGAGAAAGGGGTTTCTCCCATCGTAGTTCGACTAGTGGTGTAGATTACCCATAGCACATGGGGAGAGCTTGTCCACCCATGTCCCTTTCAAAGCATCAAGCTTCTTTTTTAAGATATGTTTGATGGTCTTGTTAACTGCCTCTACTTGGCCATTTGCTTAAGGGTAATGGGGGGAAAAGAAATGCTTATTAATTTTCAACTCTTCACAAGTCCCTAACTTTTCTGTTTTCGAACTACCCACATTGTCTGATACGAATGAATGGTAAATTCCGAATTGCCAAATAATATTCTTCCAAATGAATTTGTAGGTGCTGGCCTCAGTGATTTTTACCAGGGGTTCAGCCTCGACCCACTTAGTAAAGTAATCAATGGTGACAATTGCATATCTGACATTTTCTTTTCCTTTCAGAAGAGAGCCTGTGAGGTCTATCTCCATTTTGCAAAGGGCCAAGGACACGATAACATAGTCAGTTCTTAAGATGGCTGTCTTTGAATGGTGGAGAAACGCTGGCACTTGTCACATTTCCTTACAAATTGAATAGCATCATTTTTTAGTGTTGGCCAGTAGTATCTTTGTCTTAGCACTTTATGTTCTAGTACTGGTCCGCCAATGTTGTTGCCATGGACTTCTTGAATCTTACGCAAAACATAATTGGCTTCTTCTCATCCGATGCACTATAGGAGAGACGATGAAAAGCCTCTCTTGTAAAGCACTTCGTCATGGAGTACATAGTGATAGCCCTATGCCTAAGATTGTGAGCCTCTTCCTTGTCCTCTAGCAGGTTTTGGTCCTTCAGGAAGGCGATGATTGGTTACATCCAAAGTAGGGCTCCTTCAATCCACATTACCTCTTCCCATTTGGATATGGAGGATTTGGAAAGGTGTTCAATTGGTACCATCTTAAGTAGCTCTGAATCTTTGCTGCTAGCTAGCTTTGACAGAGCATCGGCATGCACATTCTCAACCCTGGTATCTGAGTCAATTCAAACTTCTCAAATGGCGGAAGCAATTCTATGACCTTTTTTAGTTAAGATGCCATGCATTTATTTCTTGCAGTAAAGTCACCATCGATTTGGCTTACCATCAATTGTGAATCACTACTAACCATCAACCATTTACCTGTGTCTCCTTTGATAGCTTGAGGCCTGCCAGCAACGCCTCATATTCTGCTACATTATTGAAAGCCTTGAACTTAAACCTTATTGCACAACCAAGCTTGTGTTCTTCTAGGCTTACCAAAATTAACTGTTCCCAAGCCCGTTTCACCATAAGATCTATAGAAAATTTAACTCTAGGATGGGGGGTCTAGTGGTTCCATTGTCATATTGATATCCGGGGCCTCGGTAAACTCCACTATGAAATCTGCCAACGTCTGACCCTTCAGTGAAGTCCATGGTTTCTACGAAATGTCGAACTCGCATAGTTCTACAGCCCATTTCATTAGTCTCCCCGAGGCGTCAAGTTTTTGGAGTACTTGGTTAACTGGGAGATTGGTCAGTACTTGTATATTATAGGCTTGAAAATAGGGCATCAAATTTCTAGAGGTGGTCATTTGAAAAAAGATGAGCTTCTCCATGTTTGTGTATCGTGACTCTGAAGATGAGAAGGCCTTGCTTACATAATAAACTGGAGTTATGCACCACATTTTTCCCTTACGAGCACTGAACTCACGACCTCTGTAGACATGGCTAGGTACAATAACAATACCTCTCCTTCCTTGGGTTTCGAGAGGATGGAGGCTTGTCCCAAGTGCTTCTTCAACCCTTGAAAATCTAATTTGCACTCCCCATTCCATTGGAGCCTATTTCCTCTTTTGAGTGCCTTGAAGAACGGGAGACATCTATTGGTTGCCTTTGAGATAAACCGGCTCAGGGCCGCAAGTCGACCAATTAGAATTTACACTTTCTTAGGTTTGCAAGGAGATCTCATGTCTTATAGGGCATTGATTTTATCTTAGTTTGCCTCTATACCTCGTTGATTGACCATGTAGCCCAAGAACTTTCTAGAGGCTATGGCAAAAGTACATTTTAGTGGGTTTAACCTCATTTGATACTTTCTCAATACCTTGAAAGCTACATCCAAGTGTTCGATGTGGTTTGTATCTTTGAGGATTTTCCACAACATATCTACGTACACCTTAATCGTCCTACCAATGAGGTCGATGAACATCCATAGCATCCACGAGTTGGTCAATCTTTAGGAACGGGAAGTTGTCCTTTGGACATGCTTGGTTAAGGTTGGAGAAGTCTATACAGTCTTTTTACTTACCGTTGTGCTTATTCACATAACCGAATTAGATATCCACTTCGGATAGACCATTTTCCAGATGAATCCATTAGATACTAGCCTTTCCACCTTATCTTTCAAGGCTTCGTATCTCTTCGGTTCAAGGTCATTCTCCTCTACCTGTGAGGAGTAAATTTAGGGTCGACATTAAGAGTGACAGCTAACCTTGGGGTTAATGCCCACCATATCTCCGTGTTTCCACACGAATATATCCAAGTTCTCGAGGAGGAAGTCCTTGAACTTCTGTTTTTCCTCCAACTTTAGCTCATTCCCCACTTAGAGCGTTTTCGTGAGATCTTGTGGGTCTATAGGGAAGAATTCCAACTCCAAAACTAGGGTTGTGTAGGAGTTTGAATTTATGATTCTAGGATCCAGACCTGCTTCCATAATTTTTCTTCAGGGATAATCGCAGGGGCATCTATCATCTCAACATCTCTTCCTTGTTTATTTTACAGGTACGTCAAGCATTTCGATGTCTATCAGAACTATATTCATGCTTCGGCTTCAGACGTTTGTAAGGAGCTGAGGTAGAATTTTCTTGAACCCATCAGATCGTCTTGGATAGTGATGATACCTCGATCAGTTGGAAACTTCATGCATAAATGGTAGATAGATGTAGCAACCCAGAGTTCTTTCAACGCAGATCGCCCCAACACCCTATGATAGGCGGACCTGTGATCCATAATGAGACTCCATGAAATGATGAGCCGTAAATGAGGGTGTTTCCATTTTCACAGCTAACGTAATCCTCCCCCTAGGAACGACGTTATCGCCAATAAAACCATATACTGGGCAATCATGGAGGTGAGCTCAGGACCTTTTAGCATCTTATCATAAATGACTCTAAATAAAATGTTGATGGAGTTTCTGTTATCCACCAGCATGCGATTCAAACCATTTCTTACCACAATGGCCCTTTCCACTAAGGTGTCACAATGGAGGAAATGAACACCAACAACGTCTTCCTGCATAAACGTTATTGGTAGAGTAGAGTTTGCCCCGTGGAGGGTGCTATTGACCAGATAACTCGTCATGGCTACATTCGCCTAAGTGATTAGTCCCTATGATGATGTTTTGCCTCTTCATGCATAGGCTCTTGATCTTGCCTGGTTTGAGGTGCATTCCTTTGGGCCTGGCGGGTATTCTTCTTATCAGTGTACGGGCATGTTAGTTCCGTGTGATATTGCCTGGATATGCAGGCATTTGTGCCATAGCTGTAAATTCAATGATAGGTGTAGTATAGCCTATTACTAGGATCGTTGCTCCTTTCTCTACCTCTACCCCTTAGCTAGTTCAATAATATTTGTGCATCAGGGCCAACCTCTTCATATGCCAAGGAGGGTAATGCATTTAGGCTAGCAATGGCTAAGGCTTTGCCTGAAGTAGAGCGATTGTGTGTCTCACTTGGGTCTATTGCTGGTTTACCAAGTGCAAAGCAAGACCTCACCTCCGTCTCTGAGAAGATGAAAGCCCCAATGAGGTACGGTGGCGATGGTCAATCAACTCTTCATTAATAATTTCGCTCTTCATCATTTTCACCAAAGTGTTGAAAGTAGTAGGATTCTTATTTTATACATCTCTCCAGAAAAGGTGTTTATGTTGAGGCCTTCCTTCAACGTTGAAAGAGCTTCTCTATTAGTAACATGCTCACATTATATCATTTTGTCCATAAATCGAGTCAAATAGCTCTTCAAAGTTTCAACCACATGTTGTCTCATATCCGGTAACTTCTGATACTACTAGCCAATATGTGGTTATACCAACTTTTAGTAGCCCTAGTCAATATGAGATGAAAAGCTCTGCATTTCAGAGCTGGTGAGACTCTCCTAAGAAACATGTAGGTCTTGTAATTGTTAAGATGCTTTGTCAGATCCCATTTTTCTTCATATTTGGGTATTTTTGGCAGCCCAAATTGGTTCAAAACATGGGCGTTCCTCAGCTTTTGTGAGAATGGAAGACTTTCATCATCATCATCCAATTTAAATGATCTACAAGAACCATTTGATTCTTTTTCCTCAGCTTGGTAGTAGGGAGGTTGCGAAGTCCTAGTTTGGTTTCTCAAGTTTGTTGCATCCTTCTTTTCTCACCTATTTCTAGGCTGCCAGACCCTTTAAGGTTCGTGCTCTTGCCAATATTCTTGTTGCCTCTAAACGGCAGATTATTGTTGGAGCCTATTCCGAGGCTTTGATGGTCTAATCCTATCAAAGACACTGATGGATCTCTGAGGATCCTGCTCTTGGGCATATTTTCGAGGGAAGTTTTCTGCCCCGATGATAAGTTATCACTGGGTTAATTTGAGGTATAATTTGTGAACATGTCCATCTCTACATCCCTCTCAATTGGGCTAGGCTCCCTTCTATGCCTCGTGGATAAGCCCCTATGTCATTTTCCCCTCTTCCTATTGAAACGCCTCTTGCTGGGACACTTGGTTCCCTGCCTACCCATGCATTTGCATGAGTAATTGTTGCATGGTAGTGTTCTAGTGAGCTATATTCCTCATGTTTGCAGCTATCTTTCTCACTTCTCTCGCTAGCCGCACAGTAATGCTACCTCGTCCATGTTAGTGGTGAGGTCGATGGTTGTTAACATTCATTCAGAGGATTTCTTCTTCAAAATCCTACTGCTGACGACTTCTAACTTGAGAGCCATAGCAACAAGAGCTCAAGGTATATCACTAGCTCTTTTGTTAACAATAAACTTCGAGAGACGCTTATCCAATGCCTACTGTCGTTCTTTCTTCAAGAACCCGAACCTTTCTTCAAGGTTTGGTTGTAGGATAACTTCATTTCGATGGCTTTCATCACTAAGATGCTCATGGTTGTAGTGTGGTTTCCCACATACGGTGCCAATTTTTTGACCTCAAAAGTGTATCTCCAATGTGGCCAACATATTCCAAGACCTCTCACATTCACGCAAGCCGTATTCCTGCACATTTGGACAAACAATTAGCCACACGTGGCTTCCTCTAGTGGGGTGGGTTGACCGCTTGCACTCCGACGATCAAGTAAGTTGGAGAAGTAGATATATGAGCATAGGAGGACTTTAGATATGAGCCTCCAGCATAAAAAGATGGTCGATTTTGGGGAGTAAAGGGTAAAATAGTAATATGGAAAATTTATAGTTTTAGAGTCTCAACTTGCATTACGCTCAAATAACACCAAGTGTGAGCTTTTATAGTGGATGAGGATAAGTAAGAACTGTTGGATGAAAAGATATATGTCCTTATCTATACAGCTAAGGTTTTTATCTTAGACATCAATCAATTATAAGTCTTAAATGCTAATACCGTTTTAGCATCCATAATGCCTAGCTTGTGGTCATGGACTTGACTGGATAGGCTGAAAGTGAATTGTGATATCAATCATGTCAAAAAGATTGCTTTGGAGATCTTGTGGCGAGCTCCTTCTGAGTCTTCGCCTCTACTCATGGAGACTTTTGTGCAAAGGCTCTTACTCGCGGAGGGTCAGTAATATTTGATGGGGTCAACGGACACATGGGTTCGATCACCTGCACGTGGAGGGTATTTGAGTGTAACTACTTACATACTTTATTCGACAGTTATGAAAAAAATTCAATGGAACATACTCTCATGGTCAATGTGTAGCACAATAATTAAATTTGTAACTATGAGCTCATAATAGTTAAGGGATAAAATCTCACATCGAATATAGATGATAACATAAATCAATTTATAAGGGTTTAGACTACTACTCTTAATAAAATTGATCTTTTAAGATGGAACCCCAAGTTTTTATATAGTATCAGAGCTCAACAAGCTCCAACGAACAATTTGATCCGATTAAAACTCAAAAATGAACATATGAATTTCAAGATTAGTCTGCTCAAACGTGTCACCATCGGGCATGTTAAGAGATAAAAAATAATAATAATAATAATGATTTGGATTACTCTTCTTAATAAGGTTTATATTTTAAGATGAAGCCACAAGTCTTTACGATAATCAACAAGGCATGATCAATTTGCATGTTATATGGTGCATATAAAAAAACGAGTACACCTACACTTAATGAATTGTGGTTGTTCATTCTTGTTTTAGGGTCCGTTTGGTTGCAAGAGTGAAAAATGGGTGGAAAGAAAATGAATGGCAGGGAATTGAATTGAATAGAATTTGTTTTAGAGGGAATTGTAATTAATGGTGTTTGATTGGTATAATTTTTCACCTAATCCGTTTGACTTTATTTTTCATGCAAATTGTTACCTTTTGGGATAAATTTTTTCACAATCTGTATTAAAATTTGTTTGGATTGCAAAAAAGTAAAAAAAAAAAAAAATTAAAAAAATAATTTTTGAAATTTTTTGTGTTCGTTTGGCTTCGTTTTTCATGCAAATTGTCAATTAAATGGATACAATTTTTTACCATTGGATTTAGAATATGTTTCCATTGTCAAAAAGTAAAAAAAAAAAAAAAAAAAAAAAAAAAAAAAAAAAAAAAAACACCAAGCAAGGTGGAAAACATTTTCCCACCATACCCATAGGAAAATATTTACTTACTTTTGTGCTTTAAAAGGTTGTATCTAAAATTTCATGGAAAACATTTTCCAAGGAAAATAAAGGCAATCAAACAGCAAAAAAGTGAGAACTAGGAAAATATTTTCCATTTTCCATGAAAAATTTGAGTAATCAAACGGTGCCTTATATTTATCTTTTCAGATAAATTGACGAAGATGCCTTGAAGTTGCCTCAAATATCCTCCATTCGCTTCCCTGCTCATTCTGTTTTCATGACATTTGAATTGGTTGTCTTGTATTTCTTTGATAATTGGCATGTCGAATCATATATATAATGGATTAATTTGGATTGATACTAATCGCAGTTTAGCAAATTTGTTTTTTAACATGATTGATTTGCCACCATGAAAGTAACTTGCAAAGGAGAACATGCAGTCACACTAATATTAAAAATAATGACACCCACTCCTACCCCACTTACCATAATCTTTGCAAGAAAAGTGAATAATTGACACATCTCAAATCAAGACCTAATTTTTTCCACAAATAATTTAGGGATAACAATGAGTCGGATTTGTCTTGTCACGAGACTCGCCCCACCCCACCCCACCCCACCCCACCCCACCCCATCTAATCTTAGACGGGGTGGGACTGTGCTCAGGATGGGGTAGGGGCTTGCCCCATTTGCTACCCACGCCCCTTTTTTCTGCTCTTCACGGGACATGAGATAGACTATGGGCGTGAGTAGTGAAAGGGAGATGGAAGATATTAGGTTAGGGTTACGTTTTGTCCTTTTGTAATTAATTTTAATTTTTTTTCTTTTACACGGGGTGGGCATCCCCACCTCTCCCCGCCCCGCCAACCCATCGGACGGGTTTTTTCTGCCATCTCTTGAAATAAAGGTTTTCAAATATATGTTCTATTGCATATTCATTTTCACTCTTCTTATCAAATGTAGGGACGACAATGAGACGGGTTCGAGGTGGAGCACCTTCACCCAGTTTCACTCCAACCTCGTCCCGCCCCGCCTTAGACGGGACGAGAATTTGCTCCATTTGCTATCCCGTTTAATTTTTATTTTTATTTTTTATATTTTTTAATTACATTTTCATGATTCAGAATTTCAGATTATATAATTTAATTATAATAAAAATATTGAATTGCCGAATTTATAAATTATATAAACAATTGTTAGTTATATAAAATTTTAAATTGACAATTGTATAATATAATTGTTGGATTGAAAACATGTTATAAAATTGTAAATAAAACTAACCATTTATTAAAATTCTATTTTTAAATTATTTTTTTCATGGGGCAGGTTCGGGGCGGTGCATCCTTGACCCGCCCCGCCCCGCGACTTGCCACGTGGCAACCCCCAACGCCCCATCCCGCCAATCCGTCGGGGCAGAGTCTCATTGGGTCGGGTTAAATTGCCATCCCTAATCAAATGTCAAAAGAATAATAATTATTTCTCCTTTATAAAGTTGAAAGTGATAAATTTACGAAAGAAATTGTGGCTGAAAGATGATCATAAAAATAGTTTCAAATCTTTGGGTGGGATATTTCTATATGCTCCCAACTAGGCAAATATGCTCGATTCTCTCCAAAATATTCTACGATGGTTACGTAGGCATATTTACAAATGCTTATTACATATGTGATAAGAGGGAAATATAGTTGATTCAGAATAAAAGAATCATTCTTTCTTATTGGTTATTCTTCCAATTAGGAGGAAGTTCAACCTAGTTTATCTTGATTGAAATTTAAATTATCAATAAGTGTAAGGAGGTTTTATCGTATCTTCTTTATTTGTAGGCGATAAATCGATCATTTGTGTAAATAAATTTATGTATATGCCTCTTTTATCAAGCAAAATAACAAAAGTATAATATTGTTTGTTCTAATAAGATATCAAATGGATTCAAAACATGAAATGAAATTGTTAAGCATCTATTTGAGCCCCATTTTATTTTATTTTTTTAAAAAAATTCATTATCTCTAAACTCATTTTTAATTATACATTCACTCAATAAAATAATTTTACACGTAAACCAAAAAAATCCTACTTTTTATCCACAATTTTCGAAAAAATAATTATTGTAAAATGTGAATTTTTCAAAAAAATACGACTCAAACTAATTTATGCATATTTTTATGTCCATAACAATAACATTGATAATGCCAACTAAAAGGGCCAAAACGATATGATTTTTTATCATTTTAGCCTTATAAATATAATTAGGGGATGTGCTATTTTCATTCATCATTTTTATATATAGCAATCCACTTTTTTACCTTATGTAAATTTACTTAAATAGACAATAATATGACCCCCCCCCCCCCCCCCCCCCCCCCCCCCCCCCCCCCCCCCCCCCCCCCCCCCCCCCCCCCAAAAAAAAATCTACACTCTAAATGCGTCCACTAATTCATATGATATTTGTAAATACTTAAACCTAGTTAATTAAGAAAATTTGTTTTATTTACCAGTTCAGACATTATATGCCAAACGGTCAAAATATTCTACAAACAGCGTGTATGTAGTTTCTAGTGATCTACGTAATTTTAATCAATTGAGAAAATTAACTGACATATAATATGAACACCAAATATAACTTGGTAAACTCCGGAAGAAAAATTTCACAGGCATCCATGCCACGGGTAAATCAATTCACTAAATCAAACAATAGAAAATATAATAGTCTTGATTTTGTTATTTTGCAAAATTAACAAATAACAATTAAAAGAAATCTAAGAATAGTTCCCTCGTTTTCTTCTTCTTTTTGACTTATTGTAGAAGTGGAATCGAACCCCTCGATTTTAACTTTATCGCTACTTCACTGATGTACTTAGTCGCAACCGCCACTTAAATTAAGAATCATAATTCTTAACTTATACCAAGTAACTTGATCTTTGAACTAGATTGAACATTCATGTTCTGATTTATTTTCTTCAAATACAATTGAAGAAAACGGTTGGTTTTGAGAGTTTTCAATTCTGCATGAGTCCGATCGAATTGTATGAAGATGGCAGAATACTTGGCAGCTAGGTCGTCGGACTTGGACATATTTTCAAAGCATTAATTCCTTTCTTGTTTCTTCCTTTACTTATCTAAAGCAATAATTAAATCTTACCTAAAAAAATAGTCAATGAAACACGATAAGAATATATCAATATCACAAAAGATATCTTTGATATGGTAATTTACAAACTAAAGGAAAGTTTAATAATAAACCCATCTTTTATTAAATTTAATTATTTAACCTATCAAATAATATTTAGAATGGTAGGTAAATAAATCTATATTAGCTGCAATATAGAAAGTGAAAATTGCATCTCGTTTTGGGAATTAAAACCCTAATGAGAATTAATTCATTCATATATCAATTCTAACACATCAAGTCAGTCAGAACTAATTGCCTGCTTGGATAACATCCTGTTTTTCACCTTTTTAGCACTTGTCATTGACATTTAATTAGGATGGCTATAGTCCAGAGACCTCAATGAAGATTGGTGGGAGTCATTATTCACGACTACATGGGCACAACTTAATACAAGTCTCTTCCTTCTTCATTTACTTAAAATGGGCAATAGTTTCTATGAATTGGCAATTTTTAATATGTGTATTTCAACAGTTAACTTAAGCTTTCTGAAACATTTTCTTGGGGGAGGATTTGTGAAACATATGCAAGTGATTTTTTGTCCGAAGCCAAATGGAGTTATGCTCGATTTCTCTATAGCATTGCTAACACCATCCATTACTTCTTTGTTCAAACACGAGATTGAATTTCTTCATGATATTTTTGGTTTCACGCCAAAGAAAAAGTTAGTCTACACCATTCTTACCACAAATCATTTTTGGATACCGTTATTTATGTTCTTTTATTTTTACAAATAATTTATTTTTGATTAAATTTTGTGGATATATAGTTTTTAAATGAATGAATTTTAATAAGATGAATATTGGAATATAATGACAATGAATATAGTACTTTTTTAAGTTTTAACATTGTGATAGGAATAGATTTAGAGTGTGATAGATATATAAAAGTGGTGTGAATTTATAATATTTAAATGTGTGAATTTAATAAGGATAATATTAAAATAAAAAGTTGATGAATATAGTAGTTTTTTTAAAATTTTAATAGGGATAAATTTTTATTATTTTTTATGACCGTAAATGTCCAAGTCAGTTTACGCGCACTTCGACTAATCCGACGGTACCCTGAAATTTACAGCCAAATATATAAGAATTATGAATGAAAATAACGACTCCGTATTATTAATTATGTTTAATGCCAACTTGGACTAGTATACCATTCTCTTCCTCAGTCATTGAATTCTTTTCCACTCCAAAGTCCAAAACTCAAGTGGATTAGGCCTGGTCAAAAAATTCGAAAAATCGATCAAATCAATTAAACCAAATCGATTCGGATTGGTTTGGATCAGTTTGACATAGGTAATTGGTTTGGTTTGATTTTCTTTTAAATAAAATCATGGTGGGTTGGTTCGGTTATGGTTTGAAGTCTCAAACCGTTGGTTAACCGAACCAACCAAACCCATTTACAAGTTTACCCTTTTTTTTTAAAGAAAAAAAAATAAGTCATAATCTCATAACTATATCTCGATTCCCTCCAATTTATAATGTTGTCGGTAAGTAATAGCATTGCAAATTTTTTTTCACGACCTCATTATGTTATATTTAGTTTTTTTCCCTACTCAGACAGTCAAACTAAATAATGCATAAAAAAAAATTCTTAATATTTTTATTGATCTGCCTTTATTAATATGATTTTATTTGTTAATCAATAATTCATGTAATATAAAATTATTTAGTTATTTTAGTTCTTAAAATTTAAGTGGACCCAAAACTTAGACAATTTTTTTTTAAAAAAATTAATTTGAACTAAAAGTTCAAACCGACTAACCAAACAAAATCAAACCAAACCAAACCGATTTTGTTTGGTTTGGTTCGGTTTAGTTTAGGAGTTAGAGTGGGTTGGTTTGGGTTGAAATTTATCAAAATCGACTAATTTAGTTTTGATTTCGGTTTGGAGTCGAAATCCACCCAAATCAAACCGCGCCCTAGCCTAAGTGGGTAGATGCTCAAAATTCTTTGGAAATATCCGTTTATCACAGAAAAAAGATAAAAACAAAAAGAATATGCCTCTAGTGGAATATGGAATATTTGTGATAGAGCCCTGCTATAAAAACAGGGTCGGGAATCGATTCAAAAACAGGGGATCGAGATGGCACCATCTCGACCCTTGATACGAAGTTCAAAAATTCAAATTAATGGCTGTCGAGGTGACACCTCAATTCTCTGTTTTTGAATCGATCATTGACTCCTGTTCAAATGGCATTTTCCTTTGTAATATTTCACTTTCTTTTTTGGACTATGGGGGATAACATTTTTTACAATAGCTACCCCCACTAAAGTCTATAGATACAAGGTTTTGATAGTAGTTTATGAAAGAAGTAATGATTATTTTCAAATATAAATTATTACATTTCTCAGAAGTCTTTTAGTTAGACTTTGATTTAACTTTAATATAAATATCTCAAGATGCTAAAAAAATTCAAATATAATCGAAATTTGTCAATGGACTCAAAATGGACAGATTCCAAAAAGCATGAACCGTGGACCCGTACCTAGCTTTTTTCGAGAAAAAGTGGATGAAGCAAAACCTAATCAGCAAGGGTACCTTTATCTCCCCTTCATGGACCTCATTGCAATGGAAAACTACGTCCAGACCCCCTTTGGAGCGCCCGTTGTAATGAGATTTTGCTCAACAATGTATTAATCTAAAGTAACAATATATTTTAAAATGCAAAAGTTGAATCAGTTTTGTCAAACATTTATTTGTTTTAATTGAGCCGTTGAAAATTATATTGACACATTTATCATCACCTATCGAAATGTAATTACAAAATGAACGAGTTACCCAACCCCTCATGGGGTCATCGAGTTGATGGAGTAGGTGACCACGGAGATTTTTTATCACGAGTTTAATTTTCTCTACTAATACTTTTTCTGTTGAGTCTGTCACAACGAACTTATCTAATATGGTTAATTTGAGTGACGTAATTTATAGATAATTACATCAATTCAAGAATTTATTCAATATACATTCGAAAGATAGCGGAAGCGAATTTTTCCGTTAAAAAAAATGAACGACCTACCCAATTGTGTAATATTGAAAAATTCGGTGATTAGTGGTGGAAAAAGTCAAGAATTAAGTACTATTTCCGCCAGAATACTGTAACACTTTCAGGCGGGGTCCACCAACTAGGAAAATGGGAAAGAAAAATGAGCAAATAATAGGGACCAAACAAACCAAACAAACGCATAATAAGCTGTCAAGTTGGCTTGGTACAACTTTAATTGCAGTGTTTCGGGATGACAAAAAAGGGTTTTGTCACTTTGTTAGCCTCCTTGACAGAGGAGTTGATCGAACACTCCCAATAAAGGGGTGGAGCCAATTGGCTTGGTACAACTTTAATTGCAGTGTTTTGGGATGACAAAAAAGAGTTTTGCCACTTTGTCAGTCCCCTTGATAGAGGGACTGATCGAACCCTTTCAATAGAGGGGTGGGGTGCTGATCGAATCCTTCCAATAGGGGAGTGGGGAAGGGTTCGATCAGTCCCTCTGTCAAGGGGCCACCCTCCTATTGGGAGGGTTCGGTCAGCTCCTCTGTCAAGAGGGCTGGTACAATAGTATAATCCGACAAAAAAATGGAAGAGTTGTTCTTCACATACAGGTGTGCAGGTGTCAGAACTCTGTCAGAGCTCTTACATGTGGGGGCTTGTCATAAATTTTTTTTTTTTATTCATTGAAGAGAGAGGAGCTGTTATAGTGAGTACTCTGTAGCACATTTGTACCGCCGCCCCCTGTGCTGTAGATAAAATCAAAATGGAAGGACCTACACGTATCAAAAAAGGTTTGCATTTCTCTTCCTATCCAAAAAAATTGTGTCGCCTTATGCTGTCGCCTTATGCTGTCATATGTCAGCTGGCTATTATCAGTCAGACCATTAGTGCAGTCATACAGGAAAAAAAAAAAGGATTATTCTATTAGAACAGGCCACCGCCCCTCCCCCCCCCTCCCCCCTCCCTCGCACACCAAAAATGTATTATTAAAAAGAAATAAATTATGCGATTCAAGAAAATGTCAAATTAAGCTGGCGTGCGTATTCTGCAAAAACAAGATTTTCTTTCACTTCTTTAGCCGTCAACTTAGTGTTTTGATCGGGTCCTCGTAGCCGGACTTCAGGTTCGTTTGATCCATATTTTTATTTTCATTCTCATTTTTTTATTCATTTTTAACCACACATTCTTCAATAAAATAATATTTTTCATCAAATCAATAACTTTTTCTTCTTTTTCAACCATACATTTTCCATCATATCACTATTTCAAAATTCATTTTTCCCAAATAATCTCTATCAAACACACTCTTCAATATAGTTTCAGATTTTACTAATCTGTCACACTCCATTACCGCCCAGGGCAGGACCAAAAATTCGAGTGAGCTAGGACGATCGTTGATCGTCAACGTTCACAAATAGAGAGAATTTTTTAATATTATTTAATTATTAAATAATTATAAAAAATTATTCAACGGTGATACAAGCGATTTGCCACGGATTCAAATAGCTCGCCTCACAACGGTGGTCGAGCAATCGCCAATACAAATACTCATTTTTTTCGACGAAGTCAGTATGGATCGCCGTCTTAGGCCTCTTGGCTCACTGGATATTGAATCCACCCCTGATTATATACATTTCTTGAACATATGAAAATTGTTTGGTTGATAGTTGTATTCACGTAATCGGGATATGACACTCTAGAAACGAAATAATAAATAAAGGTTATTATAATTTTTTTATATTAATATGCTAAATGTGATTTTTTTTTTTTCTTTTTTAATCGTAGTACTTTTATGATGTGGCATAATCGTAAGTTGGCATGCTACTTAACGATTATATATGAAATCATTGTGATACAACTTCCGATTCAATAAATTTCATCAATTCAAAAGACCACAAGTGTAAGAGTAGAAAATTTTGAAAAAAAAAAAAAAAAAAAAAAAAAAAAAATTGAAGTTAAATGACCTGATAAATTTAAGTTTAGTAACCCAATTAAAAATTGTTTTAAAGTTCGGTGACCACATATGAAATTACCCTTTAAATTTTTGTTCCTTATCTTGTTCATCATTGTCAGAAAGACATGACATATTTTCTCTTGTTGACATTTTGGCTGAGATAAGATGAAAGAAAAGTACAGAAAATAGTTAACAGAATTTTACTTGACAAAAATTCATTGGTTTTAGATTGAATATGGGCACGAAATGCATCATACATGTATTTTTCTATACGCAGAAAATTATTCTTATCCAATAGTGCAGGAGGGTAATTACCCTTTTACCAGTCGTATTGCCCCCCGCCGGGGGGGCGGGGGCAGTTGGCCCTGAACCATTTGGGATTTCTTTAAAAATGACCTGATAGAATAGGAGATTTTTAAGATTGACTTCTTTGACTAAAAAATGGTAAAATGTCTATATTGTCCTTAATGAAATGAGTTTTTATATATTGCAGGATATATTCTTATCTTTAGAATAGTTTTTCAATTCTGTCCTGTATTATTTCTATCTCGAATTCTAGCATATAAATTCATCCTTTGATCAAATAGATTGACATAATCTTCCATATATCTATCAAAATTTTCTCCAAGTATATAATATTATTCAGACGATGATTGATCCATTCTTTCCATTTGAGAGATAATATTATTTATTTTTTCTAATAAAATTTCTAATAAGTTATCTAATCCTTCAATTGTATATCCTGACATGTTATATAAATCCTAACATGATAAACAATGCTAATATTAAATACAAACATTTATATAATTTAGCCATGCAAATATTCAGATAAATAATCCCAACGATTCTTTAAGATTTCAGAAAATATCTTTCTAAATTTAACAAAAATAATAGTTTTACCTTAGTTTTGATCTCAAATCTTTATTCTTAGAACCGAGTAACATTCAGGTTCTGGATTTTGCAAATGGCTCCCTTCAATGGCCTCCTGTCTCTACGGGATAATTGTTATTCCAGCTTTCCACCTTCACTGTATCAGTTCTTTGAATTCAGATTATAGATATTAACTAAAGAAAACTCTCTTTCTGTTAAAGTAAGGAAGGAATTCTTCTTCAATCTTTCAAGAATCTACGAGGTGAGGTGTTTAGAAACTCATAATATCTTTTAAAAACAATTTGGATATGAAATAATTTGGAATTTTATTGATATCTAAAGGCTGAAATATGATTACAATGGAAGACAGTAAACTGTTTGGCTAACTCACAGTTTGAGTACTCAATCAACTCTGCCTTTTTCATTAGCCCAAAGGCTTCTATTTATACACAAATCTGAAGGTAAATTACATCATTGCTTACATCATACTAATAATATTTTATTGCCTCGTGCTTTTCATCAAGAGCCTCATGGCCCCTCCATCCTTGTTGTTTTGTTACATTTTCTTTGATAAATGATACAGTCCTTCTATAATTGTCCTTCAAATCTTGTTTTTACATACAGCTGGTAAGATTCTCCTATAGCAACTTGGACACCTTTCCTCCATGTGTTTATCATTTTCATCTTTTTTATCTTTGATTCTGTCGGCAAGTGGGGCATTCTCTTATTCTGCATGCCTCTTGTATGGTTGTGATAGGTCCATTGATTCGATAAGTGTCAAATTTCTCAATGTATTCTTTCAGAATTGTTGATTTCTCTCCTCCATTGTTGGTGAGAAGAGTCCATCCTTCATATTGACACAAGCATTTGAATTTTATGTCATAAAAGCTTTTTGCCATTTTATATAAGACTTTCATCTCTAAAACTCTTCGAAATTTTATCCATGATCTGGTGATTTTTGGTAATGACTTTTTATTGTGACCGACATCAATCTGAAACTCTCTACTAACATATCCGATTGTTATGATATGTTCAGCAGGATAAAATATCATTCCATCAATTTCTGAACTGATTGAATAAAATTTTATGTATATGGACATTCCTTTGGCAAATTTGGATACTTCAGATTTAAAAATTTCATCGAATCTTTCAATTTCTTTTAGATCTTTTTCGGGGTAGATAAGATCTAAAAATCCATAGTCTGCTGCCATTTTGACCATGACAGGGTCTGCATCATTGGTAATTAGTAACCTTGGATAAACATGATCTCCTGAAAATATGAAATATGAGTCATTTTCTTGTAATTCATAAACAATTTTGGCAAAAGATCTATATTCTTCTTCTTTTGCTGATAAAGGGGTATCGTCATCTTCATCAGTTCTGATCCTAATAACCCTTGTATGTTCATCATTGGATTTTATGGTCAACTTTCTAGGTCTTTTTGTATCTCTTTTGATAGTGTTGGGTCCACTACTGCTTTCGCATTGTGGATCACTCCTTGGTACCTGTTGGTATCCCTGTTTGGTATCATAGGATTGTGCCAAGACATCAACCCTTCTATTAATTGTATCAGTAGATATTAATTGTGCTTCAAGAGCATCAATTTTGTCTTTCATTTCGTTTGTAACCTTGGCATGGGATTCACTGATCTCAAGTAATAATTTAATATTATGACTTAAGAGTTCAGCTAATGTCTCCATCCCAATTTTTATATCATCTGTTTCTTCTTTGGCATAGGCTACCGCAAATTTCATTTCTGATATCATCTGTTTGATATTATCCATCTCCAAATTCAATGTTCCTGCTTAAAAAATCGGCAAGATAATTATTTGTACCTTTAATATGAATAATATCAAACTTATATAATGATAAATATGCTTGCCATCTATGTAACCTTCTATATTGGGGTTCCATTGGTAATTTATTTCTAACAAGTCCTGCAACTTGAGAATTGTCAGTTTCAACAATAAATTTTTTAGATAATAAAAATAATGAAAATTTCTTTATTCCTCTAATAATTGCTAATAATTTTCTTTCATGAGTAGTATAATTTATTTCTGCTTGATTAAAAGTTCCACTTGAATATCTACATATTTCATTTAAATCTGTTTTTAATATTGCTGTCCAATATTTATCTGAGGCATCAGTATTAACTATCAAATTATCCTTTTCATTTGGTAATCTTAATTTTGGTAAATTTTTACATTCTTCTTTAAGTAGTCTAACTATTTTTGTATGTTCTTCGTTCCATCCTTTAGTATTAGTTTTTCTAAATAAAATTTATATTTTATGTCTCTTTTTTAAAAGATTTTCAATAAATCATTCTGCATAATTTAAACATCCTAAGAATTTTTATATTTGTTCCTTATATTCTAATTTATCAGGAAAATTTTCTATCTTTTTAGATATATGAGACTGTAATTTTATTTCATTTTTATCTATAATTAATCCAAGAAATTCTTCTCAGGTTTTTCTATAATAGCTTTCTTTTCAGATAAGACTATTCCTTCTTTTTGACATTCTTTTATGAATTTTATAATATGATTTTTATGATCATTTTTATTTTCTGAACATATTAGTATATCATCAACGTATACTAATAAGAAATCATTATATTTTCTGAAAATATTATCCATTCTTCTTTGAAATATTTGAGTTGCATTTTTTTAATCCAAATGGCATAACCATCCATTCATATTTACCTTGAGGCGTACTAAATGGCGTATATGGTATTGATTCTTCTTCCATTTTGATTTGTCAAAATCCTGACTTACAATCAAATTTTGAATAATACTCTTTTCCTTTTGCAAGGTTTATTAAAACATCTTTATTTGGTAAGAAATATCCATCAATTTTTGTGTATTTATTTAATTCTTTATAATTTATTACCATTCTTGGTTTTCCTCGTATTTGTTCAGAGTGTTTCATTACCATAAAGGCTGGACTACTATGTGGTCCATTACTAGCTCTGATTAATTTCATATTTTTTAATTCTTCAATTTGTTTTCTAAATTCTTGAGTATCTTGTATAGTGTACATCATTGGTTTTACTCTTATTATTACATTTTCAGTTAATTCTATTTTTGCCCTAAGATGTTCAGGTTTCCAATAAGCTAATGGATTTTCATTATAGACATTTCCTATCTTTTTTATTATTTCTTCTATTAATTCTGATTTTTCTGTTGTTTGTATTTTTCGTATTTTAACAGTTGTTTTTATTGGTATTTTTATTGTCCTTTCACCACGCTGGGCTGGCTGAACTCTGTATGGCTTAAATTCTCTTGAAATTTTTAGTAAATGTCCACATGGTGTTTTTAACATAATCATATAGTTATTTTGTTGATAATATTAAAATTGTTGAACAAAGTCATTTCCTAATAATATATCACATTCTAATACATCATATGCATATACTTTGTTTATAGTTATTTGTTTACTTCCTAATAGGATTTCTACCTTTTCTTTATTTTTAGTAATGGGTGTCGATATTCCTGTGACACCTGTTATTTTTATAGTATTATCATTGTTCCAATTTTTTAACAAAAATGTTTTGATAATAGTTATATCACTTCATATATCTATTAAGGCACATGTTGTTATATTAGTTTCTACCATAGTAATTTGTATATATACTGCTAATGGAAACGTTATTATATTATTCATTCTTTTGGACAAAATAATGTCTTATTATTATGTGTTATATAGATTCCTTCTTTATTAATATTATAATGATTTAAAGCTTGTAAAAAACTCATTCCTAATAATATATGGTAATGATCTCCCATACTGTTATCTACATAATATGGTATTATCATTTCTTCTCCATCTAAAACTATTGATTTTTTTACTTCTAATTCACCAGTATGTGTTTTTCCATCAAAATTGATATATTTATAAGGTTCTACCCTTCTTTTTGTTAGTCATTTATCTCTATTTCTTGATATATGGCAGTTTGCTGCTCCTGTATCAATTATGATATTTTTTCCTTTTATATATTCTACTCCATTAAAATATTCTCCATATATTTGTATACTTCCTATATTTCTTTTTACCATTATTTCTCGATTTATGCTCTTTCTTGGTATTATAGATGTACTATTATTTCTTCTTAATTTTCTATCTTTAAATTCTATTAAAAAATTATTTTCTATTTTTTCTGTTACATCTGGTTTTATTTTAGATATTTCTAATTCATATATTTCTGGTAATAAGTTTAGTTATTTGTTTGGTTCTACAATATTTAATATGTCTTTACATTTTTTGTGAATTTCTATATAGGGTTTTTTAGAGTAAATGTTTCCATAGTTTGAGTTGGTAAATGTATATAATGCTCTATATTCTATGGTCATGATATGATTTTCTTCTTCCATAATATCTTTTCTATGTATTTTAAAATGTAATCCTAATACTTCATTAAAATCTTTATCTTTTATTGATACACAATATTTTGGATAACATGTAAATATTAATTTTTTATATACTAAATTTCCTTCTATAGTTACTAAGTGACTATCATTAGTATTTAGTATTCTTCCATCATGTAAACTTACTGATATTGGTGAATCTATTCCTTCTCTAAATAGGGATTTGAACATTAATTGTATTTCTGCTAGATAAACATATTGTATCTTTTCTTTTTATCTTCCTTTTACTTTTGCCATTAATTGGTCAACTGTGAATTTGTTAGTAATGCTAATTTATGACTTCCTGAAACTGTTCTTATATCTATTGATTTTTCTATCTTATGATATTCACTTATAGATACTCTTTCTCTTCTAAATATTTTATCGAATATTTTCCATTCTCCTAATTTTAAATCTAATTATAATTTTTCTATTTTTCTAAATGTATTATTATCAAATGTTACTTTTAATCTATATCCTTCAAAATTTTCTATTTCTTGTTTTCCTTCTATGGTTTCAGCTTCTTCTATTTCGTGATTCATTCTGATTCTGATATGTAAACCTCTTATCCTTCATAATTATTAATATATATTATTTCTTCTAAATCACTTTCTATTTCTTCATATTCTTGTTGTAAAATTCTAACTTTCTTTTTAGTACAATCAGGGTTTATATGCCCTATTTCTCCACAATTCCAGCATTTGCATTTTTTTTATCCTTTTTAAACTCTTTTCTTTTTGGTTGATATTTTCTTTTATAATATCTCCTATTTGGTTTTTGATATTTCTTTTTGAACTGTCTATATTTTTTATACTTTTTTGGTTTGAATTTTCTTTTATATCTTCTTTCCGGTCCACATCCCCAATTAATAGGTCTCTCTATTTTTTCGCAACAGATTCTTGTTAATTTTTCAGATTTTTTCATTAGTTGTCTATTTTTACATATTTATGCTAATCTTTCAAATAAGAATTTTATTCTACTTCCTAATGTATCTGGTACAGGATTATCCTTTATATATCTTTCATATTCTATTTTAAAATATATATTCCATGTTCCTGGTAATTTAGCAAAATACATTTCTAAGTATGGTCCTTGATTTTCATTACTATAAAATTGGGTATAATAGAAATTTTTAAATTGACATGTATATTCTTTTATTTTGCACATATCACATATCATAATGTTTATTAATCCTAATCTTGCTTTTACTTTTTCTCTTCTAGCTTCTTCTTCTGAATTTTTTATCCAATTTTCTCCTAAAAATTCATCTGATATATATTCTACTAACTTTTTTCTTTCCTCTTGTGAGGTTTTTTGCATTTCTGTTTGTATATTTCTTCTCATTAATAATTTAGTATCTTCAGTTACTCATTCCCACCAATTTCTTACATCTCCTTCAAATGATGCTATTAAATAGTCAATTCTTCTATCCGTAGATTCCCATGTATCATCTTGGTTATATAAAAAGAATAATATCATTGCATCTGCCCATTGTAACAAGGCTTTCTTAGTATCTATTTTACAATCTAAATCTAGTTTTGCTCCTCCATGATTTATTGGTTTATTGTAGTCTGAGTTTGAGGTAAATTGATCTTTATATTTTTCTATTCTATGTTGTGATATAATTCTATCATAGTACTGCCTGTAAGGTCTATGTGGCATTGGTGCATATCCTTCTTCTAATTCAGGAAATTCTAATTTTGGATTATTACTTGTACTTCCTGGTGCTGGTGTTGGTCCTCCACCAGTATTCATTAATATTTCATAATTTTCTAATTCTTCTATACTTAATTGGTCAAAGTTTTCTATTAGATTATCTATTTCTTCATTCATCATCTTTTTTATTTTTTCCTCTTTCTTCTGTATATTTTTCAAATTCTTTCTCTTGTTCTAGGATTATTGGTAATATTTCTTTTCTAAATCTATCATCCATACTTCCTGGTTCATAGTATCCTTCTGTTTCTACATGTTTCTTTCATATTCTTGTCATTTCTCCTTTTATTCTATCTTTATCTACTTTTTTATCTGTTGGTAATATTTTGTTTCATTTCTCTAATTTCTACTTTTAACATTCCTACTTCGTCTTTTAATTCTTTAGTTTCATTTATTAATTCATTTATTAATTTCTTTAGTTCATCAAATGATTCTGAAAAAGCCATTATATTTTTCCACTTTTTACTTCTAATAAATATGATAATCTGCACTTTTTATCTTTATTTTCATTGATGATTTTATTAAAACTTTCTATTGCTATTTTATTATCAGGTAATTGATCATCTCTTACAGTTTCAAAATATTTTGCTTTTAATTCTAGTTTTTCGATTTTTAGTTTCCCTAACTTTTTTTCTTGTGATTTATTTATCTCTCCTGGTGTTCCTAGTATATTTGAGGTTTTTTCTTGTATTTTCTTTAGATTTTTAACAATATTATTAAGTTTTCTAGCTACTTTATCATTACTCATTTATAACTTATGATAATTTATATATTTCTCTATAATATAAAATACTTTCAAATTTTTTATTAATCATTTCATATACATATCTATCTTTTATAGATTCTATACTTAATTTATGTAGTATTTGTTCTTTTATTTCTCTAGGTATTTTTTTAATCACATTTAATGTTAATACTTTTGATTTATTAGGAATAGGTTCATAAAATATTTTATATCATTTTTCTTCTTCTAACTTATAATAGTTATCTATCTTCTTAATTTTAATTCCCATAATTACTTATATTATTCTATTATAGCAGCTATTTCTTCTCGATCTACAGTTTCTATAATAGTTTCCCATATCATAAGATCTCTTATTATACTAATTTCTATTTTTTCTATTATCTCCTTTCTAATATCTAAAGGTAGATCTTTTAATTTTATAAGTATGATTTTTAAGATTTCTTTCTCTATTATAGGTTTTCCTATTATTATCCCAAATCTATCTTTTTTAATTTTATATCTATTTCCTAAATCTTCTATTATCACGTTATGATCTATGGCTCTAATACCAATTAGAATGGGGGTACTAAGACCGTCTTCAAAATCTCAAAGTTTATTATTTTCGTAAATAGTTAATAAATCGCAATAAACACTATCTTTTGTTATGACCTTTTCTTCAATGATTATATTTAGTTTTTCAATTATTCTTTCTAAATTGATAATTTCTTTATGTATATTATTTTCAATTCTAATTGCTTGACTATCTATATAAGTATTTTTATATCTTAATTTTGGATCTAAATCATCTAAAAAGAAACTTTTTAAATCTTCTTTTAAATAATTTAATTCTCTTTTTGTTGCAATTTTTAGATCAATAAAATTTTGTATAATATTTGGATTTAAAAGTTTTGAATTCATAGTTTAGGACCTTATTGTATTTCTTTTTCTATTATAATGATTTGGTTGCAATATTTTAAGGTTAAGGGTATTTTTGGTAGTTAAAATAGTCAAAGGTCATTTTGAAAATATTGATTCATTTTTAGGTTATTTTGAAAATATAGGTTTAAATTTAGGTTATTTTCATGTATTTCCTCGAACCATTTTGTGAATGATTTTATCAAATTATATTTAGACATTTTCAATTGTACCCTTTTTGTAAATTTATGAAACCGATTTACTAAACTTTTCAATTTCACTGAAAGATTTAGTTGTAAATGCTAACTTCTCGTTCGAAACATTCTTCAAAAAAATTATTTTTTTATTCAAAGATTCTCATCATACTATTTGATCTCCATTAAATTAAATTTCATTACATTTCATTTTTCTCTTTCTTATTTTCAACCACGCAATCTTCCATAAAATAATATTACACATAAATCGAAAATTTTTTCTACCTTTTTAACCACTCATTTAAAAAAAAAAAAAAAAAAAATACTGTTTCTCCCATTTTCATTCCAAAAAATGAGGATCAAATGAGAGCTAAATCTTTACTTATACGATGTATGAAGGCTTCCATTAGTTTTGGAACGTTCTTATGCACCAGCAAAAGTTATCAAGATATGTGAAAGAAAATGAAAATCATTTCAATATTCTCGTGCTTTTTCACTAAATTGTCTTTGATAGGACCCTGTTTGGTAGATTTTTTAAAAGTATGGATGAACAAAATATCCAGATCAAACCAAACCAGAATCGAATCAAACCGAGCAGGTCGGTTCGATTCCATCAAAAAAATTAATTTCTTTGGTTTTTTGAATTGAGAACCATTTAGTTCTGATTCTGGTTCTAACTTTGATTTTATTCTAGTTCTAGAACTGAGAACCAAAATTAGATGCAAACTTAATGTTTGGTTTTATTTTATATATTAGTGAAGACCCTAACTTTGTATTTATTAAAGATAACCCATTTATCGATTTTGGGTAATTGGAGAATGCTCATTAATTGTGTATACCCTAATTTTGTATACATTTGAATCATTTCTCCTTCACTCATTTCAATTTAAACAACGTCGCAGCACGCTGACACAACGTTTCATCAAGTCAGTGGAAAGATTCTTTTAAGATCGAAAATTGAAATTGATCAGTCACTTAAAGATCTTTAAACTTTTTTTTTTTTTTTTTTACCTTAATTGTTTGATGAATTATTTGCATTGTTCGTAAATAGAGGAAAATTCAATAACATTCAGGAAGTATTAAACAATTAATGATCGCCTATAAAAGTGGACCGTAAAAGTTTTGTATAATTCATCATTTATTGTGGGGGTGTGTTCTCAAAACTGCTGCAACTAATTTAATGAATCATTTGTATTACTTATTAATTTATTAATTTTTTTTTTGTATGGGAATGAAAATTGATTTGTGTATTCAAATTATGAATATATTTTGATTGTTAGTTTGGATTTTTGTGATCTTGATAATTGATAATTTGAACTTGCTAAATGTTTGATGTTTATTTTTTTTATTTAGATATATATTACTAACTTATATGGTACAAGCCTGAAAATTTAAAAAATGAAACTAGAACTAAATCAAACAAAACCAGAATCAAACGGTCTAGTTCAGTTTGATTTGGTTCCATATCTAAAAAAATGTCATTTGATTACATTATCAAAAAAATCATTGGTTCATGATTTGGTTCGATTCTATTGGAATAAAAAATCAAATGGAATCATGTCCACCCCTATTTAAAAGTCAAAAATTACTTATGAGATTAGAAAGTTGATCTTGAATATGTTGGGAAGATTTTTTGAAAAAAATACTTTGTTTAACTAGAAATATTTTTAGAGGAAGTTAAACTAAAGTAACTTTCTCAAGAAGTTTTTTTGCATGGAGCAAAAACATTTCAAACAGGTCCACTGTTGCTTATTTTTCTTTGAGTTAATATTTTCTAAGATAATTCGTGCCTTCAATTTTTTTTTGTGAGGGTATTATTATTAGATGTTGTTAAAAAAGGAGACCAATACTCAGTACATAAGCAGTGGTTTGTGTTTTAATTTATTTTTTTATGATTTGCACCTATTTATTTTATTTTCAATATTGAACCAAAGTTTAAAATTAAGATTTTACAATTTTTTTAAAAAAAATAATAATAATGTACATCGTACATTCACTATTAACCTCAGCACCCATCCGCCCTTTGGTAGCTGAAATAAAGGAGTTAATGTTACGGTTTCCACATTGTAACCTCTATAACTGCAACAAGATTACAAATCAAGCTGCTCATCACTTGGCACGGCATACATGGTCCCTTCAGGATATGGTACTTTGGTCGCATAGTATCCCATTTTTCATTGAAAATGTAATTTTCGTTGATAAACACTATTGCAACCTTTCTTAAGGCTATGAATCAAGTATTTTTTCATATAAAAAAAAAAAAGTGTACATAAATCAATAACCTCTTCTCAAAATTATTAAAAAGAAAAAAAACAGTGATAAGTAGATTGTGATGTGTTCAAAAAAGGTTATCTTATATATTGATTTTATAAAGCTGCTTGTACATGGCAGCTTTGACAGGAGCTATTACAGGGCCCTCACTGTAATGGCGGGTCCCGACAGTGTTAAAAAAATAAGAAATATGTGGGTCCTGTCGCTGTGTCTGCCTGGCAAGGACGTGTCAACCAGATCCCTATAGAAGCATCAGGGCTCTATATTGATTGATGCAGACAAGCAGAATTATTAAGTTATCTTATATATTGATTGATGCAGACAAGCAGAATTATTAACGTTGTTTTAATTAAAAATTCTCTAATAGCTGATGGCTACCCTTTGTCAAAATTCATCGAAATTTCCGATCCCAATCCTGGGATATTATCATCTTAATCGACTATTTAATCCTGGGATCTTATCATCTTAAGTTCATTATCCATCAGCTTAGCTTAATTAACTAACAGGATTAGGACAACTCTGACGACCAAAGAAAGTTTTCGTGCGGGACAACCATTAGTGACAACAATTTTTAAATTCTCTTAGGAGTTAGGAATCACAAAATGAAAAAACAACTTGATATGCAATCGATGATTTTGGGTGATCCAACCTGACCGATTTAATAGGAAAAATTGGAAAACACCTTAGAAATTGGTTACCTCTGAGTTTGAGAAAAGAGTAATGCTACACGAAAATTGGGGATGACCGCACGATTGAGTATGGTGGAAAAAATTACTTTATTCACATTGGACCCGCACACTTACATGCGGTCATTCATGTGATCATCCCCAATAGTAAAATAGCATTTTTCTTGAGAAAACCCACAATATGGTTTGAAAAATGCTAAACAACCCACTTGGATGATCACTTATTTGACCACACCCTCACATAAATGTGTGGGTCCTCTGGAAATAAAATAATATTTTTCCTCCAATGTGTGTGAAGATGATCATCCAAACGATCAAACAAGCTGACAGTATAACATGGCTCATATGGTTTATTTGTTCTAAAAATTAATTAATATTGAAACGTTTGAAATTCTTTTAAACTTTCAAACGATTCACCTTCTTTTGTGCCATCTTCTGTTCGACTCTGAAGTCTCTTTTGAGTTCTCATTTTACAATCTTGCCGGCAAGATCTCCGTTAAGGTTAGAACAACTTCATCTTTGTATAACTATAAGTCTATAATGAATTCTACATTATTAGACTATTAATTGTTAATTCGGATGGAAAGTGAAGGGATTATTTAGTGATTGAAATTTAATGCTTTCTGTAATTTCTCGTCTCTGTAGACAATGCTGCAATTCACAAATGTCAATGCTTTTGCGGTTCAATTAGGCAGGATTTATGATGCATTATATATATATATATTTTTTTTCTATTGGATGAGATTGGGTGTTCATTTCAGCAAAACAGTATATATACACGTGTATCTTGTTTAGGAATCCAAATGTGTTCCTTTCTGCTTGCCTTTTGCTTTGGTGATGGTGGAACGGGAAAACAGTAAAATACTCGACCCTTGACGTTTGATCCTTTTTGTTTTTGCCTTATTTTATTGTTTTAATTTTTTTTTTTTTTTTAAATCAATGGATGGATCCTAGTTCGATCCAATTCAACCTTTTAACACTTGATTCTTTCTCTTTTCGAGTCGATAATTGAGTACGTGTTTAAAGCAATGAACTATATTTAAACAGTATAATCCAAATGAACGTGATACGAATATTTGTGTTGCTTTAAGATTGATTTTGATCGTTTCGTGCGTTCTTGATGAGAGATTTTGCACCATTTGTGAAAATATAGAAGCTCGATCACTTATCTATCCAAAACAGAATCAAGAAATCCCTTAGCAAATCACACGATAACTTTTTTATTGTAAACCAAACAAACACATGATCAAAGTAGACGGGTCTCCCAATCATCGTGGGTCCCTTGAAAACACCAACAAACACACAATAAAAACCTCCCTAATCAATCCCAACCGTTGAAAATCTCACATCCCCGAGAATATACAGATCGAACGGTGCTCCCTCAGCCCATACAACAAACAGAAAATAAACCAAAGCCCACTTATCAGTCTAGGTATCGCTTATCGCACAATATTATTCAAACCCGAATCCTTATATAGCAAGAACAAGACCCGGGACTGATTTACCAACCCGATTCGGGAGACTACTCTCCCACAGCGAAGGGCAATGGAGTGACGTGATATTGCTGTAATCTGATTTGTCTGCCTTCCCGAAACGGGTCACAATCAGGGACGTATTGAAATATTCTCTGACCTGAGTAATTATCCCATCCGTCACAGTCCAGGCGTGTACCCAGGCAATGGAACGGGTCTGATCGAAACCCTCAACGAGCACCGTCGAGCCAAAGGCGGAGATGCGGTGGGGGAGGAAAGTGAAACTGGTGGAGTCTTCTTCGGAAGTGCCGGTGAGCAAGCGCATCAAAAACTGGTGAGTCGGCGGGCCATGGAACCACCACTCAAGATCCGAAGCGAGAATCTTCTGGACTGCCTCCGCGTCACTTATCTTTAAGGCGTCATATAGGGCGATCACCACCCCTTTGTTTTGAGTATCCTCCAGAGTTTCTTGAGGGTTAGCCAGTTCCTGAAAGAGAGCAAATTGTAGAGGAGATTGAGGGAAGCAGCTGAAATTGTTAGGAAACGAAATGGCGAGATGAAGGTTTATATAGGGAGTAAGAAGGGTATGTTTGTGATTATATGGATTGATAAGGGCACAATTGGTAATGTACGACTCTGTTGAATTTCATTCGTAAGTGATTACGTGGCGTGATTTGTGTGGCGTGGTGATTACTTTTTTTTGTAATCTAGGAGGCGAAAGAGTCAATTTTCATGCCAACTTATTTTGACAATTTGACGATTTTGACCGGACAGTCCACATACATTGCCAGCAGAGCTGCCGGCCACTTGGGCTGACTGGATCAACCAGCCCCAACAAACCGGCAGTAAAGCAGGTCGGTTTTCTAACCCCATATTTGGTGCGAATTAAAACTTGATAAAAAAATTTGACTTAAAGTGAAAAATTAATATTAATAACATATTTAGTATAACTGATATTAAAACAAAAATTTAGGACACTAATGTGACGACATTAAATGAGAGATATAATTAAATAAATCATTTAATTCTATCTTTCATTAAGGCTATCACTTAACGCTATCTAAGTTAATGTTATAGCACCAGTAGTGTTAGATAATATTATTCTATTTTTATGAGTTTCATAATTTTTTAATCATACATTTCATCAATTTTTTAATTATACATATCAGGAGTAATATATATATATATATATATATATATATATATAATATACAATTTTTTGTTTAAGCTTCTCTAGAACAATTTAAAATTTTAATTTTTTTGGTCAGTAAATACTTATCGTCACTAACCAAAAATTCATAAATCTAACCAAAATTACTTTTTGCCGTCCAAGAATGACTTTTAGATGGTAAAGAAATCATTCCGAACATGCTAAATCAAATATATTTCCAACTTGAGTTTATAACACTTTGTAATCAGGATAAGCTCTAAGTAAAAGTCAACATGACTTATTTTAAATATAAATAAAAAAACCATAGGTAGACTCATCAACATCATACCCCTGAAATGGTCAAAAACATGAATTGAACACTTCAAAAACAATGCAATTGCCAAATTTTTGCTCCATCTCATTTTAGTTTTCGTCATTTTCATTGCCTTTTTAATATTTTTTTATTTATATCTATGATGAAATAAAAATTTCACCCTTTTTAGCACGAGTTAGTTTGGTGGTATTCTCTCCTAGCTATTTCATCAAATTGGGCAATCAAAATTATTAAATAATTGATGACTAGATTAGTCTTTTAACTTTTTTTAATTTCGTTATATTGTGATCATTAACATGGTTATGAGGAACTCTACCAAGTAGTAAAATAAATTTATATAGTTTTAAAGGGTATACAACTTTTGAATTTGCAGAGAACTATTCTTGGACGAAATGTATGAAATTCAATACATACCTAGGCATTTGTAAAATGTCCTAGCTAGAACGTAATTAGATTTGGTAGGACAAAATTAGGAACATAAATGGAAATAGTGTCATACCATTAGAAAAAAAAAGGGACGTCTCTGGAGCTATATCTATGAACGAATTATTTCATTTTTAAAAAGGATTATATTTGTATATTCATTGAATTTTCAGTTTTTTAGTTGTAATGGGATATTTTAAAATTCCGCATTCACTACAAATTGAAATACCTAAGTTTCTATAAACAACTTCTCATTAATATTTCATTTATCCCAAGATCCAGACAGCCATGAACCGTCCTAAGGTGATACTTGTAATCTTTCTCTGTAATCTCACCTGGTATTAATATTTTAGGTTGAGGGTCCAACCTGATATTAATATTTGACATTCAGTATTTTTCTCCGATTTAGAAGTTTTTCATGTAAATCTTTGTATTATTTTCTCTATATATTTTATGCTAATCTCTCTCCTATATTATTCCAGACTGAGAGCTTGTGGATAAATTGAGAAACTGATCTCTATCCCAATATTTTTCAATCCAAAATTGGAAACTTTTAGTCGTGTATTTATGAAAAAATTGATCTTCATCTTGACTAGTTATCTCTTTTGATTTAACGAAATTTCAAAGTAATGCATCAATTACACGTAGCTTTATCTATATCACCAAATTATTATTACATAAAGGTTTTTATTTGCAATAAAAACAATGGGTGCACAAATATCTTTGTGTGATATATATATATATATATATATATATATATATATATATATAATGGTCTTTTGCCGCGATCATTTCTTGTAAGGATGACGACTTCCCAGAAAAAGATGCGAAATTTGAAAGAAAGAATTCTAAAATTAAATTATGTTTAAATTATTAAAACTCTCGTTGACTTGTTAGTAGAAAGAGAAGAGGAAAAAATCAATAAAATTAGCGCAATTGTTATTATTATTATTATTATTATTATTATTCAATTCAGTTATTATTATTATTATTATTCAATTCAGTTTAGTCTAATAGACAAATGAAAATTGTCGGTGGGTTTGGTAACAATTTTCTTGGCCATTGTGTCCTAACTTTTAATCCTTGGGAAATGCCAGGCCAAACACAACAAACAAACGAATAAACAAAAATAATTTAATTTAATTTAATGGATTCAAAAATAACTTATAATTTGATTTTCTTTTGGTTACTAGTGATTAAATCTAATTTTAATTGAAAATATAGTCGTTATACTTGACTTTTATCTCACGCATTAGACTCATTAACGAATAGTTTTTCAATTAAAATCTAATTTAAATCTCCACCAAACAAGCACTAAATATAAAACTAATATCGAGTGTCATAAATATTAAATATTGAATTAAGATCTATTGTCTTGAACTTGTTGTCCTCCTAATACAATTTTGACATTTCAACATACATCATCTTCTTACGAAATGGGAAGTAGTCGAAGTATAATATGTCAAAGTGTTAAAAAATATGTTAGCGTCATCTCATTTGCAAAGAAGAGATCATTTGCTGACAATATTTATGTACTTATTAAGCATCTAACTGTATCGAAATTTTTAGCATACAGAGATAAAATGGTGAAAAACAATTTGCATAATTCTTCTTTCGTTTTCAATACATTTGGATTGGAACTATTAATAACATTTTTTCCCAGAATAAGAATTAGTAATGATCAAATAACTTTTAATTTGAAAAATATAAGATGACATTGAACTAAGGCCAATTTGTGCTCTACATACAAATATGCCCCCCCATTGCATACTCAAATGAATTGTTTATGTCACCATAAATATAAATCATTAAATACTAAAATGATATAGAAGGAATTATAATTGTTTTAATATAAAATGGAGGGCAGCATGAGAATAATGAATTTTACTGCTTTCATTATTTTTCCACGTGTAACCACGGTATTCCTCCGCCACAAATGAGGACATATCAATAAACTTTCGGAGGTACCGTCCTTCTTCTACTAAAAAAAAGAATAATGAATTTTACCAAATTTTACACAAAATGAACCAAATTTAGTGTAACATTATTCATTACACCAAATTGGTGTACCATTGAAGATGCCCATATTGACTCTAATCAAACATTCATAAATTTAATCAAAAGTACTTTTTGCCATCTAAGAAATACTTATAGACTTCAAAGAAATCCTCCTGAGTACGCTAATCAAAAGTATTAACTTCAGTTAATAACACTTGTAATCACAACCTGCTCTAAGAAAAGATCAACACGACTCATTTTACATATAAAATAAATTAAAAAAACCCATAAATCTAGTATGTAGTTTAGGCAGTAATTAGCCCGATCAACATCAAACCCCTGAAATGGTCCAAAACGTGAATTGAACACTTCAAAAACAATGCAATTGCCAAATTTTTGCTCCATCTCCTCATTTTATCTTTTGTCATTTTCAGTGCATCTTTAGTATTTATATTTATATCTTTGACTAAATAAAAATTTCACCCTTTATAGCATGAGCTTGTTCGTGTCGCAACTTTTAAATTTGCAAAGGACTATACTCGAGGAAATATATGAAATTCAAAACATACTTAGGCGCTTGTAAAAGATCCCATGACGTAGTTAGAGTTGAAAGGACAAAATTAGAAACATAAATGGGACTAGTATCCTACCATTAGGAAAAAAGGGGACGTCTCTAAAACTATATCTATAGACGAATTATTTCAATATTTTGCTTTCACGCATGCTATTTTCAAATAAGGAAATAATCGGCCATTGGGATTTTGATTTGATATTGCTCAATTAAAATATGATTATATTTGTATATCCCAAATAGAATTGAATTTTCAGTTTTCTAGTTGTAATGGGATATTTTAAAATCCTACATTCATTAAAAACTGAAATCCCCTTCTTTTGTGTTTCTAGTATTTCATTTATCCCAAGTTTTAGAGAGTTATGGTCTTTCTTGGAGTGAGACTTTGTGATTCTTCTTGATAGTGTCATTCGATATTAATATTTCGGAGGTACTTGAGGGTCCAACCCAATATTAATGTTTTGGTAGGTGTAGAATATTATATGTAATTATACATTTTTACGATTTTTTATATAGTGGAATATCCGTCTTTGACATTTAGTGGGTTTTCTCCGATTTAAAAGTTTTTCCCGTAAATCTTTGTGTTATTTCTTTATATATTTTAAGCATGTTTGATTCAAATTAAAATATGATTTTAATCTAAGACAAAGTCAAACAATTGATCTTAATCACATCTTTCATTTTTTAACCATGGTGAAAATCCCATTTTCACTATATATATCTTGTTTTTTCGTTTAGAACTCTAGAATATCGCACAATGATAATGTTGGAAAATAGAATGATGAATTTAAAAATAAAGATCAAACTTACCACCCTTACCATGAATTGAATAGAGCGACAACAAGGAAATGATTAATAAAATGATCAAAAGAAAATAACACCATTGAAGACAACGCCAAGGGAAAATGGATGCAAAGTCGATTTTGTCCCACAACAGTGCCTACGGATGATGACAATCAACTCCTAAGATACAACGATTATTTTCTTGTGTTTGTAGCACTCCAAAATACAAGTACAATGAACCAAAAATTGATTTTTGTACTCCTTGAATGAATAGAAAGATAGATTTTGCGCAAAATTTTGGCTTTAGAAAAAATGAATATAATGTTATGTTATGATTGCATACATATGTATAAATGAATGTCTCAATGGTCTTATTTATAAAGGAGAAGAGGTTGTGAGTGAAGAGACACACCTCAAAACTCAACAATATTTGCCAAGAATTGCAGCTTTTGTTGTTGCTCGCTTGTCGCCCTTGAGTGGCTTGAGCATAAAAATAGAGAGTTTGTCGCTCAAGCGTTAGGCGAGTGACAGAGTTAGATGTTTTTACAGCCAGTTTTTCTCTCTTTCTTTTCAACTTTGGACCACAATTTTTCATTCATCCGGAATTAGCTTTGTTATTTCGAATATACCAAAACGATCTACTCGGCGAGTAGAACACGTTAATCTATTTATTTCAATTTGACTATCGAATCAAGTTGAAATAATTGGTCAAAATTGACACAAAAGTTACATTTTCCATGTTTTATACTTAACCAATTTCAATAATCCCCCACATGAACAGAAAATTCACAATATGCAATACATAATGCAAATGTTATGCAGACACTAGCAAATGAGTACATATGACAAGTTATAATGTCAAGATATGTGACTTGTGGCTTTGAACATTCCTTGGTTGAATACAATTGAATTTGCTATGCTAATTGGTGAACACGCGATGTCTTGAACCGTTTGTGTAAATCAAAACAATTGTACCAACACCATAACTTATCTTACCACTTCAATTCTCATGGTTGTGTTCATTTTGACACTGAACAACTCTTTATTTCATAAGTGCCTTAAGAGAATTTAAGCCTCAGATTCTTGTAGAAGACCACTTCACACTTACATAGGTGATCTCCTACCTTCTAAGGTATATGAATCATTAAAAGTATACACTTATCCTTATACACAGTTTTACTCTAGCACTTTAGATTTGTAGGAATGAGAGTAAATGCTTTATTCTAAATCTTTCATAATTTAGTTGTCCCATTGAACCAAGATCTTGATATTTCCATAAGTTTCTATAAACAACTTCTCGTTAATATTTCATTTATCCTAAGATTTAGACGACCATGAACTATCTTGGGTGAGACTTGTAATATTTCTCTGTAGTCTCATGTTTACGAAAATACCGTTCGATTTAAAATCACCGCAAGTGTATGATTCGTTACAAGTAATAAAGTAGACTTTTAGAATCCGAATTATCGATCCCACAGAGATTGAGTAGTTTAATACTAATTATCTCGACCTTAACCGAAATTAGATGAGTTTTTGATGAGCTTTATACTAAATTCTAACCGAACTAGACTATGAAAACTACTTTGGATGATTTGGTTAAACTAAATACAAATTATACTAGAATACAATATGAAAGCCAAATGCAAATTGATTAAGTTAATAAGAGAAAAACGCACTAGGATCATGAATCCCTATACAACAATCCATTTAAATCATAGTTTTACAATTTGATAACACGATTAAATATTGAAGAATTAATGTTCCTATTGAATTTAACAATCTCTTTCAAGTAATGTTAAACATATTCTATAATGCGATCCGACTATATTTTATGACGAATACAAACATAAAAGAACGCATTAACTTTTATGAACACTTAAAGATTCATATAGAGTATAGCGGTATATTTCTATCCCCTATCGGACCCCATGACAATTTATACTACGTCGAATCTATTTTCCTTCTTTTGAATGCATAAAATAGATTACCACACTCATATAATTAACGCGCGCACGGTAATTATATGGAATAAATACGTATAAATCGTTTAAACATCCAAAAACGTGTTTTTAACGTCAAAAATTTAAAACTAAAGATTAAAATATCATGTTACAAGGTTTATCGATCTCCTAATACAAGAAAAACTAGCCTAGCATGCTAAAGAAAGAAAAACAAAAGAATAAATGAAGAAACGTCATCACCCGAGTAGATATTTAATTAATTTCTTAAAGTGCTTGATGAATCTTCGCGTTATTCCTTGTGTTCTTGCTCTCCAATGTCAAAATAATCTCTAAAAGTGCGTAACCCCATTTTTCTGGTCGAGTCTAGGGTTAAAAAGAGGTCCAAGATTGATTTTTCATAAGAGATTGAATTAAATAAGGAAATCAAAATTTTCATGCCGGGATTGTACCATACGACCGCATGGTTATAAGACATGCACTAAAATTGATTACTGGAGTTCTCGGTTTCTTCCATGTGACCGCGTGGAAATAACACCATGCGACCGCATGGTTCAACATTTTTTCCCGCTGGATAGCGTTCGGTATTTTGGCCATAACTTTCTTATGCGATGTCCGATTGGGGTGATTCAAAGTGTGTTAGAAAGATAACTCAAAGAGCTACAACTTTTATTCAGATATCATCGTTTAATTCGATATTTTACCATGTCAAATATGGGTATTAATATGGGGCTAAAAATTGGTACATAACTTTTCGATTAGAAATTGACGTGTGATCATACTTTGACGATATTTCTTCCCTTTGATGTCTTCTTTCAACCAATTGATTCCTAGTACTCTTGAATCTTCATTCCATCATCCGTCACATCTACGGATTGTTTTCATGTTGTTTATTTTGATTCCCAAACTTTCGTTTTCTTTTGTTTTGGTCTTTTTTTCGCTTGTTTTCACATACTCCTCGTTATATCCATTAATGTTGTCCTACAAACAAAATTTATATCAAATTAAGCCATATTTCAACATACTTCTCATTATATCCATCAATGTTGTCCTGCAAACAAAATTTATATCAAATTAAGCCATATTTCAACATACTCATTCACAATTATCCATATTTTGTGGCTTAAATAAGTGCACAAAACGTACTTATCATCTCACCCGGTATTAATATTTTAGGTTGATTGTCCAACCTGATATTAATATTTTGGTGATGTGAGAGATTATATATAATTGTAGATTCTTTCATATATTTAATTATATGGATTTGACATTCAGTGATTTTTCTCCGAATTAGAAGGTTTTCATGTAAATCTTTGTATTATTTTCTCCATCTATTTTATGCTTATCTCTCTCCTATATTATTCCAGACTGAGAGCTTGTGGATAAATTGAGAAATTGATCTCTATCCCAATATTTTTCAATCCAAGTCTTATTTTCTGACAGGATTATGGGAGATTTTAAAACAATGAGCGTCATAGAAATGAATTCTACATTATTGTTGAATTCAAATCAGGAAAAAGTTTCTTCTTTTATAATTCTTGTTAGAAATATTAAAGAAACACTAAAAAGTTCGAAGTATAACTTCAAGAAATTTTAGCGAGCTAGGCTTGGATCAATGTCGAAAAAACAGGGATTATGCTGAACTAGACTAGGCCACCCGTGCACAACACTTTTGCCACCTCTACTCACACCAATGACACTTTTTAATCATGAAATGATTTATAAAAGATCGACGCCATTTTTTTATGCAACTATTCGTATTTTTTTTGGCACTTTTTACCATGGTGAAAATTCAATTTTCACTATATTTCTTTTGTTCTTGCCTAGAACTCTAGATCGCACGATTATAGAACAAAAATATAATCCCAAACCTACCTATCCACCTCCCACCCCACCAAAAAGTAGAGAAAAAAAATAAAGATTTGATCGGGTTGGTAGCTAGTTTTGACAGTAGCTACCTCCATCAACATCAAACCTCCATGGTCCAAAACGTGATTAATGAAGCAATGGTTTATTAGCACAAAACGTTCCTACGTCTGACTTTTAATGTGCAAAACGTCACTACATTTCATATTTTCGCATTTTCATGTTTCATTGTGAAAAACGTCATTTTCATCAATTTTTATTCAATTTCTCAATTAAAAATGAAAAAAAAAGGACAAATGTATCCTTCTATTTAAATAAAACAAAAACAAAAACAAAAACAAAATAAAGAATAAATTGTAATCATACTCCCATTTTTTTTTAAAAGTACAAATAAATCCCAAATAAATTAAATTAAAAGAATCAAAAAAGAAAGAAAAAGCTTCCTTTTCTTCCCCCTCTCCTACCCCTACCCCTACCCCTCACCATCACCACGAAAAGAAACCAGAAAATATATTTTTAGGATTAAACAAAAGATGACTTTTCTTCTCCTTTTTGTCACTGTCATTGCAAGCCTTCCACAAGCTTTCTTGAACGGGAATGACTTTTTAGAGCTTGGAAACTTTTAGTCGAGTATTTATGAAAAAATTGATCTTCATCTTGACCAATTATCTCTTTTGATTTACCGAAATTTCAAAGTAATACATCAATTACGTGTAGCTTTATCTATATCACCAAATTATTACATAAAACTCTCGTTTTTCCAACATATATGATTTGAAGCTATTTTCATCTCTCGTTGACTTGTTACAGGAAAGAGAGGGAGGAAAAAATCAATAAAATTACCGCAATTATTATTATTATTATTATTATTATGGGTAATTGGCGCAAAACGTCTCTACATTTGAATATTTTTGTGGAAAACGTCTATACCTTTCGTTTTTTGGCGCATAACGTCCCTACCTTTACCTTTTCTTACGCAAAACGTCCTTTCGTCTACCTCCTGTTAGAATGCACCATTAAAATAAAAAAAGAAGGGATTTTTATATTCTAAACATAAGGGTAAAATCGTCCAAACCCCAGCTTCACTTCAAAACTGCCTCTTCATTACGCACAACCCATTCTCTGACTAGGAAAGGAGACGACTTGGGTTTCTTCCTATCACGCCCAACCCGCCTATTCAAACTCCGTTCACCGCCATCTTCGCTCCCTTTACCGCCTCGTTGTTCACCGTTCACCGCAAAGTTGAAGCCCACAGTGAGACGAGTTGACTTGAGTGACGGTAAGAAAAATCTGGAAATGGGTTATATGATTTCTAAAATGTCTTTCGGTTTTTGGCTTAATTGAATGTTTTCATTTAGTTTTCTAGTGGTTTATCACCGCAAATAAAAAGGGAAGCGAAACACAACATTGAAATCAAACAAATAAAGAATAAAAGACATCACCAAAAATATGACGGACATGACTAATCTCCAACTTCCTTGCACAATTATTGATGATTAATTGCTCAAAAAAATTCTGTAATGATTCACTTCGGTTGCCGTTTTTCCGTCTGCTTTTTGTGTGTATAAATAATTAATTTCAACAGCCGACAGCCCCATTTTTGTTTTTGCAGCAGTTGCCCTTTTTTTTTTCTTACTTATGTTGGCGTGTATATATATATATATATTCAGCAAAATGGCAGCCCTTTTTTTTTTATTTATGGTTATGTCTATATAATCTTCTCACCAGCAACCGTTTTCTCTGTATATAAAATCAATCACGATTCACGAGCCGCAATGTTTGACTCCAATTGTTCCTACAATTTCGATCGTTTGCCGTGTATATATAATTCTCCTTTCTATCTGCGTGTATATATGTATTTGTTTCCAGCAACAGCCCAATGTTTTCTCCAACAACATCCAGCTTTTGTTCCCCTCTTTGTCGTCTTCGGTGCACATATATGTGTGTATCTTTTGCAGCCACCGACTTGTATTTTATTTCCCAAAGTCGCTTCCCATTTTTTTCCCTGCGTGAAGCACTGTGAAGTTATGGGGTTTGGACGGTTTTACCCTTATATTTGGAAAATAAAAATCTCATTTTTTTTATTTAACGATGCATTCTAATGAGAGGTGGACGGAATGATGTTTTGCGCAAGAAAAGGTAAAGGTAGCGACGTTATGCGCAAAAAAATGAAAGGTAATGACGTTTTCCACAAAAACCTTCAAAGATAGGGACGTTTTGCGCCAATTACCCTATTATTATTATTATTATTATTCAATTCAGTTTAGTTTAATAGACAAATGAAAATTGTCGATGGGTTTGGTAACAATTTTCTTGGCCATTGTGTCCTAACTTTTAATCCTTGGGAAATGCCAGGCCAAATACAATAAACAAAAATAATTTAATTTAATGGATTCAAAAATCACTTATAATTTGATTTTCTTTTGGCTACTAGTGCTTTCCATAATGATACCCTGAAATTTGATACCATGTGACAGCAATGTCCATAATACATGTCGACTATGTTATGATCACACCAATAATATTATAATCAGTAATTTCAACTTTAAACTTTTTATTATATATTTTCTGGTTTTACATTCAAGGAAGAGAGTTAAACACTGAATTAGCTCATTTGTATCTAATCGAATCATCTCAATTGTTAAGGACAATCCAAAGTCTTTCCCGGTTGACTCGTGAAAGGTGAATAGGATTCTTTCGCAGTATCAATATGTTACTATCCAGATTCTGAATAAAAATTTGACAAGTATTTTAATTTGATTTGCAGCCTTAAGATTTATAGTCTTCATAATGTCAAATTTGCAGAAAAGTAGAGATCACACTACATGTATTTTCAATTTAACCAAACAAGCACATGTAATTTCTATATAACATGACAGAATAGGGACGCGTAGATTAAAACTAATATCGAGTGTCAAAAGTATTAAATATTGAATTAAGATCTATCGTCCTGAACTTGTTGTCCTCCTATTACAATTTTGACAATTCAATACACTACATCTTCTTACGAAATGGGAAGTGTCAAATGAGAAGTAGTCGAAGTATAATATGTCAAAGTGTCAAAAAATATGTTAGTGTCATCTCATTTACAAAGAAGAGATGATTTGCTGATATTTCAAAAATATAGTGAGGCTGCAACCAATGTATGACAATATTTATGTACTTGTTAAGCATTTAACTGTATAGAAATTTTTAGCATACGTGGTGATAAAGTGGCGAAAAACAATTTGCATTCTTCTTTCATTTTCATTTCATTTGGATTGGAAATGTTTAGATAAATTTTTTCGAGAATAAGAATTAGTAATTGTTTTGTTGTAATTTTCAATTGCGGCTTCCACCCACACTAGGCTTAACGCATCTAATTATAATTGTTTTAATATAAAATGAAGGGCAAAATGAGAATAATGAATTATACCAAATTTTACACAAATGAACAGCGTTAAACCGAATTTGGTGTAACGTTATTTGTTATCCCATTAAAATGAGATCAATATTGAAAGACACGTGGAAGCATCATGGGAGGACACTTGGCAAACAGAAAATCGAAGATGGCTAAAATCCACTTCGACCGAAGTACCCAAGGGAAGGACCAACGTCGTTGCCAAAGTGTCTGATAAGGGGAAATTGGAGTATACACTTCAGGCTAAGGTGCCTTCTTTGTTCAAACCGGAGTCTCATACCAAAGTCTCATCTCCTAACTGCCTAATGCCCCTTTTACCGAAATCCTCAGAGGGAACAAATCTAAATTGATAGGATGAGGCCACGTGTCACGAGTCTGATATCGACATCTGTTGACAACATTTTTTGGGGTCAACAGATTGGCGCCGTCTGTGGGAAACAAATAGTTAAACCACGAGAATCCTGTAAACGAAGGCTAATTGTCCTTTGCAAAAGGAAGATCATATTCCCCTTGAAAAAAAGGAAAGTTCTTGAATAAAGAACCACTGAGAATGATAGTAAAATGCAGAGTCAGCGTATTTTCCCCTCGAAAAAGTTGGAAAAAATAACTAGCTTGAGACCTATCATCAAAAGAACACAATGAGTGCCAATGAAGGAGATCAGCATCTCGAAGGGCTAAGGAAAACCCTGAACAAGGGGAACCCTCACATATAATGCCTACGTCCCGCCACAGGTTTAACTAGCAATAGATTGACGCCATCTATGGGAAACAAACAGTTAAACCACGAGAATCCCGTAAACAAATGCTAACCGTCCTTGCAAAAGGAAGATCATATCCCCTTTGAAACAAAGGAAAGTTGTTCTTGAATAAAGAACCACTGAGAAGGATAGTAAAACGTAGAGTCAGCGTATTTTCCCCTCGAAAAAGTTGGAAAGAATAACTAGCTTGAGAACTATCATCAAAAGAACACAATGAGTGGAAATGAAGGAGAATCAACATCTTGAAGGGCTGAGGAAAACCCTGAACAAGGAGAACCCTCACATATACTGCCTACGTCCCGCCACAGGTTTAACCAGCAACAGAGACGCGAGCCCCCAACGTGGGTCAAGGTTGGCTGCCAGAATTAGCAGAGAGGTAGCTACTATAGCCGAAAATATGTAGAATATCACTCAACAGAACCGTGCCATGCACGGAATGCTAATGGGCATGCAGGCTCAAGGGGGGTATCCTAACCCTCCAAACACTGCACAAGGAGATAGGTTTTACCAAAATAACCCATACGATAGAGCAACAGTCATATGGGAGGTTAGCTTCCATATCAGTATGAACGCCCCTTGGAAAGGAAGGTTGAAGTCGACTCTTCCACCAACTACGCTGACGAGCTTTCCCAGGAAGCACCATATGACTACCACCAAACTATGATTCAGACGTACATGGGAGGTCACCAAGGAGAACCAGAAACGTCTTTGATAGAATCTCTGATCCGCCTAGAAATAGGATGAATCAACACCCTCAGGAACTTAGGAATAGGCCAATTGATCAACCTTGGTTCGAAAGGCAAATCGAACCACTCCACGAAGAAGTAAGACCTCTGCCTAGAAATACGCGTGAGAGGAGGGACCAAGCCAGGAATCAAGTCGGCCCGTCCCCGCCACTTCTGAACATGCCTATCAGGAAGGACCAAAATTCTAATGAACCACAGAGGTCCTGCGACCTTGACGACGATGACGATACTTTACCATTCTCTCAAGAAATCCAAAGTGCTCTAGTGTCGAACCACTTCACGTTGCCTAAAATACCAAAATATGAAGAAAGAGGAAACCTTGCAAAGCACCTAGACTATTTCAAAACTCACATGAGTTTGAAGGGTAGCCATGAACTACAGAGCTTTCCACCCCACTTTGAGCGGAGCAACCAAAGTATGGTATAACAGGCTACAAGCATTCGAAGTTGGCTTGATTTCAAGAAAGCGTTCCTCAAATGTTTCGCTACTAGCAAAGAAGGTGAGGGCCCAATCCAACACCTTCAGGACATAAGGCAACAGTAAGGAGAATCACTAAAAACCTTCATGTCCCGGTTCATGAACGAAATGACGTACTGTATCCAGGTTTCCGACAAGAAAGCCCTCACTGCCTTAAGATGGGGCCTGGATATAAACTCTCTCTTCTGGAGAGATTTACAAAACAAAGACCTAACCAGCTATGATGCCTTGCTAGAAATGATAAGGTGGGAAATCATCAACGAAGAACTAAGGGACCACTACAATAGGGCAAGCCGAGGTCTCCCACCTCCCCAAATGCGAAGAGGACGAGGTCCTACATCCCACCTGATAGACCATCAAGGCGAGCAATCAAATCTTAATCCAGGAGAAGCCCTAGCTGCCGCCACATTAAATGCAATTTCAAATTTGGCTTATGAAGAAGTCAATCCCAACCTAGAACAACAAGAGGGACTCCCTCTATCGCCAACACGCGGATCAAGAGGTAGATGAAGGAACGTCAGACCTAGAAATAGGAACGACACCCCTTATTGCTCCTATCACCGTACTTATGGCCGCAGCATCACGAGGTGCTGGGACTTGGCGAGACAACACAATAACCAAGGAGAGAATCAACACATGAATGCACCACCTCGACGAGGTCGACAACATAACTACAAAAATTCGAGATAACACAAGGCATAAACTGGAGTTCTTACAAAAGATATTATTGTGAAAACACTTTGTTCTTATAATCATTGTAACTTTGCAATATTATAACGGATAAAACGTTAAATCATTCACAAAATTCTTATTTATACGACACGATAATCATTCGTTGGTAATCTGACTCGTCTTTATATTCCGATTCTGGTCATCATTTCCGGCCATCTCGCCGAAGCTTATGCACGGGTCACGAGTCTGATATCGATATCTATTGACAACATTTTTTGGGGTTAATATTATTCATTACACCAAATAAGCCATTGGAGATGCCCTTATTGACTCTAATCAAACATTCATAAATTTAATCAAAAGTACTTTTTGCCATCTAAGAAATACTTTTAGACTTTAAAGAAATCCTCCTGAATACGCTAATCGAGAATATTTTCAACTCCAGTTTATAACACTAGTAATCATGACCTGCTCTAAGAAAAGATCAACACGACTCATTTTACACATAAAATAAATTTGAACAAAACCCATAAATCTAGTATATAGTTTAGGCAGTAATTAGCCCGATCAACATCAAACGCCTGAAATGGTCCAAAACGTGAATTGAACACTTCAAAAACAATGCAATTGCCAAATTTTTGCTCCATCTCCTCATTTTACCTTTTGTCATTTTCATTGCATCTTTAGTATTTATATTTATATCTTTGATTAAATAAAAATTTCACCCTTTTTTAGCATGAGATTGTAGGTGTCGCAACTTTTGAATTTGCAAAGGACTATACCCGAGGAAATATATGAAATTCAAAACATACTTAGGCATTTGTACAAGATCCTATGACGTAGTTAGAGTTGAAAGGACAAAATTAGGAACATAAATGGGACTAGTATCGTACCATTAGAAAAAATGGTACGTCTCTAAAACTATATCTATAGACGAATTATTTAAATATTTTGCTTTCACGCATGCTATTTTCAAATAAGGAAATAATCGGTCATTGAGATTTTGATTTGATATTGTTCAATTAAAATATGATTATATTTGTATATCCCAAATAGAATAGAATTTTCAGTTTTCTAGTTGTAATGGGATATTTTAAAATCCTACATTCATTAAAAACTGAAATCTCCTTCTTTTGTGTTTCTAGTATTTCATTTATCCCAAGTTTTAGATAGTTATGGTCTTTTTTGGAGTGAGACTTGTGATTCTTCTCTATAGTCTCATTCGATATTAATATTTCGGATGTACTTGAGGGTCCAACCCGATATTAATATTTTGGTAGGTGTGGAATATTATATGTAATTATACATTTTTACGATTTTTAATATAGTGGAATATCCGTCTTTGACATTTAGTGGGTTTTCTCCGATTTAAAAGTTTTTCACGTAAATCTTTGTGTTATTCCTTTATATATTTTGAGCATGTTTGGTTCAAATTAAAATCTGATTTTAATCTAAGACAAAGTCAAGAAATCAATATTAACCACATCTTTCATGGGTTCCACAATTTTTCAACCACACATTTCAAAAACTTCTATCACAATCTACTAAAAAGTTTAATTCTAATCCCCACAAAATACGCTCTTTATATTATTCTCCAGACTGAGCCTGTGGATAAAATTGAGAAATTGATCTCTATCCCAATATTTTTCAATCCAAGTCTTATTCTCCAAGAGGATTAGGGGAGACTTTAAAACAAGGAGCATCATAGAAATGAATTCTACATCAGTGCTGAATACCAATGAAGGATTTTTTTTTCCTTTTATAGTTCTTATTAGAAATATTAAAGAAATACTAAAAAGCTCAAAGTCTATGCCAAACTTAAAGAAATTTTAGCAGGAGGGCTACATTTGGATTGAAATGGAAAAAATAGGGATTGTATTGAACTAGACCAGGCTACCCATGACACTTTTTACCACCTTAGCACCTCACTTACATCAAGGAAACTTTTTAGAGAGATGCTAAGTGTACAAAAAAAATTGTACAAAAATGGTTGACAAAGGTCAAGTGGGGCCCCCTATTGGAGGGGTGGATACAATTTCTTCATACAAATAGAATAATTGAACTTTTTAATGATGAAATGATTTAGAAACAATCGACACCATTTTTTATTCAACTATTCGTATTCTTCGGCATTTTTTAACCATGGTGAAAATCCCATTTTCACTATATATCTTGTGTTTTTGTTTAGAACTCTAGAATATTGCACGATGACAATGTTGAAAAATAGAGTGATGACTTTAAAAATAAAGATCAAACTTACCACCCTTACCGTGAATTGAACAGAGTGACAACAAGAAAATGATTAATAAAATGATCCAAAGAAAAGAACACCACTGAAGACAACGCCAAGGGAAATGGATGCAAAGTCGATTTTGTCCCGCAACGATGTCTACGGATGATGATAATCAACTCCCAAAATATAACGACTATTTTCTTGTGTTTGTAGCACTCCAAAATAGAAGAACAACGAACCAAAAATTGATTTTTGTACTCCTTGAATGAATAGAAAGACAGATTTTGTGTAGAATTTTGGCTTTATAAAAGATGAATATAATGTTATGTTATGATTGCATAGATATGGATAAATGGATGTCCCAATGGTCTTATTTATAAAGGAGAAGAGGTTGTAAGCGAAGAGACACACTCCAAAACTCAACAACTTTTGCTAAGGATCGCAACTTTTGTTGTCGCTCGCTTATCACTCTTGAGTGGCTCGAGCATAAAAAATAGAGAGTTTGTCGCTCAAGCGCTAGGCGAGCGACAAAGTTGGACTTTTTTACAGCCAATTTTTCTCTCTTTCTTTTCAATTTTGGACTGCAATTTCTCATTCATCCAGAATTAGTTTTGTTATTTCAAATATACTAAAACGATCTACTCGACGAGTAGAACACATTATTCTATTTATTTCAATTTGACTATCGAATCAAGACAGAATAATTGGTTAAAATTGACACAAGTTACTTTTTTCCATGTTTTATACTCAACCAATTCCAATAATCCCCCACATGAATAGAAATTTCACAATATGCAATACATAATGCAAATGTTATGCAGACACTAGCAAATGAGTACATATGACAAGTTATAGTGTCAAGATATGTGACTTGTGGCTTTGAACATTCCTTAGTTGAATACAATTGAATTTACTATGCTAATTGGTTAACATGATGTCTTGAACCGTTTGTGTAAATCAAAACAATTGTACCAACACCATAACTCATCTAACCACTTCGATTCTCATGGTAGTGTTCATTTTGACACTGAATAACTCTTGATTTCATAAGTATTTTAAGAGAATTTAAGCCTCAGATTCTTGTAGAAGACCACTTCACACTTACATAGGTGATCTCCTACCTTCTAAGGTATATAAATTATTAAAAGTATACACAGTTTTACTCTAGCACTTTAGATTTATAGGAATAAGAGTAAGTGCTTTATTCTAAATCTTTCATAATTTAGTTGTCCCATTGAACCAAGATCTTGGGATTTCCAATCTACAAGGTTGGATTTTCGCTATGGTAATTCCATTGTCCCATTGAACTTAGATCTTGGGATTCCAAATCTATAAAGTTGGGTTTTCGCTACGATGATTCCATTCAATAGGCTTTAGATCCATTCGATAGGCTTTAGACCCATTCTCCTCGAAAGATAGTATATTTGATCTCTTGTAAGTTTCTTAGTCAAAGGATCCGCTATGTTTTCTTTTGATTTAACATAGTGAATTGAGATTATACCATTTGATATCAATTATTGAATGGTTTTATGTCTCCGACAGATATGTCAAGATTTATCATTATATATACTATTTTGTGCTGCAATTGCTGATGGATTATCACAATATATATTAATCGCAGGTACCGATTTTTTCTAACATGGAATATCTTCAAGAAAATTACGAAGTCATTCCGCTTCTTTTCCAATTTTATCTAAAGTAATAAACTCATATTCCATCGTGGATCGGGCTATACCAATTTACTTAGATGATTTTTAGGACACAACTCCACCTCCAATGGTAAATACATAACCACTTGTAGACTTTGAATCCTTTGTGTCTGATATCTAATTCGCATAAGTATATTCTTTTAGCACTACAGGATATCTTAAGTAGTGTAATCTATAACCAACAGTGTGCTTTAAGTATTTAAGAACTCGAGTTCATGCCTTCCAATGGTCAATACTCGAATTATTTGTAAATCTACTCAATTTGTTGACTACATATGCTATATCCGGACGCGTGCAGTTGGTAATGTATATCAAACTGCCTATAAGACTTGACTATTCCAATTGAGATACGGGATCACCACTATTTTTGGTTAAGTGTAAACTTAAATTTACTGGTGTCTTAACCGATTTATCGTCATACGCCTTAAATTTATTAAGTAAAGCTTTAATATAGTGTGATTGAGACAATAACAAACCATCAAGTGCCTTAGAGATTTTAATCCCTAATATTACGTCTGCAACTTTCCTATCTTTTATGTCAAAATGTTTTATCAACATTTTATTGGTTGAGGAAATAATGATTGAATTATTTTCCATAATTAGCATATCATCAACATATAGACATACAATCACGTATTCGTTAGGTGTGTTTTTAATGTAGACACATTTGTCACATTCATTAATTTTGAACCTATCTGATAACAGAGTTTTGTCAAATTTTTCATGTCATTACTTCGGTGCTTGTTTTAATTCATACAAAGATTTTACAAGTTTACACACATTCTTCTCATTTTTTGAAGCAACAAACCCTTCAGGTTGTTCGACACATTTTTTTTTTCTAATTCACCATTTAGAAATACAGTTTTAACATATATTTGATGTATTTTAAGATTTTGTAATGCCGCGATTGCAATCAATATACATATAGAAGTGATCCTAGTAACAGGTGAATAGGTATCGAAGAAATCTAGTCTTTTTTTGTCTATACCGTTTGACTACTAATCTAGCATTATATTTGTCTATTGATCTATCCTAGTTCAATTTCTTTTTGAAGATCCACTTGTAGCCTAAAAATTTGTTTACCGGAGGGAGTTCAACCAATTTCCAAGTATGGTTATTCATGATGGATTCAATTTTACTATTAACCGCTTCGTTCCAGAAAGGAGTTTAGGAGAGAACATTGCTTCATCAAATCTCCTCGGATCATTTTCTAGTAGATGTGTTAGAAATTCTAAACCAAAGGTCTTATAAATCATTTGTCTTTTATTGTGCCTTGGATCTTCATCTACTTGATGATTACCATCTTCTTGATGGTTTCCATTTGTAGCATCGTAAGTTCGTTTGTGTGAGTTTATTTTTTCCCCTTGTAATGAAAGATATATTCAAAGATATGATTTGCATAAAGAATAGCTTTAACCCACGAGTTTTGAGGTAAGTCTGAACTAATCAACATTGCATTCATCATTTTCTTAAGGGTTCAATTTTTATGTTCAGCAACCCCATTAGATTGATGTGAGTATGGTGCTGTGGTTTAATGAATAATTTCAGATTCTGAACAAAATTCTTCAAACGGAGCGACATATTCTCCACTTCGATCACTACGAATTGTCTTTATTCGTTTGTCAAGTTGATTTTCAATTTCGGTTTTATAGTATTTAAACACTTTCAAAGTTTAATCTTTGATTTTCAAAAAGTATACATAGCTGTAACATGTACAATCGTCTATGAACATTATGAAATACTTTTTACCACCTTTTGTTTGTACAATCTTTAAATCACATATATCTGTGTGAATAAATATCAAAGATGTTGTGCTTCGTTCAACCGAATGAAACGGTGTTTTGACAAACTTAGACTGTACACAAATTTTGCATTTTCCATTAGTATAAAAATGCATACTAGGTAATAAACTTAAATTCATAAACTTTCATATAAAATTGAAGTTTGTATGTCCTAATTTTATTTAGAAGAAGATATTTTGTTCCTTGAGTTATTCAGTACAAAGGTAAAGGCATTCACTTACTACCTTGTATGTATTCTTGAGTTCATTAATTTAAACTCATTAACTTTCAGAAGAAGATATTTTATTCCTTGAGTTATTCGGTACAATGGTAAAGACATTCATTTTGAATAGTCCATCTTTTACATGACATTTTCTTTTATACATATTATTCTTGGTAAATATAAACTTATCAGATACAAATATTAATTTAGAGTCATTCTTGCTTAATAAAGAATTTGACACTAAGTTCTTGCAAATATTCGGCACATGAAGAGCGTTGTTAAGGTTGAGTTCCTTGCTCGATGTCATCTTCAAAATTACTTTGCCTTGTCCTTTCACTTTTGAACTGGAAAATTTTTTCATGAACAACTTTTCACCCTCGGTTGGAGTGTAGGAAGAAAACATTCCTTTGTCGGCAAATATGTGACGGATAGCACCCGTATCTACCCACCAATCCATGAGATTTCCAACATTGTTCTGTTTTGAAATAAGGCCCGATAGGTTTATATCTGATATACCATCAGATATGACATAGATTCAGTGATATTAACTAGGGCTTGCTTCTTAAGTTTGCGACGATCAATGAACGATGTCTATCTTTTCCACAATTATAGCAATTGTCTTTGACTTTCTTTGCATTCTTCTTAGAGGGTTTGACGGAATGCTTTCTTTTCTTGCTCTTGTTATTTGATTCCACCACATTAGCCTTCACTTGTGGTATTTGACTCCCAACACACTTATCCTAATTTCTGTTATCTTCTTCAATTCTCAATAGGACGATGAGTTCTTCAATATTCATTTCCTTGGGCTTGGGCTTGGGCTTTTGCTTAAGATAATTCTTATAGTCCCTCCACATGAGTGGAAGTTTCTCGATAATTGCAGTCACTTAAAATGATTCACCTAGAGACATGTTCTCTATGGGAAGGTCATGGAGAACTACCTGCAATTCTTGTACTAGACTGATGACCATCTTTGAATCTACCATTTTGTAATCCAAGAATTTTCCCAAAATAAACTTTTTAGTTCCCGCGTTCAGTTTTATACTTTTTCTCCAAAGACTCTCATAGTTCCTTTGCAGATTTTTTTGGAGCAATATATGTTATACAACACATTTATTCAATCCATTCAGCATGTAGTTCTTACATAAGAAGTCTGAATGTTTCCAAGCATTCAATGCTATCAATGAAGATCTATTGTTTTCCCTTTCTTGCACGGTGATAGTATCTTCATTTAAGAATTTTTACAAATTTAGGGTTGTGAGATAGAACAATATTTTTCGTTGCCATCATTTGAAATCAACCCTAATAAAATTTTCCGATCTCTCTTTATGTGAAACGAAAATTGTATGAACGATGGGAGGGGCAACCGCAACTGGAGGGATTGCAACTGTAGGAACAATTCCTTCAAAAGTTCCCATTTTCGAAGTATCATTTGAAATAGTGCCGTATTGTTAATCTTATTCATTTCTTTTTACACGAAACATAAGATAAACCACAAATCAAAATCTTAAAAGGAGTAGAGGAAGTTAAATCGAATTGTAATCAGTTTAACTGCATAAACCAAAGAATAAAGTTATCACTCCAAAAAATTCGACTTAAGAATGTTGGAAAATAGAGTGATGACTTTAAAAATAAGATCAAACTTACCACCCTTACTGTGAATTGAGCGAAGCAATGACAGGGAAATGATTAATAAAATGATCAAAAGAAAAGAACATCACTAAAGATAATGCCAAGTGAAATGAATGTAAAAGTCAAGGCAAGAGTTGAACACTTTGTCCTTAACTTTATTTCGCCCTACAACAGTGTCTAAAGATGATGACAATCAACTCCCAAGATACAACGACTATCTTCTTGTGTTTGTAACACTCTAAAACATAAGAACAACGAACCGAAAATTGATTTTTGTACTCCTTTTTGAATGAATAGAAAGGTAGATTTTATGCAGAATTTTGGCTTTAGAAAAGATGAATGTAATTTTATGCTATAATTGCATAGCAATGGGATGAATATATTGATGTCACAAGGGTCTTATTTATAGAGGATGAGAGACTGTGAGTGGAGACACACGACAAAACTCAGTAACCTTTGCCAAGGGTCGTAACTTTTGTTGTCGCTCGCTTGTCGCCCTTGAGTCGCTCGAACGTAAAAATCAAAGAGTTCGTCACTAGCTTGTCGCTCGAACAATAACCTCCTCGCTCGAGTGCTAGGCAAGCGACAGTGTTGGACTTTTTTCTAGCCAGTTTTCCTCTCTTCCTTTTCAACTTTGGACCATAATTTTTCATTCATTCGGAATTGATTTTGTAATTTCAAATATACCATAACGATCTACTCGACGAATAGAACATGTTAGTATACTATTTCAAAATTTTGACTACCTGATTAAGTTCGAATATTTGGTCGAACTTGACATAGAACTCACTTTTTTCTCATGTAACCAATTCCAATAGATAACATAAAAATATAACCCCAAACCTACCCATCACCTCCCACACCCACTGCATAAAGAAAAAAGATAGAAGAAAAATAAGCAGTTGATGTGGTTTGCAGCTAGTTTTGACGTCCAAGAAATGGTCCGCAACACGGTCAGTTATGCAATCAAATGGTGGACAATTAGTCAATTAGATTAGTGCTTTACAATTGATACTCTCTTTTAAACATTTTTATTAAAAAAATTAGTTTCCATATATGATGATCATTGACATGATTATGAGGAACTCTAGCAAGTAGTAAGATTCATTGATTATACAAAATTTATTCAGATAGTTTTAAAAGTTAGCTCGTGCAACTTGTGAATAACTTGAAATTTCTAGCAAGCTAGCTAGGAAATAGTATTAGAAGTTGTTCGCCTTTTTATATTTCCTAGAGAATTAAGGAGGACACTGAAAAATTTGATCATCCTTAAGTTTGGTATGCAATCAAATAGTCGGCACATTTGAGTTGAAAAAAAAATGTTACTCGTTCGTTAATGGCTTTCGCAATTCATCACTAAAAATCTCATTCATATGCATTCCTAACAAGCAATAGGGTATAATATTATAATGATAACTCGCTATATTTTAAATTATTTTCAAATAGTTGCTGTAATTTAAAAATTAATTTTTAGTGGTAATTGAACTTTAAAATATCTTCGAATATTTCTTCTTGCGAAGGAGAAGAAGAAAGAGTTCACGAGAGAAGAATTGTGAAATGCATGCTGTTATCCCATTAAAATGAGATTGCCATTAAGAGACGTGGAAGCATCATATAAAGACACTTGGCATAAAAAAAATTAAGAAATGCCACATCTGCTTTAGCCGAAGTGCCCAATGAAGGTTCCGAAGTACTCATCTTCAGGCCAATGTGCCTCTATTTTCAAGCCGAGCTGCCATCATACAACATGACGAAGTGCCTGATGTAACCGCTGAACCTTTCTGCCGAACTACTCTACGTCCAAGACCTCACCTCAATACACCGAGGTCTTCAATGCAAACAAATCTGAGGAATATCTTTGAGAATGACTGATGGGATGTTTTGTATTGATTAGCTTTAGGCTAGGAATATGGCGACTAACCCCTTGTCAATGTAATAAATTTAGTGAATGAGTAATTGGAGGTCTAGATGGATAAGATGTTGCCACATGGATATGATCTCAAGATGGACACCTCGGCTCCTTGCTATAAATAGCAAGTCTTGTAACATTATTAAGGATGCTGAACTGAATATTCAAAATAGTTGATATTAGAACTCCATACAAAACGAAATATACATCTTCATTGTCTTATTCTTATAGATATTGTCATATTACAAATCTTGTTTGCAATCAAACCAAAAATCACCCGTTGATATTCCGACTCGTCTTTTCCTATCACGATTCTGATCATCGCCTCCGGCTGATTCGTCGAAATTTTTCCACGTGTCACAAGTCCAATATCGATATCTGTTGACAACATTTTCTGGGGTCAACAGATTGACGCCGTCTATGCGAAACTAACAGTTAAACCACGAGAATCCCATGAACAAAAAGCTATCAATCCTTGCAAAAGAAAAATCCTGTCCTTTTGATAAAAAAAAATGGGGTTGTTCTTGATTAAAGAACCACTGAAAAAGGATATTATATACGAGAAATCAGCGTATTATCCCTCTTGGAAAATTTGAGAAGATCGACTTGTTTAGGAACGGTTGCTAGAAGAACATGAGTGCAAACGAAGAAGAAGCAGCACCTCGGAGAACCGAGAAAAACCCCGAACAAGGGAAACCCTCACACACAATCCCTACATCTCGCCATAGACTCAACCAACAACAAAGGCGTGGGTCCCGAGGTGGTTCAAGAGTAGCTGCCAAGCTTAGCAGAGATGTGGTTACCATGGCCGAAAATATGAGGAACATTGCTCAGTAAAATCATACCATGAATGAAATGCTAATGAACATGCAAGCTCAGGGGGGATATCCTAATCATCCAAATGATATGCAAGGATATGGATTTTATCAGGATAACCATATGACGAAGTTAATAGCCAAATGGGAGGCCACCTCTCGTATCAGCAGGAGGAATCCCTGAAAAGGGAGGTCGAAGTTGACTCTTTGACTAACTATGCTGGCGAGCCCCCCATGAAACGCCTTATGACTTCCCACCAAATTATGATTCAGACGTCCATTCGACAGAATCTCTGGTCCGCCTAAAAATAGGCCGAATCAACCTCCAGCGCCTAGGAATAGACCAATGGAACAAACTCGGTTTGAACCACTCTTCGAGGAAGTGAGACCTCCACTTAGAAATAGGCGTGAGAGAAGTGACCAAGCAAGGGATAAAGCTGGACGATCCCAACCACTTCGGGATATGCCCATCAAAGAAGATCACGACTCAGACAAGCCACAGAGGTCATGCGACCTTGATGACGATGATGATACTTTACCATTTTCACAAGAAATTCGAAGTGCTCTAGTGCCTCACCACTTCACGCTACCCAAAATACCAAAGTACGAAGGGAGAGAAAATCCTACAAAGCATCTCAACACTTCAAAACTCATATGAGTTTGAGAAGCTCCACTCCAGCCATGAAGTGTAGAGCTTTTCACCTCACCCTGAGCGGAGAAGCCGAAGTATGGTACAACAAGATGCAAGCAGGCAGCATCCGAAGCTGGCCTGACTTCAAAAAACCATTCCTCAAATTTTTCGCCACCAGCAAAGAAGGTGAATGATCAATTCAGCACCTCCAAGAAATGAGGCAGCAACAAGGAGAATCGCTGAAGAGGGCCTGCGCCTCTGTAGCAGCTCCGAAAGCCCTTGCCATCTGGTTCACGATCACCGTAAAGACATTGGTAGGGTCGCTGTTTTGGATAAAGTTTTGCCACATCTCCATCCAATACTTGTAAAAGTTGGAGGTGGCAGTTTAGACTTCTGCTGAAAGCATTGAAAGAACTTTTGGGGCTAACTCGTCATTCCACTGGGATGGAAGCAACTTGGTCCTAGTAGACCCCGAAGTGGAGGAATCACTGGCTATCCTCGGCCTCTTTGTTGGAGCAGACCTTGTGGATCTAGTCGGACTCTTCGTTTGTATAGTCCAAGGTGACTCAGATGGCCTCTTCTGGCCAATTGGGACAGCAATAAAAGAAGCACCTAGAAGCATCTCCCCCACTGGGACTTCGGAGCGAGGTGGAGGACAGTCATTTGAACCTCCAGCCCCATCATCCCTAAGCACCCGAAATTTCTTCTTGGGTACCTCCTCCATGGGCTTCTTGCCCTTGTCAATTGGAAAAGTAGCAATACCTTCCTAAGAAGTAGTCTCCTTGATGACCTTCTCAATTTCCTCCCTCACCTTCCTTTCACTAACAATGTTGCCCTTCAAACCATTCCTTCCTGCAGTGGAGATGGCAACAATGATAGTAGCCATATCAGGAGTAGGGTACCTCTTCTTTTCAAAATTCTCTGCAAAACAAAGAGACCGGGTCAGCAATCACACATTAGAAGAATGTGCTAAGTTAAAAGCAAAGTGGGTATACCTCTTCTGGCCATTAAGTTGAAGTCTTCAAAGAATCGTCGAATGACGATGAGCCTGTCATACTCTCTAGATGAAGCTGGGCATAGATAGATGTCCCTGACTTGATCAAGCTCCCTTGGGGTCAGCTCAAAGCGTTCAACCATGTCTGCAAAACATTTTGAATAATTAGTATCAACTTCAAAAATGTCTACGAGAGACACTCAAGGTGTAGGCACTCACTAGCTTTGAAATATGAAGTGGGTACTTTGACGTGGGGGACTATGTCACCCTCAACCTCTTCCTACTTTTCCCTCACCCAAAACTAGGATTCTTTCTGCCCTTTGATGGATGAGGGAAGTTTGATAACAAAAAGGGGAGTGCGACCCCAGGGACACAAGGAATACCACTCCTTAGAATCCCCATTTCCTAAGGATCGAGGTTGAAAAATGGTTTGAATAATGTGGAGAGGCATGTCCTCACCTAGTGAGGTCTCCCAAAGGAGATAAGACCCCACTAATTGAGCCCAAGCGTTAGGTACGAATGGGTGGGGGTAAGTCCATATAACCTAAGGACTACCCGGAAGTAAGGATGAAGAGGTAGGCGAAGTCCTGCTTTAAGTAGGTTTTCTATAATAGGGATACAACCCGACTTAGGGTAGCAGACGCGCTCCTCGAGAGAAGGAGTGAGAAGCTCTATATCGTAAGGGATGTAAAATTTTTCCCTAAGTTGAACTAATCGAGTGGGAATGATGTTTGACTGTATTTTTGAGGCCCCCATACACCATCGAAATTGACCTCCCTAGGCGAGGGACCCTGCTCGATCATAACTAATTTCATGAGTTCACAGGTACTTATCAGATTTAAACCCAACTCTTTTGCAATCTCAGCAACGTCTAACCTATCAAAGGTAGAGGACATAAGGTTAAAAAGAAATCGAGAAGTCTGTCATTCTTAATAGTTACAAATGTAAACGAAAAATGGCCAGAAAAAAGGGTCATCGGGATACTTTCAGTCAGCAAGAAAACCGGTTGAAGATGAAAAGAATGAGAGTTTGAGAAAACTTGATGGCACAAATCACGCGAAAGTAACAAAAAAAAACTTCTCTGCCTTCACTCAGCCTTCTATAGGCAGAGGCAACAGACCTCAGTCGCTAGATGGCGATCTTGGCCATCCAACCGTTCAATAGGAGATTTAATCCGAAATGTCCGTCACTTCGGACGCTTGGTCTTCTATGGTTTAGATTGCGATGTGAACCCTACGTGCATCAATGCGCAGATCCGACTACAGACATTCTGGCAACAACCATCATTGTGTATTAATGGCAGCGATGATTGTATGTATCGAAAGTTGAACTGCCGCAGCAGCCTTTTGTAGACGTACGAAATGACAGCTAATTATTATGGTGCAATTATTAATGACTCCTCGTGTTCACCATAATCACAATCCCAAGTCTCCTCAAATTCATTGCCAACAACCTCTTGCATTCAACCGATGTTTGACACCTCGGCTTAAGCACCAACAACTTCGGCATAACTCACTTTGGTTCTTCGCACTTCGGTCATAATGTCTCCACCTCTCCCAAGGCAAGTCACTTCGGCCATATAACTTACGACTTTGTCTATTTTGTTCAAAATGTTGTCCATATCATGGATCACTTCGAAATTAAGAGCCCAATCAGATAGAACAACTTCGGCCAAAATAGTAACATTCTTTTTCGCTATATTTCTGCAATTAAAATTGGCATAACTCCCCGGCTTTTCATCATATTATTTGTAAACTCTAATTTCCATATAAATAATTGTAAATTAGACTTGTGAAAGTACTATATGAAGACACTTGGCATCAAAACTTAAGAAATGCGGAAATCTGCTTTAGCAGAAGTGCCCAATGAAGGTTCCGAAGTCCTCCTCTTCAGGTCGAGGCGCCTCTATTTTCAAGCCGAGCTGCCATCATACAACATGACGAAGTGCCTGCTGTAATCGTCGAACCTTTCTGCCGAACTACTCTACGTCCAAGGCCTTACCTCAATACACCGAGGTCCTCAATGCATACAAATCTGGGGAATATGTTTGAGAGTGACTGATGGGATGTTTTGTATTGATTAGCTTCAGGCTAGGAATAGGGCGGCTGACCTCTTGTTAATGTAATAAATTTAGTGAATAAGTGATTGGAGGTCTAGATGGATAGGATGTTGCCAGTGGATATGATCCCACGATAGACACATCGACTCATTGCTATAAATAACAAGTCTTGTAACATTATTAATGACGTTGAACCGGATATTCAAAAGAGTTGATAGTAGAACTCCATAAAAAATGAAATATTCATATACTCATTGTCTTATTCTTATAGATATTGTCACATTACAAATCTTGTTTAAGATCGAACCAATATGATGGGTAAGCTATAACTTGTATGACACGATAATCACTCGTTGATATTCCGACTCGTCTTTTCCTATCACAATTCCGATCACTGCCTCAGGCCGATTCGTCGAAATTTGTTCACGTGTCACGAGTCCGATATCGACATCTATTGACAACATTTTTTGGGGTCAACACATGTTGTAACTAAGGGCCCATTTTGATGTCAAATACCAATTCCTTATTCATTATTAATAAATAGCAATAGCAATTATTAATATGTTAACAACACGTTTCTTGCAGATGACGGTGCTCGTTGTTCATGAAATTATTGTTTGATCAAAATATCGAAAGTACACGGTTTGTTAACAAGTAGTAAAATGGATTTTGAGTCCAAATATTGTACCCAAAGAAATTAACTCAACCTTAATCGAAACAATTGAAGTTGTGAGTTTCTAATAAAGTAAATAATCTACTTATGAATGCAAAACCCAAGCTAGCTAAAATAAATGCAAATTATAATTAAATGCACGTTTTATAAAAATAGGATGATGAAAAATGTACTAGGATTCCGACTCACCTTATATCAATCCCCCTTAACTCCTAAACTTATAAAGTTGACAATACAATTCAATTATGAAGACCAATATTCCTAATTTGTCTAACAATATCTCCCGCATAGAATTAAACATATATTTTGCATGTGACTCGACTATATTTCTATGATGGATGTAAACGTGTAAAAATATATTAAAGATTTATGAATACTTAAACATCACGTAAAGTATAACGATATATTCCTATCTCCAACTGGACTTTACGACAGTTGACATTGTCTAACTCCATCTTTCATGGATAAAACAAGCCACAAAACTTATACAACTATTACGCATATAATTATAGATAAAAATAAATTCATGTCAATCATTCAATAATTGAAATCATTCTTTGAATGTTAAAATAAATAAAATTAAGATTTAAAGGTTCATTGAAAATCCTAACACAAGATAATTTAACCTATCATAATGTTGGAATTAAACAAATAAAGAATAAAAAAATATTATCAAAAATTGACGGAACGTGATTAATCTCCTAATTTTTGCACAATAATCGATGAATTATTGTACCAAAATCTGGAATCAATTTTTTCTCCATGCTGTAAGGAATATATTGCAGCCAATTCCCAAGGATTTTCGAGCTCAGTTCACTTCAATCGGCATCAAGATCTTCACAACCCAAAACTCCAATTTCTCTCTTCCCAAATACGGTTGCTTGGTTTCCCACAAAGAGACAACACAAAGTAACCAAGAAACACAAAGTAGTAACCACAAAGATCACAAGAACAAGAGAGGAAGAAGTGACATAGAGTTCTCACAAAGAGAGGGACTGCGGTTTCTCACGTGAAGGAGGGAGAGAGAACGATCCAAGTATATAACAAGAGTCCAAGTCCAAGAAAAGTAAGTTAGGGTAGAGACCGGTTTGACCCAATTAATAAGAGCGCAAACATATTACTCATGTGTTGCTCTTAGTGGGTTGCCCATTATAGTCGTCCAAGTAGTCGGGTCGGGTCATGAGCAACTCTAATAAATTAGACTGCTTTGAATGGCTCGAGAAGGATTGGAGTTGGGTCGTTCTATTCTTAATGCCGATTTACCGTTCAGTCATTGGGCTAAACCGACTGAAAATATAACCTGACACGCCCAAAAGGGGGTCAAAATAATAATCCTTACTTTTCTAAAAATGTCGTTCAAGTAGCAATGCGGTAAGTAAGGGTCATTCCCCCAGAGAATTGTTTTCAATTACGCCAATTGCAATAAGAAAGCAAATAAGTGCAAATAAGTAAATGGGGGGGTTTGGTTGCTTAATTAAACTAAGGAAGCGATAAACTAAAAATATAAAATAACTAAAAGACAAATAACACAAGGAAATGAAAATGTGATCGAGGGATATTTCTTCGCCGCTAGAATGAATTTCTAATCGATATTCGCAAAGGATTTTTGTTCAAAAGATCAACAACAATTCGAGAATAATCACAAGCTCGATTACCTCAAACTCTCCTTATATTTTAGTTGACTAAAACAAGCTCTTTACCCAACCCTATTCATTAAACAACCTAGGATAAGCTCCCTAAATTTAATTTAACGAAAGTATTCACACGAGATAGTTGAATTGAATTAAGCACAAACGCACAAGCTCGGTTTGTTAACTTAAGTGATAATCCACCTACATTTAATAGAAAATTCCTCATAATCCATCAAAATATAGTTGCTACTAGGGTTTGGTCAAATTAGCAATTACAGACTAAAAAATCCCAAAATGGCGTAAATTGCAAACAACCCAATCATCTAGTTGGCCCGCTAAATAATCGAGAAGAACAATAAACATAATGAGCACAATAGATTAATCACATCAATCTCAAGAACTTTAAAGCACAAATCGATAGAAAATCATTCTAGAGTTCTAAAATAACCCCCAATCACATACAAGTTAACTATCCATAAATAGATTCACTAATAACTAACAAAATATTACTACACAATGATAAAAATGAGATTAAAGATGAGAAAGGGCTTATTGAAGGAGATGTGGCATTCTTCATCAACGGAGTCTTCTTCTTCATCTTCCCATTTCCACCATTATTGTAGAAATTGGAGCTCCCAAGTTTTCTCTCATTTTTGTGGTCAGCTCCTCCCCTCTTTTCTTAACCTGGCAATGGCCCAAAAATGTTTTATTTATATGTAGGAAGGAAATGAGATAAGTTGGGTCAAAAATAAGCCAAAAACGGGTCAAAAATCGAGTTTCTCGCTACCGGGCCCAAATAAGTGCGAAAACCCGCACTTATCATAACCGAATTTACATCATCGCCCGGGGAATTTATTTGGTATCAAAATCCAACACATGCGTATATCCATCTTCGTGTCTGCCCTTTGTGTGTGCATCATTTTTTTGTTTTTGTTTTGTTTTTGTTTTTTTTGCTTCCCATTTCTAGCCGCTAATCTGCCCTTTTTCTCTTCCTGTTTGCTGTCAGTTTGTGCTAAAGGAATCCCAAAAAGAAATCCAATTCTTTCCCCCAAAAGCAGCTGTTTGTGTGTGTGTCTATATATATATATGTTAAATATAGGGATGGCAATTAAACCCAAAAGTTCGGACGGCCTGGGCTCGGCTAGAAAAAAGCCCAAGCCAAGCACCATTTTGGGGCGTCGGCCCGAGCCCGAGGCCGGCCCGTGTCAGCAAAAAAAAAAATTAAATTTTTTTTTAAAAAAAAAACTGCTTGCCGTGTGTAGGCAGCTATTTTAGCTGCCTGCACGCAGATAAAAAATTTGAATTGTCTTGTCAAAAATTTGAATTTGAAAGTTAAAACTAATATATTTTTGTCTATAATACGAGAAAATTTTTACAATTTCATATCAATCTATCTCTAATCTCTCTACGCAATATTCAGTATTCTACTCTCCAATTTCTTAACTTTGATTTTCAATTTAAACATTTGGTTGTGTTATTCAGTTTCTTTTATTCTATTATTAAATATTCCTTACTATAATACTTACACATGAATTTTACTAGCGATGAAATTAATCAGTTTAAAGGTAGTTCGAGCACTCCATCGGGGTACGATGCATTTCAAAATGTTCCAATCAATTTGGAAGATATCGAAGAGGAGGAAGTAGTCGAGGTTAAAAGGTCGAAAAAAGATTCCACGGATTGTTGGCAACATATGACTCGGAAAAATGTTGGGGTTGGAAATGAAGTTGATATTTGGAAAGTATATTGCAATTATTGTGGTAAAGAACTTAATTGGAAGCCCAGTTCGAGCACATCGCATTTAAATATGCATATATTAAGAAGTTGCAAAGCGAAACGAACTGGTCTTGATCCGAAACAGACCGAACTAATATTTACCGGTTCTAATTCTACTCTTTCCACTTTTGTATATTTACAGGAAAGATTTCATGAAGGAATGATTGTATACGTGGTTGCAGTAGAGATGCCGCTAACGATGATCGAGTCAGAACACTTTACTCGTCTTGTGCAGAATTATCTCCAACCCAGGTATCGTTCTTATTGTAAAAATATTCTTCGTTCGGATGCTATAAAATTATATAACAGACGAAAACAAGCTGCTATTGAAAGTCTAAAAACTTTTAATTGTGTTATATCATTTACCTCTGATTTATAGACCGGTATTAATAAAAAAATGTTATATTGCTGCTACAGCTCATTATATTAATCACCTATGAATTATGCATAAAAAGATTATTGCATTCAGATGTGTAGACTATCCTCATAATGCGACTAATATATACATGGCTTTAAAAGATATTATACAAGAATATGGTATGCAAGAAATGGTTCGAAATTTTACTTTTGATAATGCTAGTGTAAATAAAGTTGTCGACAAATTTATTGATGATATGAACCCTTTATTTCGAGGTTTGTTTTTTCATCAACGTTGGGTATGTCACATTATCAATTTGATTTTAAAAGATGGTTTATCACATATAAAATCACCTTTAGATAAAATTAAGCAAGCAATTAATTTTATCTCTATATCACCAGCAAGAAAATAAACATTTAACATTTTATGTGCAGAATATAGATTAGAAGAGAAATCATTTGTCACTGATGCATCACATAGATGGAACTCTACATATCTTATGTTACACTCGTGTGAAAAATATGATAAAGTTATTTCAATGTATTATAATGGTAGGCATACATATGGATCCGAACATAATTTGAAAGATTGGGAATGGTCTCTCGCATGTCTAGTGAAAAAAAAATTTAAACTTTTTTTCGACAAATGATTTCTCGTGAAAAAATTCTTAAAATCTTTTAAGTAAAAAAATGTAAATTTTACCCAAAAAACAAAAAAAGGAAGAAAAAAACGAGCCGGCTCGGCTCGACCCGCTAAGGCCCAGGCCAAAAGAAAAGGGCCGAGCTGCAATCTTTTGGCCAGGCAAAGCCTGGCTCAGCTCAAGCCAAGTTCGAGCTTTTTTTTTCCGGTTCGAGCCTGACTCGACCCGGGTCGTTGCCACAGGTAGTAAAACATCAGCTGCCGTTTTCTGTGTGTATATAAAACAAATTCAGTCCACTTTTTTTATGTTAATTGGGTCACAACGCAGCCGCCTTTTTAATTCTCTCTTTTATATATATATATATGTGTGTGTGTTAAACATCAGCCGCCGTTTTCTGTGTGTATATAAAACAAATTCAGTACACTTTTTTATGTTAATTGGGTAACAACGCAGCCGCCTTTTTAATTCTCTCTTTTATATATGTGTGTGTGTGTTAAACATCAGCCGCCGTTTTCTGTGTGTATATAAAACAAATTCAGTCCACTTTTTTATGTTAATTGGGTAACAACGCAGCCGCCTTTTTAATTCTCTCCCTTAAATCTTTTTATTCCCAGCCTCCGTTTTTCTTTTGCATGCTTGTGTACATTCTCAACAGACAACAGCCTCCCATGTTTGACTCCAAAAGGGACTCCACTTGTTCTTCAATTTCTTGTCTGCCCCCACTCTCTGCCGTGTGTGACGTGTGTGTGTATAGATATATATACTCGCATGTTTGACTCTAAAAGACATGTTCTTCAATTTCTTGTTTGCCCCCACTCTCTGCGGTGTGTGATATGTGTATACATATATATCACATAGAAAACTACCTTTAAAGACTAATTTTAAAAAATGAGGAGGGTTAATTTTAATTTCAAAAATCAGGTGATAATTAGATTTCAATAATTATAACTAATAAAAATTTAAATAAACCTATGTTGGGTATTGACACTTAGTTGTCTAACAAATTAACTTGTATTTGTGGTTTCAATATTGTAAGTCTAGTTTGGTTAGAAACCAACTAAGACATGTGATGAAAATGTTAAAATATTAGGCTTTTGTACTAGCCTTAAATCAAGGGGAGAGGCATGTGATAGTGTTGATAGATTGTCTAGGACTTGCTCTATAAATAGAGCCCCTCATTGTACTCCTTGAGACACAAATCAAAATACAAAAATGTAGCCTTAACAAGCATTTTCTCCTTCTTTTCCGTGGGTAAAAATCAGCTGAGAAATTTGTGAATATTTGTGTTTATGTTTTAATGTTGTCATTCCCTGTCATTCTTCCCCACTTATGAAACCACCATTTTGCTGAGTTATTAACTTCATTTATTGAGCTTAGATCAGTTTCAACTCCCCTCGATCTGTCATGTTCTTCACCATGAAGATGGTCATCCTGTAGAAGGATGAACCACCATTTCTTCACACCATTAAACTGAAATTCCACATAAATGGGAGAGTTTCGACTCTTCCAGATTTTTAACAACCTAATTTATATACCCACTCCAACCCCATTTCATTCCCAAATTATAACCCTAACAATCTCTCTCTATCCTGTCTCTCTCTATCACCTTCTCTACCATCACCCACCCAACCATCTCCTTTTCTAGCGCCACAAAGTTCACTGACCAGGGTGGCGAATGAAGTAACACACAAGCCACGACTTCTCTTGCGATGTTGCTACTTCTACTCGAAGCGGGGAGCGCTGCTCACAGCGGAGAGTGCTCGTCGCTACTTGCAGAAGCAATGGCGAAGACTGGTGATGACTTTGGTCTTCTCACCAGAGATTTCTTCACTTATCTATCCCCGTTTTACTTCGTCGAAAAATGATCTGAGCGCTCTCATTATTGGAGCAGTAGCAGTTTGTCATGATTTTTGAGGTAATGTTTTAGATGGTTTTTGAGTTGATTTTGCAGTGGTTTTGTGGTGGGGCTAGCAGTATTTTGTGATGGCACTCAGAGCGTTGCTCAGCGACGATCTGAGTATTGTAGTGGCGATCTGAGTGATGGTTTTTATGGTGTTGGTGGTGAGGTGGTGGTTTGATTGTGGAGGTGGAGGTAGTGATGGACGATGCTGTGTTGCCTCATTCTCTCTCTCCATTCTATTTCGACGAACACCGCACGCAGGCCACAATACTACAAGCAGTTGAGCATGAGATCTTTTCAAGTTGTGATAATGGTGCGGTGTGGGTGGTTTTGAGGTGTTGGTTTTGTTAGATCTGGTGGTGACTGATTTTTGTTGGTGGCGATCGCTATGGATTTGGCAGTTGGGGCGATTTTTGTTGAATCTGGTGGTGGTAGCCTTGGTCATGGTTCTAGCATTGGTGGTAGTTCTGGTGGTGCTAGTATTGGTGGTGACGGCGGTTGCGGTGGTGTGGTTTGTTGTCTGTGGTCATCTTTTTTATGTTGGTGGTTGTGGTTGTGTGGTGATAGTTGTAGTGGTGTGGTGTAGGCGACAGTTATGTGGTGGTAGACATTTTTTTGTTGTTGTTGGCTGTGGTTTTGGTGGTGTTGGGGTGGCGTGGGGTGGGGTTTGTAATCAACTATTTGGTTGATTTGTGACCAAGTATTGGTGGTGGATTGGGATATCGGGTGTGGTGTTTGGTGTATGTGACCAACTATTTATTTTTTGTGACTAACTATTAAACTTTGACCTTAAAATTTGATAATTTGTGACTAAAAAATAATTTGTGATCAAATTTATGACTGATGAAATAAACTGTGATCTATAAAAAAAATTATTTGTAACCTCAAAATAATTTGTGATCAATTAATTTGATAATATATGACCGACAAATAAGTTTTTACATATAATTACGTATATGTGATGTGACTATATGTTACTTGGTTACATATAAGAATAAATTAGACTGACATTATTACAGATAGTCACATTGAAGACAAATTTTATAATGAACACATAAGGTCACATTTTATGTCACATGTAACAATTCACGGGTCAAAAGTGAAATTTCATATGTTATAATGTTTACAGATCACAAATCCAATAGAAGTGGTCATAGGTCATTACAAATTTGTGATCGATGACTAAATTAAGACCTATAAATTTTTTGATTTGTGACCGAAAAATAATTTGCAACCAATTAATTTGATAATTTGTGACCGAATTGTATAGATTTGTAACTTTTAATATATTTAATTTGAAAAATATTTTTTTGATTAATTATTTCATAACTAAAATTTTAATAGTATCTGATTTTTGAAATTTCAAACTTTATTTCTTAATTTTGAAATTAATCATATGCATATTCATCCCACCTGATTAGGTCACAGATCCAATAGAGCTGGTCATAGGTGATAATGTGTATTGAAGGTTATGGTGGTGGTGAATTATGGTGCTGACCTCTGGTGTGTGCATATTTGTTTGTGGTGACACTGTGATCAAGTATGTTCATATTTGACCTGATCACATTGAAGACAAATTTAGTCAAAATTAGTCACACTGAAGACAAATTTAATTACAATTAGTCACAAACAATCACATTTCACCTATAAATCACATTATTTTCATTAGTCACAAACCACACCATTTCATTTGACACAAATTTCATCAATTTTGTTACTCATATCACAAGATTTATATTTACTATTGAAAATAGAATTTGTATTTACCATCACGCCTAATGGAAACAAACTTCCATTTTTACGTGGGAAAAATAACTAAAGTGGAAAGAAAAATGAAAGCACTTACATTGTAGCAATCTTCACATTTTATGTTTCGAGTTACATGTAATAATTCATGGGTTACAAGTCATATTTCATATGTTACAATGTGCATAGGTAACAAATCCAATAGAACTAATCATGGATCATTGGTTAAATAAAAAAAAGGTTGTCGGAGTAGTCGCCGAAGCGGTCCTCGGAGACGATGGAGAGGTGGAGGAAGGTGGTGTAGCAGGGTGATATGATGAGGTGGATGAGATGACATTGGGTGAAAACAATTAATATATATTATATTATAATTTAATATTTAATAAATTATTTACCACCTGATTTTTGAAATAATTTCATAAGTTTGTTAGTGTTGAAAAATAATTCTTATATGTAGGTATTTGTGGTGATCTCTATATAATTTCCTTCCAAAAGCAAGTCCATTGAAAACCATTTAACTCCAATGCAATATTTCTCTCCAAAGTTTCATCTTTTCCAAGTAATGAAAGTTAGTCCTTGAGTTCATCATTTGTGCAACCAATGTCGTTCTCAAATTCTAACTTGTGGATTTTGATCCCAAAGCTGTAGATTTCATTCGATTTTATCCTTATTCCTTTTCAATTGCTTTAAACGAGTTTATCACTAAAAATAAAAGAAAATTAACACAAGTATAAATTAATAGAGAAAAGCTACAAAAATAGGGCTTGGTGACAGGTCCTGTTGATAGCGGCTAAGGTGGCAGGTGCCTCAGCCCTACATCTGAAATTTTTGAAATTTAGATGCATTCAGATCAGGGGCTGAGGCTCAGCCACCTCAAGCCCTGTTCGTCTAGAATTTTTCAAATTAAGAATTTGACAATATAAAAGTTTAATAATATGATCTAAATAAGTGCACAAAACGCACTTATCACTTGCAAGAAACATGAAGCCTCCACAACATGACACATATCTTAGAATATGGATACAATGTTTATGTTGTGTGTGATCCAATCCCCAACCATCCACTTTCATACTATTACTTGAAATGTTTATAGGAGTAAGAGTAGAACATGACATTATTTCTAAGATACCACCATGTCTAATATATATATTTGGAATATGCTATTTGTACATAATGTGATATCCATAATGATATCCATCCCCTCACATGGAGGGGAATCCATTTCGGATAAATTATATTTTATTCAAAGTGGCCTCCTCCATGTGAGGAGTGGACACCGTGATGTACATATAGTATCACCAGACATATTTAACCATTAAATAAGTTACGAGTTTTTTCAGAGTTTGGAAAAAAATTTGCCGAGTATTTATGAAATTTGATTTTTCTAGTATTGGAGATCTTGACAAGTTATCTCTTACAATTTAACGAATTTTCAAAAGCAACACAGCGGTTATATTTAACTTTATCTATATCACCAATTTTTTTACGTAAAAAAAAATTTATTTGCAATAAAAATAATGGTGCACAAATACTTTCATGTGATATATCTCATTTGGCTTTGAAGGATGATGACTTTTTAGAAGAAAAAAAAATGCAGTGAAAATTCAAAGACAGAGTTCTAAAATTAAATTTTTTTTTTTTAATTATTAAGACTCGTGTTTCTCCAACATATATGAAGCTATTTTTATTTCAGTTTGACTTGTCACTGGAAAGTAGGGGTGGCAATAGGTCTGATGAGATCACGGGTAGAGGAATCGTATGGTACTCGCGGAATGATTTGAAAACGTCAGGAAAACTCAAATTTAGGTTGTAGACGACATGATCTCGACCCACAAATTATTGAACCAAGCAACCAAATAAGAACGAAATTTGAAAGACCTCTTGATTACAAAATCAACGAACCTTGATTTGCGAACGTCACAAAGGGTGCCCAATTCTTTGATAAATTCTAAGGGTTGAATGCCACAAATATAATAATATATTTTATAAGTTCAAAAGTTCATCAAGAACCATTGGAGAGAAAATCTCAATTTTTATTCATAATAAAAGTCTTGTCCATACAATAAGAATAAAATTCTTATTTATACTAAATCTAGGAAATATGGAAATAACGAAATTTAAGAGTTCTAAAATATAAAAAGTTTCCAAAAAAGAATTCTAGCCAAAATAAAATATTTCATGAAAAATGAAAGTTTCTTCTAATTATGGTCTATGCTAGTGGTGTCAAGATGGGCGGGCCGTGTCCAGCCCGCTCGAAGGCGAATCGGCCCGCGAAGCGAGCGGGTTGATTTACGGGCTGAAATTTTTATTCAACGGTCCGGTCCGGGCCGGGCTTGGGGAAACCGGCCCGCGGTTAACGCAGGCCTATATTTTTTTTTAAAAAAAAATTATTTTTTTACCATTTATTTCTTAAGTGATAATCTTTTAAAAACCAAAAAAAAAAAAAAAAGTTTGCGGTCCGGGCCGCTTGATTTTTTTGGAGGTTCGGGCCTGACCGGCCCATAAGCCCGGATGATGCGGGCTTTTTTCTTTCACGGGCCGATTCGGGTCGAAAGGTTCGCCGATCGACTCGGCCCGCTCATTTTGCCACGACTAGTCTATGCCAGATCATATCATCTCATCTCTCTTTGAAAAGATTCGTCCTCGAATCCGTACCTTCAATGCTCAGATTATACCATTTACTCTCAATCAAGTCAAGAACGTGGAATGATACATCTCCTCTAGGATGCAGTTTGGACCTCTTCTGAATTCTTTCCCACCTCTATCATATATGATCACCCAATAACCAGCACATAGATCAAAGTGTGCTCATCCCAACGGCTTCCTTTTACAAGTTTGTGATATTCCCAAAATAATCTCCATTAGCATGTCACTGTGCTTCCTCTATGTCTTATATTGTCTCAGTGATTGTAACAATGTCAATGCAAATGAACTTATGTTTCTCATCATGTCACCTTGGTACTTCAACCCACTACTTATGAATTCCGTTCATGACAACTTCTTTACCTCTTCAGAAATTACAAAGTCAACCTCCGGCATTAAAGTGATATCCAAGCAAAGGTAGGGCTGGTTAATTTCACCGACAAGTCGATGATCAATATTTGGATTAGGTGGTATTCCAATAGGCTCGCTTTCATGGATGTCAATATGTTCAGAAACCTTCAAAACAGAAATAGCAAAACTAGGGAGTGAATTGTTAGTTCTCAATAAAGCCCTCTCAACTTCACTTTTGTTCTCTTGCAAGCTCACCTCTGACATTTCTTTTCTCTCTCCCTCTCATGGCTCTTCTTTTCTTTTTACCACATCTCCACTCTCATGTTCACTTTCTATTTTTTTTCTCTCTTGTGACTCTTCTTTTCCTTTTAACACGTCTTCACTCTCATTTTTACTTTCTATTTCTTTTCTCTCTTGTGCAGTCTCCTTTCTTTTAACCACCATTCCACTCTCATTTTTATCACTCTTTTGTGGCTTTACTCTTTTTCATCACACTTAGCCACCTCACTATTTTCTCTCTTTCTTCTCACTGCGAGTTGATCTGCAAGGGACTGTTCTAGTGTTAAGCCAGCCAGAGTGATTTTTTTCCGTCCCGAAGAAACATGTACATGTTCCTCTTATCATAAACAACATTTATTTCTTTCCTCCAAAGTCTCTCAAACAAAATATGAAAAGATGTTTATGGCACTACATCACACCAAACCTCATCACTATAGCTCCCAAGGGTAAAATTCACTCGAACTTGCTTAGTCACTTCTACCTTCCCACACCCCTTCAACCAAGTCATCCGATAAGGATTAGGGTGTTGTTGTAAAGGTAACCTCAATTTTTCAATCATTGTGATATTAGTCAAATTTGATATGTAATCCCTATCAATAGCCAGACTACATACCTTACTACCCACAAAATATCGATTTTGGAAAATATGTTCCCAATCACCGTCCATCCTTAAATTTTTTTTACTCAAAAACAAAAAATTGAAAACTGCAAGAAATTCTCGAAATTTATAATAATTTTTTTCGGACTTTTTTAATTCCTATTTTTTTATTCGGGAGTTTGACTACAAGTCCAGCGAAACAAACGAAAACTTATTTGGACTCTTAAATAGCCTAAAAACAACTTTAACTCTTTTTTTTTGTATTTTTTTGGATCAAAACCTCAAAAATATTACAGGACACAAGAACACCAAAAACAAATAATAAAAGACTCAAAACAAAAATAAAAATGCTAGAACCTGAATTTGGAGCCGAAACACTGATTCCACTTGATGAGATCTCGGGTAGGGGAATCGCATGGAACTCGCGGAATGATTTGAAAACGTCGGAAAAACCCAAATTCGGGTTGTAGACGATAGGATCTCGACCTTCAAATTATTAAATCAAACAATCAAAAAAGAACGAAACTTGAAAGACCTCTTGATTACAGCCAACGAACCTCGATTTGCGAATACTACAAAGAGTGCTCAATCCTTTGATAAGTTCTAAGGGTTGAACGCCACAAATATAATAATATATTTTATAAGTTCGAAAATCTCAATTTATATTCATAATAAAAGTTTTGTCCATACAATGAGAATAAAATTCATATTTACACTAAACCTAGGAAATAAGGAAATAACGGAATTTAAGAGTTCTAAAATATAAAAAGTTTCCAAAAATAAGAATTCTAGTCAAAACAAAATACTTCATATAAAGGAAAGTTACTTTCGATTATGGTCTATACCAGATCATATCAAGATCGAGCTGAGCCGGCTCGGCTCGTGCTCATTGCCCAATGAGCTCATGGGCAACTAGTCGAGCCCGGCTCGGCTCTTGAGAAAAAGGGTGAGCTCGGCTCAGCCCATGAGCTCGTGGGTCGTGGGTCGGGACGAGCCGAGTAGGAGCTCGGCTCTTGAGCTCGTCCTTTTTTTATACACGTTTTCTAAATATTTTTTAAAATATAAATTTTCGGTAAATTTTTATCTTATAAGTAATTTTATTTTTGTAAATAATGTTTTTAGATAAAGTATATTTCTTACTTATAACTTATAAGTAATTTTAATTATAATGTATTTTTTATGATTTTATCTTATAAATAATACTTATTTATAAGTTTTTTGTAATTATAATTTAATTTTTTTGCTTATAAATAATTTTTAGTTAATATATTTTTATTTTCAAGTTAGTTTTGAAAAACAAAACATGTTGATTGAAAATAATTATTTTATAAATGATAAAATTTAAAAAAATATGAGAAATGGTCAAATGATTTTTCAAAATATATTTTTTAAATAATAAAAAATAAACCATCTTCCTTTATCCAGGCTTGGTACTGGCTACTTCAATTTCAAATAGGCGGAGTAAATATTGTACACAAACAACTTGTTACGTGTACAATTTTTTTAAAAAATTTATGAAGGTATTAAAATAAAAATTCGTGATGAATATGGTTAAATTAAATATCACTTACTTGATTACATGCAATTTCGACATATTTATCTTCCAGTCGAAAATGAGCGTCTTGTCAGTCTTTCACGCACATTAATGCTTCCAAAATATGTTCTTTTAGTCGACTCCTAACCTCGGAGAGAACTCTAGATCCTAAACTAAAAGTAGACTCCGAAGTTACAGTGCTAACCGGAGGTGTTAGTAGATCTTTTGCCATCTATTGGTCATCGGCGTTCATGCCTTTGTCAGAATTCAATTACTTTTTCTGAATTTTTCCTTAGTACATTGTTACTAGGCAAATTATTATTAAAGTAATCAAGTAATTCATCAGACAGACAACGCATTTAGACTATTACTCGATGTTTGAGTACATGCAGTGGAAGACAAACTATTACTATTGGAGGAACCACATGCATATGCAGTTGAATCATATCTATATGTGTGTATGCCTTCGAATAAATTTAAAATTTTAGCATCGTCATATGCTATATTAGTGGGAGGAGTATTTGTAAAGTCGAAGGGTACACGAGTAATATGTGTACCCATTCGTTGAGCATATAATACATACATTTCAGATAAAGTTGCTTCCAAATTCTTATAGGTAATAGGTACGTTAAAAGTTAAAGATTTTAAAATTCGATCAATTATAAATTTAGTACCCGATAAATTATATTGGTGGTCCATGACGCATGCTAACAGAAATAACATTGGCAAGTCTTCCCAATATTTTCTAAACTTTAATTCCATGACAATTATAACTGAACTAAAATCGGGGTCATCTTTAAATCTATTAAAAGCCCTAACAATTACATAAAAACGTTCAAGGACCATACAACTAGTAGGATAATAAACATCAGACAAAATATTTGTAAAATCATAAAAATTTATCAAATTTTTTTATTAAATTTTAATAACTAAAGGCCAATCGTAAAATTCAGTAATTAAATGTTCGAAACCTTCGCATGATTTTAATAATAAATATGTGGAATTTCATCTATGCGCTACGTCACTAATAAAGATTTTTGAATGCGACACCCCATTTTCGGCACAAAATTTCTCAAATGCTTATTTTCTACTAAGTGCAATAGTGATATAAATTAGTGCATTCCTAATTCGTTGAATTTCATCCTTAACATATTTTAAACCGCCTTGTACTATTAAATTAAAAATATGGCATACACATCGAATATGAAATAAATAACCACCGAAATCGGGTTGAAGTACTCTATGCAATTTATCGACAACAAACTTATTTACAGAAACGTTGTCGAATGTAAAAGAACGAATTTTACTCTCGCATTTATATTCTCCAATAATATTCATAATAACATTAAATATATAGTTAACATTGTGTGGGTACTCAATAATTTTAAAAGCAATTATTTTTTTATGCATGATCCAAAGTGGATCTATATAGTGTGCAGTTGCAGCTATATAACCTATTTTATTAACCCATTCCCATAAATTCGAAGTTAAAGATATCACACCCCCATATTTTTCTAAATCGGCAATCAATATTTGCTTTACATTTTCAAAATATTTTATTGTATCATAACGAATAGTATTTTGACTTACCCCAATGTACCTCGGTCGAAGACATTCTTTCACAAAGACAATGAAATGTTGGTTGTCCGTTTGTGCTAATGGCAACTCAGCTATGACAATGTACTTCACCATTTCTGTTCGAGTTCCTTCCTCTGAATACATCCACGTATTAAGTGGTGTAGTAGTAACACTGCTTCCGGACTACCAAATTGTGGTTGCGTTTGATCAGCAGGAAGAAACCCATGTTTGACCGCACATGTTTTGTAGTAACGGTTGAGTTGAGTGGTTCCTATGCCTTTTTGATGGGTCAATCGTTGTTGACAGTATTTATATACTGCTTTGATTTCTGGAAGTCCATCAATCACACCACCAGTTTGAACCAATTTAAAATGGTCCCAACATTTTGCCTGTTTCTTCCTCTTTCTCTTCCCTCTTGCATCAGGAATTTCTAACACAGGTTCATCATCATATTCCAAATCAATTAGATGACTAGCATCAGTATCAACATCAACATCATCCAAATCAATTGGATGACTATTTTCATGAATATCGAAATCTTGAATATTTTCTGGAATGTTTAATTCATTTAAACCTGTAAATTCATTCCTAAATTGATTGTGGGGCGCAGGTGCTTCACCCCCAACTCCGACATCGAACAAGTTTTCAATAATGAGCGTGGATCCATTTGTGAATAATTGAAATTGAATGTTGAAGAAGAAGTGAAGTAGAATTGAGAAGTGAATGAAAATTATGTAGTAGTGTAGAAAATAGATTGTAAAATCAAGATTATAATTCAATATTTTCAAAATAAAATGTAGAAGAGTATAGAAATTAGAATGAATGAATGAATGAATAATATTGATAATGATTGATTTGTAGAGAGTATAGTAGAAAATGAGATATTGATAGTAAATTTGGTGAGAAAAAATGTTGTAATGGATGGGTATTTATAGGAAGTAAAATGAAAATTGAATATATATATATATATTGGTCACTGATTATTATTATTATTTTTTTTTTACGAGCCACTAGCCAAGTCGGCTCGTGGCTCGGCAAATATGAGCCCACGAGCTCCTCGGCTCGTGGGTTCATCTAACTATTTATTATTATTATTATTATTTTTTTTAATTTGACGAGTTGTTATGCTGAGCAACTCGTCTGATATTCCCTATGCTCAGCTCGTGGCTTGTTTTAGATGAGCCAAGCTCACGAACTACTTGGCTCGTTTGCCATTCCTACTAGAAAGAGAGGGAGGAAATAATCAACAAAATTAATACAAAGTGTTCCTTCCGCTCACATTATCAGTTTAATCTTATATACAAACATTAAAAAAATAAAAAAGTGGTCGGCGGGTCTGGTAACAATTTTCTTGGCCATTGGGTTTTGACCCTTGGGAAATGCCAGGCCCAACTCAACAAATACAAAAAAACAAAAACAATTTGATTTTAATTTAATTTAATGGATTCAAAATAACTTATAATTTGATTTTCTTTTGGCTACTTGTGCTTCTCTTAATGATAGCCTGAAATTTGATACTAAGTGACTGCAATGTCCATAGTACATGTCAACTGTTATATGATCACACTTACAATATAATAATCAGTGATCAATCAAGTTTTCAACTTTAAATTTCGTATATCTTTTGTTTACATTAATATTTTCTGGTTTTACATCCAAAGAAAAGATAGTTAAACACCAAATTAATTCCTCCTATCTAATCAAGTCATCTCAATCGTTAAGTACAATCCAAATTCTTTCCCGGATAACTTGTAAGAGGTGAACAGGATTCTTGCTCTATCTCACGCACTATCAATGTCACTATAGACCTTTTCCAGATTCTGAATAAAATTTTGACGAATATTTTAATTTGTTTTACAGCCTTGAGGTTTATAGTCTTCATTATGTCAAATTTGCAGAAAAGCAGACATTGCTACATGTAACTTTTCGATTTGCCCAAACGAGATGTAATTTATATATAACAAGCTAGAATAAGGAGGCTTAGTTTAAAACTAATTTAGGGCGCTGTAAATTTTAAACATCGAGTTGAAATCAATTTTTCTAAACTTCTTGTCCTCTTAATCCATTTTTTTATATCTCAACACCACATCTTCTTAGCAAATGAGAAGTAGTTGAGGTGTAATATATCATAGTGTCAAAAAAAAAAAAAAATTTGTTAGCGCCATCTCATTTGCAAAGTGGAAATGATATGGTGATATGTTAAAAATGTATTGAGGCTACAACCAATTGAATACAACATATATGGACTTATTAAGCATCTAACTGAATTGAAATTCTCAACGTATGTAGTAATAACGTGACAAAAAACGATTGATATTGTTCTTCTTTCATTGAAGATGCCCTTGTTGACTCTAATCAAACGTTAATAAATTTAATCAGAAGTACTTTTTAGTCCCATTTGATTTGTGTTTCAATTTTCAATTTTGAGTGTCCATTTTAAGATTTCTAAAAATGCGTTTGATTTGTCATTTTGAAAAGTTATTATTCAAAATAGAAAATTAGAAAACAATTTGGTTTAAAATTTTGAAAAATTGTTTAATGACATTTTATTCAATGAAATTTGATTATAGTACAAATAAATTGATTTTATGTTAATATATTATCATGTAATATTGCATTTTAAAATTGATGAATCTTACAATATTTTTTCTTGCTATAAAAGTAAAATAAAAATAAATAATAAATTTAATTAAAATATATGAAATAAAAATATGAAGTAATGATGTGGATTTAGAATATTTTTATCTATGTTCACTTAAATTTTTTTTTTAGAATTATTATGTAAATAATCATTAATAGCTTGAACTATTTTTTTTGGTTATTTTTTTCATATTTTTTTTAATATTTAATTTTTGAAGTTATTTTTCTTTATTATTATTATTTTTAAAATTTATTCATTAGAATATTTTATTTTTATTTTTCAAATTTTTAATTTTGTTAAATTTTATTTAAATGCTTGTTTTTCATATTTTAAATGTTTTCAGAATTTTAATTGAAAACACTAAAAACGTTAAAAGTGCGTTTTGAGTTTTATGTTATAAGTTAATTCCTATTTTTAAAAATGTATTTTTAGAATAATGAGACCAAAACACGTTTTCAATGTGTTTACTAAATTGAAAACTAAAAACAACTTGAAAATAGTAAAACAAACATACCCATAGACTTTATAGGATAGTTTATTATAGTTTTATAGTTTTAATTAGGAAATCATCATCCATATTCAATTTTTCATTGGGTTACTTGTTGGTTTATTGATGTTTGAGCTAAGTAACACTTGTTCTAGATCTTTTGTACCTTCGTGCCTTATTTATCTGTATTATGCAGGAACATGACGTCGTAGAAACACTTGAACCAACAATTACCAGGGAAACAACGGGATACATTGAAAAGCTAGCCATTGAATTCTACACCATATCAGGGGAGTCTTCTCTTCATTTTCTTCCCCACCCCTTTATATGCAGATTTAGGATTTAAGACATTGAGGACAATGTCCAATTTAAGTTTGGGGGTGGAAAACATGAGCTTTATTTTGTTTTGTGTGTGTTTTTTTTATTGCTTTATGATATAAAAAACAAATTTTTTTTTTTAAATGTTGAAATATTCCAAATATATATATATATATATATATATATATATATATATATATATATATATATATATGTTTGTGTGAGTTAGTTGGTCTGACTGCCAATGAGGAATATATTGGATTATGAATTGATCTATGAATGGTGAATATGTTGCATGCTTAAGTTAATGTTTGCTTTTTCATGTGATGTTTGATCTATATTGAACATGTGAATTAAGTTAAGCATTGTGTAGGAATGGGTTGATTTTATAATTGGATAGGTTGAAAATAGTGGACCATAGATGCTAAACCCAAAACTATATTTTACGTCCTTAGACCAAATTTAGAATAGTTTGGGGGGATTTCACTGTTGTAGGTAGATGTTGAGATAAATGAGGATTCCATGTGTGAAATTAAAGATCTTGTGTGGATTGTCTAATGTCAATAGAATGAAATTGGGCGAAAGTCTCAAGTTAAAAGTTGGTTTACTTGGATAGGTGTTTAATGAGGGACATTACACTAATTAAGGCAAAAAAACAGTTTATTTGAAAATTTCTCTTCGTAACCTTTATGACTCGAGTTATTAACTCTGTAAGGGTGTTAAAACCTATTGTCCTAAAGTTAACTGACTTGGGAGTCATTGGCCTAAAACCTGTTACATGGGTCATTTAGAAAGCTTAAGAGAGAGAATGCTGCAAATAAAGAAAAAAATGTTGCAAAAAAAAAAAAAAAAAAAAATAGATAAAACAGATGCATGAAACAAAAGATGCACCAAATGTTTTAGTTAAGTCTCAAACACTTATTTAGAAAAATCTGACTTTTAATTAGGGGTTATTAGCTTAGTTAAATCTTGGAGATTTAAGCAATCAAAATCAAAGGAGAATCCTTGTTTATTGACATGTTGAACTACAATTGGTGATATTTACCTAAACTAGAGAGGTGAGGATAGTATAAAATCAACTTTAGATCACACACTAGAAAAGAGCGAAAAGAACAAGTTTGGGAGTATGTGAATCTCACGAATGAGGACAAGAACATATTTGACTATTAAGGGTCGGGAACGGAACAACTTATGAATTCATGATGCTATGCTTAATTCTTCACACACACACACACACACACAACGTTAACTTTACATTGAAAATGTAGACTTTAATTTTTGTATTGTGATCGTGAAGCTATGCGTAGATTCAATTTCATGATTTCAATTCTGAGATAAAAAATGTTGGGTTAGCTAGCTATATATGTTTGCATGCTTGTATGTTCGTTGTGTATTTGAGTTTAGTTTTGTTTGAGGACAAACAAAGATTCAAGTTGATATTTGTTTGAATTGAGTATGTCTTTAGTTAGATTACTGGATAACGCTATAACATGTGCTTTTACTTTAGTACTTATTGATAATAGACTTAATTATTTGATCACATAGCTATATTGACTTATCACTTATGTTGAAATATGTCTTGATTATGTAAATTTAACTGTTGATGTTGTTGACCTATACTTGAGTGAATTCCTAAATCCTTAGTATAAAAACCAAACTACTAAAAACAGTTTGGGAACGGGAAGGCTAGTGCTTGTTTACATAGTAATTTGATGGTTTGAAGTTCTCGGATTCTAGCGTTAGTTGAAAGAGTTTGAGTTATGGGGTCTAGAATGGGCACTGACAGATTTTTGAAAATTCAAATCTCAAATATGTTTTACTTCTTTTCATAAGCTTTATGACTCGAGTGATTAAGCCTCCTATGGTCTTTAAAATTTGGTGCCCTATAGTCATCTGATTTGGAAGTCATCGGCTTAAAACTCGCTATAGGGGTAATTTAGAAAACTAAATGGAAAGAAGCTTTGCACATAAGATGTCAAAAAATGAAAAAATAGATTCTCATATCAAAAGAAAAAGTGATATATCTTCTACGTCTCTTTGTAACATTTTTTACTCTAGTTATTAAGTCTGCAGAGGTATCTAAAAACCTAGTACCCTATAGTCATCTTATTTGGGGGTTATCGACATAAAGCTCCCTATATGGGTCATTTAAAAAACTTAATGGAGAACAATCTTGCAAAGGAGATGTTAAAAAAAAAAGGAAAGAAAAAAAAATTAGATTATAAAAATTGAGATGTGCCCAGTAAAGACTTTGAAACTTGAATTCTAGAGATTGGCGATTTTAATCGTGAAATGATTTAGAAAAGGCAAACACCATTTTTATGTAACTATTTGTATTTTTGGCACTTTTTAACAATGATAAAAACGATATTTCTCGTCTTCTTGTCTAGAACTATAGATCGCACAAAAATACAACCCCAAACCTACCCATCCTACTCCAATTCCCACTCCTACTCCAACTAGTTTTGACACTAACTTGCTCCATCAGCATCAGACCCCCAAATGGTGCAAATTAGATTAGTGCTTTACAAGTGATACTCTCTTTTATCCATTTAAAAAAAAAATTATTCCATATATGATGATCATTGACATGGTTATGAGGAACTCTTGCAAGTAGTAAGATTCATCGACTATAAAAGTTGATTATATCTCAAAATGGCAAAAACATCCATTACATTCGATATTCGTAGGTCTTGTCCCTTTCAACCTAATCGGGTACACGGGACAAAGACAGGGGAATGTGGTTCTCTCCCCATTATCCATCCTATTTAAAGTTCTTTCAAAATACAAGTTTTTTATTACACAAAAAGAAAAATAATCATCATCATTTCTAGATAAGACATGGATTTTTCACCAATTAAAAATATTAAAAGAAACAAAAGTAAAAAATAAATGGGATAGTATATGGGACAGGGAACGTGCCCCTCTCCCGTCCCTTCCCGTCCTACCTTAACTAGGTATGGGGGACGAGACAATGAGACAAAAATATCCGACAAAACAAAAAATAGGAATGACTACCTTGACTTTGACCCATCCCTAACTATAACCCAATTTAATTAAGTTAGTTTTAAAAGGTAGCTAATGCAACTTGGGAACAGCTAGGGAATAGCATAAGCATTCTACTTTTTAATATTTTTCAAGAGAGAGTGACTGGCAATTTTTCTCCCTTGAGCCGATATAGTGCATGGGCAAGTGTGACAACCCCAAGATAATCAGGGGATTATGTGCCCCCCCCCCCCCCCCCCCCACATAACCCCCTGGTTATCCAGGGGGTTGTCATCCTAGCATAACTCATATAAAAATTTATCTATTGAATGATAAAAATTTGGCTAATTAGTACAAAACGTCCCTACTTTTGAAGGCTATTGTGGATATCGTTCATACTTTTCATTTCTTGACATTTATACCCCTACCTGCAACATTTTATGCGTCGGACGTCATTTTCACTGTTTTTTGACAATTTTATCCTCAATTCAATTGAAACAAAAAGAAAAGAAAAGAAAAAACAATCGAATAAATTGCAAATATAGGCCCAAAAAAACAACAAAATTTAATCCCCCCTGCAAAATATAGTGAAGGTAGGGGCATAAATGTAAATAAATAAAAGGTAGGGACGGTATCCACAATAACCTCTAAAAATAGGGACGTTTTGTGCTAATTAGCCTTTAAATTATTTTGTTTGTTTGTTTGTTGTTATAGGGCTCGCTTGGCATTTCCCAAGGGTTAAACACAATGGCCAAGAAAATTGCTACCAAACCCGCGAACACCTTCCGTTGTATTAGACTAAACTGAGCCCCTATTTTGTTCGGGGGGGATTCAGTTTTGTTGTTTTTTTGGGCCTATAGTTGCAATTTGTTCGATTGTTTTTTTTTTCTTTTTGTTTCAATTAAATAGAGGGTAAAATCGTCAAAAACAATGAAAATGACATTCGGCGCATGAAATGTTGAAGGTAGGGGCATAAATGTCAAGAAAAAAAAGACAGAGACGGTATTCACAATAGCCTCCAAAGATAGGGACGTTTTGTGCTAATTAGCCTAATTTAATTTAATATAATGGATTCAAAAGTTACTTATAATTTGATTTGGTTTTGGCTTCTTGTGCTTTTCATAATGATAGCTTGAAATTTGATACTAAGTGATAGCAATGTCCATTATACATGTCGAGTCTCTTAAAAAACGATATGGATTGTTTAAATGCGACTATTATCACGCTAATAATTTATAATCAATCAGTTGTTCAACTTTAAATTTCATACATCTTTTGTTTACATTATATTTTCAGTTATCATAATGATAACTAATAGCTTGAAATTTCATAATAAGTAACAACAATGTCCATAATTAGGGTTGTCAATAGATTGGATTTTGATCCGAATTTGATGAAATTAATGGAAAATAAATTTAGAATCTCAATCCGATAACCTGATCAAGATCCTAATCCGATAATCTATTAACTAAATGAAGCAAATCTATATATAGGTCAATCCAATCCGAAAATAAACCGATCCGATTTATTAAAATAATATAATATATTTTATTTATTATCGTAAAATTTATTACACGATTTTTTCCATTTCGAAAATTGTATTATACTTTACACATAATTTTCAAATAATAAATAATAAATAATATTAGATAATAGTTTAATATTGTTAACTGAAATATTTGAAGAGATTTACCTTTTTATTAATTAAAATAAGATATTAAATCATAATTAATTTAATTTATAAATTAAACAACCAAAGGAGCCAACAGTTGAAGTTACTTTCATTATTTCAAACTTCTCACTTCCCAAACTTGCTTTCATTATTCCAAAATTTCACTTCTCACATTGGATACTCACTAGAATATCATAAAATTGTTAAGATATAAATACGTGAGCCTAGAATTGGATAAAAAACTATATGAGCTTTTTTAATTCTAAGGCTTAAAAGTTAACTAATATAAAAATGTATTTATTTATTTAATTTTTTTTTCAATTTCGGATCGAATATATGATAAAATAGGAAATCGAATATGAATTTAACAATTAAATATTCGTTGAATATCGGATCGGATCAGATAATTATTCTTAATAGATCGGATCAGATTTGGACGATATAATTTGATTTTGTTTTGACTTCTTGTGCTTTTCATAATGATAGCTTGAAATTTGATACTAAGTGACAGCCATGTCCAGTCTCTTTAAAAAAATGATATACATTGATTAAACGTGACTATTATCACACTAATAATTTAATAATTTAATCCATCAATTGTTCAACTTTAAATTTCGCACATCTTTTGTTTACATTATATTTTCAGTTATCAATATAATTGATAGCTTGAAATTTGATACTAAGTCACAACAATGTCCATAATACATTTCGAGTAGCTTAAAAATGATCTAATTTGTTTAAACATAACTATGATAACACTGATAATATAATAATCGATGATCAGATTGTTCAACTTTAAATTTCGTTCATCTTTTGTTTAAATAATATTTTATTGTCTTACATCCAAGGAAGAGATAGTTAAACACCAAATTAATCGACTCATCTCAATCGCCAAGGACTATCCAAAGTCTTTCCCATTGAATGACTCGTAGGAGGTAAATAGGATTCTTATTCTATCTCACACAGTCTCAATATGTTACCATCGACCCTACCAAAATCTGAATATAAAAAAAAAAAGATAAATATTTTTATTTTGCTTTGCAGGCTTCATGCAACTCCCATAAGGTTTATAGTCTTTAAAATGTCAAATTTGCAGAAAAAGCAGACATCACTGCATGTAATTTCTCAAGTTGAAGCTGTAATTTCTATATAACATGTCAGAATAGAGAGGCGTAGATTAACTAATATCGAGTGCCCTAAATATCAAGCATAGAGTTGAGATTTGTTATCTTGGACTTGTTGATTTAATATATTTTGACACATTAGTACACCACATCTTCTTATCAAATAAGAAGTAGCCGAGTTGTAATATGATGTAGAATAGAAATGTGAACAATAATAAAATGGTCTTATTTGTAACACATGAAAATGTATTGCTTGAATTTCGTTTTGAATGGACTTAAAAAATATTGAAATCCATCAAATAATGGAAAATTTATAATATTATTAATAAAAAATGGCTGCGGGATTTTCAAATCCTAAACATATATTTAAAGAGTTATAACAAATCCTAATCAAAGCGAAACCCTAAACTATTTCGGTAGAGAAATTCGAATAGAACTCAAAAATTGCAAAAAATGATAAAAAATACTCTTAAACTTATTAAAAATTCGAAAGGACCCCTAAACGATAAAATTTGACTCCAAAAATTTGATAATGGTGGCAAGAGGCCAATTGTCACCTCGGCAAAACTATAGAGAATTGAAAATGATTTTGAATTGTACTCGCTCACATCAATTTGACATCCGAATTGAAGGTTATGAACATTTTCATAGATCTTTCTTCTATTTTCCAAATGATTTATGATTTTATCTTCTAACTATTTTGCATCAAAATAAGTCAAAGGTTTTTTTTTTAAAAAAATGTTAGCATCGTCCCATTTGCAGAGAAGTTGTGATTTATCGATATGTTAAAAATATACCGAGGCTACAACCAATCTGGAACAACATATGTAGACTTATTGAGCATCTAGTTGAATTTGTTTTTCTTAGCAAATGTAGTCAGGGGCGGATTCAGGAAAAAATTCAGGGCGAACTAAAAAAAATAAAAAAAAATTACACAAATTTTTTTTTAATTAACATTTTAGCTGGAGGGACGGACTAAAGCATGGCCCGGCTTGCCCCTAAATCCGCCCCTGAATGTAGTAATCTAGAAAATGAAATGGTGAAAAAAAAAAAAACTCATATCATTCTTCTTTCTTTTGGAATGCCAATGTCAAATTTTTTCGAGAATAAGAATTTGTTGTTGGTTTGTTATTGTCGTGTTCAATTTTCAATTTGGTTGTGTCATAAGGCTTCCATCCATAAACTAGGCTTAATGCATCTAACTAGTAATCTATATGATTATGCTATGATCAAATAATTTTTAATTAAAAGAATTATGGTGACATTGGACTAATGCCAATTTGTGCTCTACAAGCAAATATGCCCCATTGCATGCTCAAACGCCAAATGGATCAGTAACTAGAGTTGGGAAACCAAGATTTTCGACCAAATGGATGGTAAGTGATGCTAACAAAAGAAAGATATTCAGTATACAGTACTAAATAGAACCTACCAACACAATATATAAGATTTTAGCTTATTATTTCTTGCAAAGTAGCACAATACACCTTACCAAACAAGCCATAAATTTAAGTCCCTCGAATCATCTAACAAACACTAAAAGAGAACAGATGCCAATGGCTTCTCAACTACTTTACTGTCTTCATTTGCTGGAAACTAGCACCATTTAAAGATATTTGAATGCATCACATTTTATTTATAAAAAGAAAGGAGACTCATTTTGTAGATTCATAGATTAGTCAAAAAGTTCCATAAGTAATATTCATACGCAAGGACTTTACCTGCTACATGTAACATGAAACTGCCAATGGACTTGATGCTGACAGAAATCTTGTAGTTCTTAGGCCGGTGTTGATAAATCTTTATCGTCGGTTTTCTTTCAAGTCCAGGCTCATTTGAGAATGCAGACAACCGTCGAAAAGTCAAATATCACTGTGTCCATCTCGAACAGCATAAATATGTACCTGCAAAAGTCTACTATGCACGCTGTCGAGTACTTTGCCCCATATGAATTGGGAGAAAAATGGAAATGTAGAAACAAAATCCCAACATGATTATTAGTACTAAGTGAACAAAAATCCCGCATTCACAAGACAATCCCCACACCGAGTTTAAGAATGAAGCTCATTACACAAAGATATATCTAGATAAGTAGATGAACCCAAAAAATAATAATAATAATAATAATAAAATAAAATAAAAACCCAAGATAGTGTTTGGCAAATGCATAAACCAGTTTAAGAAAAACTTAGTTTGTCACAATGCAAGTAGTGCGTAAAACAACTTTAGAGTCGATCCAATTTCAGGTACTGCTTTGAAACTGAGTCGAAGGTAGAATACATTAGAACAAGGTTTGAACTTTTGGCTTCAAGACAAGTTACTATCGTCGCTTTTCTTAAGACATTATTTGCCTCCACTGTATGGATGATGCACATGGGAAAGCAAACGAACTTTGGAAAATAGAACACGAAAATATGCAGAGAATTTTAAAGTGGGAGACAAGAAAGACATTCAATTTTCTCTTAATCTAAAGATGTTGAAATCTATTTACGGATTCTCAGACACCCTTTCACTAAAGTTGTAACCGTTTACCAGATCTCTCTGCTTAAACTATATCTCATCTCATCTTGCAGGGAGAATTTCCAACTCAACTGCCTTAAACCTATTTCAGATAGCAACATGCCCAAATAATGCATCAGGTTGGCATTACAAACCTGGAGGTATTCAGGCCAGTTTGTCGACAAGGTATAACATAAGAATAACAAACATAGGCATGCCTCCACGACAGCAGAAAGGATCATTTGGAAGGTGGAATGTATGATCAAATTGTTTATGCTGGCTGAGATAATATTGAAAAGAAGCAGAAACGGAGATCAGAGCATAGCCGGACACTATTGCATTAGGTGGCAAGCTACATCACAGCTCCCTCCAAAGATAATTAGATGGCAAAGACCAAATGAAGGTATGTACAAGTTGAATACAGACGGGTGTTACAAAGCCCTTATAGGACAAACAGCAGGAGGCGGCATATTGAGAGACGTGTCAATTTTTCTTTGCATTCCATGAACATTATGGAAATTGTAATAGCTTCTTGCAGAAGTAAAAACACTTCAAAAGGGATTGAGCGTGTTCAAGGAAAAACAGATAAAAATGCTAGAGGTAGAATTGGATTCATCATGTCTAGCTAATATTATAAGGAATTTCTAAGAAGATTCAGCAGCTGAAAGTTTGTGCCAATAAAGTTCAGATAAATGAAAATGAAAAAGCCTCGGGAAAACCGGATATCCCAGATTCTAATGTTTTACTAATTTAGTAAGTGTTTCGATTTCAGGGAAGAAGAAAGAAGATATGAACCCAAAGAATGCAAAAAAAAAAAAAAAAATGTAAACTGAAATATAGGTTAGAACATAAACACAAGCCTGCAAAACCACACAAGAACTATATACCCTATAATGCATTTATCTACAATGGAATAAAAAGAGATATCATAAGCAAAACAATGCACTAATATTAATATTCACCAAACAATCAAGGAAAAAAGACAGAAATTTGACTTACATATGGAATTATGAATAGTTGGATACACCTCAAAAAAAGTAAATTACATCCCTAGTCTTTGAATCATATTACAAATCACAATAATATTTTGAATTGTTGTGTGAAATCTATTCTCTCCTTATTACTGAAGGTAAAGGTGGTGTCATCTTTTCATCTTTACCTTGCATATGAGATTCTTCTTCAATTAAAGAAAGCTGCCTTTCTGGACTATAGTATCCCTTTGAAAAGCGGCTAGGACTTGGTGAGTTAGGTTTCATAATATGTGATGGAGAGGAGCTGTAACCAAGAGAAGAACTTGGGCTGGACCTAAACTGAAAATCCCCATCTTCACGAGGCAAAGAGGACATTGGCAACTGGTCACCATTTTCTCTTGCAGAACTTATCCTCCACAATCTCATATGAATTACCTGTCCGTACTTCCTGAGCTAGAGAACACCAACAGCAGAAAAGCCACAGAACAAAGTCACCAACAGCTGCTTTACCGAAACAAAAGTTATATGGAGGCAAATTAAATCTCTTTCTCATCTGAATCCTCCAAAAACCACCATATAGTAGCCCAAATACACAAAGGAAAATACCGGTAACAACTAATGCTTCCCTGACAGTATCATTGTCTATATTAACGGCAGCCAGGTTGAAAATCCAAAAAGGAGCCATACAAAATAGAAGAAAAGTAACAATGTGAACATACATGTTACCGAACCCAAGTCTCTCCATATTCCATCCAAAAACACAGAAGCTACAAAATAGTGAGAGATAAGCTAAAGAAATATCATCCCAAAAATCAAGAATACCGCCACTCCACAGTGGTCTACTCTCGACGTTTCTTTCCTCATCCCTCAATGCAAATGAAAATCTCTTTTCAAGTGATTGTCTCCTCAATTGATCTGGTCTGCTACTTCCATCAGTGGTAACCGGAAGTTGTGCTTCTTCATCCAACTCGGTCTCGAAGTCTTTCCCAAGTGGACTAAGCATGGAGTAAATACCAGCAATTGCAGGGGCACCAATTGCAACAGAGATACATATTCCAACCCCAATAGCTGGTCGCTCAGATCTCCTGTATCCCAAGTTAAGACTACATAATGCATATTGAGCGAAACAGTTAAGGTTGAGTAGAGCCAAAACCACCGTCATATGTGCCCACTCATGGGGCTTATAAGTGCCATTCTTGCAGTATTCTTTTCTGAGCTTTAAAACATCTTCTGGCCTCCATCTCAATAGTAGGGCTAGGTGATATATTCGCTTTGGGTGTTGGTATAAACACATCAGGGTAAACAGCGCATTGAGAATTTGATTATTGACTTCAAACCAAGTATCTCTTTGAGACTTCTTTGGTATGGCATGGTTCAACATTCCAATCATGACCATGAACAGAATAGCACCAGAGACAGCAACACAGGTAATCCAGATAAAAAGAGCTAGATTCATGGGTTCCCTTATCCATTCTTTGCAAATTTTTCCAAGACAATTCCAATCAATTTTCCGAGAAAAAATTCTATTAAAACGTTCAAAGATGTGAAGACTGGTAGAAGAAGGTACATTTCGAGAGACTTCATCCCTCTCCTCAGCAATACGCTGAAATTTTGCCGATGGAGAAGACAAATTACCTAACTTAAGGAATCTTAGCCTTTTAGAAAGAGCTGAAAACCCATTGCCAAATTCATTTCCTGAATTTTCATCACCTATAAGACCACTTTGAGATGTTGAGACGTGCAAAGGAACATTACTTTTGACTTTTGTACTATTAGATTCCTGAGCTCCACCACAATTATCACCATTCTCGCTTGAAACCATGTTGCTTTCACAGTAGTGCTTTATGCTCAGAAAATTAATGAACTCTATGTTAAAGAATCATTTTCAATAGTTTCTTCACCTGACTGCAGGACAATAAAATATCACATAGCTGTAAATTGAAAAGAAATGTCGAGCAATCCTCATATGTCCTAAAAAAATTATCTGTTTCAGTCAATTACAAACAAAGAAAACACTCAAAAGCCACTGAAAAACAATTATGAAACATCATTGAAACAGAAGTAGAAATCTACGAAACCCATAAGCATCACACAAAGTTGATCAAAGAAAGCTCAATAGTTCATCCAAAAAACATTCTTTTTAGCTCTAAAACCAAAATTAATCAAAGAACATAAAGAGGATTAAAAATAAATAAATAAATAAATAATTAGCAGCAGTCTTAAAATTGGTGAAAAATAGATTTTGGCAAGCCCGTCAAAATATTAGCAAATAAGAATCTTAGATTCTTGATAGCCCATGACACGCCATAAAGAAAAGTTCAAATTAATTTCGACACATAATAAACCAAAAAAATAAATAATAAATAATCCAAAAGTAAAAGATGGAACTTACAAAAGGTAAGTATGAGGTGCCGATTATGAGCAAATACTTCCCCTTTTAAAACTCTTAGCTGTTTTTTGCTCCATTGATAGTGAAGTTTCGGTTTCAAAGAGGAAGAAGGTACACCAATTTATTTTTATTTCCTTTTTTTTTTTAGTTCTTTGGTTAATTGCTTTTCTTTTCTAAGCTAACTTCAAAAGTTGAAAAAAGGCCATCGAAACAAGAGACAATTTCAGTGGAAGTCCCTACCTATTAGATTTCTTATACAAATGGAATCTAAACTTTTGTTTCTATCATTCAAATCCTTTATTTTATATTTGTAACATATTGATCTCCACTGATGGATTTTTGCATCAATTGCAATAAAATGCCAAAAAAAAAAAAAAAATTATTAAAAGACGGTTTTACCTTTATTCTTAATTAAAATAAATAGAAAAGAAGATTACATGTAAAATTCTTCTTTCTAAATTGTTCATCTCTAGGAAAAATTAAAGAGAAATAGGAGGAAAGGCAAACTAGGAGAGAGAATGACATCAACACCAAACTCAATCGAGAAAAGGAAGGGGCAAGACAACGAGATGACAAATCTTGAGGAATCAAGCAAAGGGATAGAAGATAAAAATGAGATAGGGAGGGCAAAAATGTGGTGTACAAGATCAAAGCAACATTTACTTCTTGTCAAAGTGAAGATGATATTCTCTGGTCGTATCCCAATTTTTCAATTAAGCAAATAATTCCACACCATTTGAGGTAGAACAATGCATGGCTAACAAGGGCTGAGCATCCTTACAATGAGGGGAGAAGTAGAGTAGCAACAAGGCTAGGAGAACCTAGGATTTGTATTTTTTTTTTTTTTCCTTTCGTTTTCATTTTTATTTATTTCTTCAATAATGATCTATTTGATGTAATTTTTTTGAATAAATTTTGTGGAAGTGATTTTGGAGAATGTGTTGTAATAGGGGAAAATTTTAAGTCTATATGCAAATTTATTTTATTGAAAGATTGTGTTGTTAAAAATAATTTTTTTAAAGAATTTCTTCCAAATAGGAACTTGAACTATCATCATAAAAAAAGTCGAACATGAAAGATTTACATATTTTTCCAACGGTAAACACTCTGCTAATTGCTAACCATCATGATATGACAAAATTGAAGAGTTAAAAATTTAAACTGAAAAATTTTAAAAGTTGAAGACCAATTTACTATATAAGCTACAAGTTGAGGGCCACTATTGCAGTTTTTCCTGGAAAAAACACCCAAAAACTCAATTGATCTGGAAATAAAAGAAAATGAACATAAACGTTTGTTTTTCGTCTCTTTAATAATGATGTTAACATTTTAAAGATTAGCAGTGTTTTAAAAGGTGTAATGTGTGACGAAATGTGGAGGACAAGCTATAAATTAGGTGAGCTTAGACGAAGGATAGACATAAAAAGGAGTAAAAAAAGTTTTCTTATTTTAATATTATTTTAATTTTTAATCAATCAAAAAATTATTTGATAATTAAAAATAATACCTATCAAACATTATAGATTTATAGAATTTTTATACATTTTTTTCAAAATTTCCAACAAAAAGATAAGTTTTAAATGTAAATAGTACATAGATATAAATTTATGGAAGTTTTCATTTGTTCAATGCTTCAAGCGGTTGTTTTGATTTTAGAGCAGATAAAGTGAAAAAAAAATCAACCTTTAAATTTTAATTTTAAAAAAAAGAAAGAAAAAAATAAAAGAAACAATGATGCACACATAGACACGCATAATTACGTCTAGACGTGCATTAGATGTCAACAATTGCCGTTAACCCCTAAATAAAACGTCAAGTCACTTGACTTAACATTTTCGCCTCGCATCGCGCCTAAACAACGTATTAACGCCGTTTAGACACGCCTTTTAGAACAATGATGATTAGTGATGTCAAATCGTGTCGTCCATGTCCTCAACTCTTCCATATTATTTCGGAAATTATTCTTCTTAGCCAAGGACATGATTTAGCCCCTGTTTGAGCTTCGTTCTTCAAAAAAAAATACATTTTTTCTTGAATTTTGCAATGTGTACACCTGGACGTGCAAATCTCCCATCTTGTGAGAGAATGTCAACCCCAAATGTACAAATAGCAAATTTAAATCAGAATTAAAAAAGTAATAAGTAAATGGAAAATCGGGCTTTAATACATCGGAAGTGACGAGAGAATGAGTTGTTTTTGTTCCTCCAAATGAATGAAAACATAAATACATTAAACAGCTGTAAGTAGCTTCAGAAAACAAACACAATTAAAAGAAAAAAGTATAAAAAAGACAAAAGTTACAAACTCATGGTAAAAGGTGCATTCGAATTCACTCCAAACAAGAAAATCCAAGTTCGTAATAAACACACAAACCCAAAGTGATAATTCATAATAGACAACCATCAACCACAGAATCATCAGTAGAATAAATGTGGGATTTGAGAAAGCAGATTTAAGTAAGATCATCCTCCTCCAGCTCTTTGGCCTTCAAGGCCTCCTTCACTCTTAATAGAAGAGTCGTCTTCCAAGCATCCTATGATCAATCAAAACACGATGACAGTAAAACGAGATTAAAATTGAATTGATAAATCACTTACAATTAAACATCAATTCACCCTAGATTTATAAATCAGGAAACAAAAATATGGGTGCAAGTCAAATAAAAATATCTGGACACGCTCTCCATTTGCCATTCAGCTCCTGTATTAGGAATTTCCTAATATTTAACAAAAAAAAATCTAAGGATTTGATTCTTCATAACTGACTCAAAGGGAGTTAGCTCAGTGAACCTGAAACCGATCTAATCATTTCTCCATACCAAGTCTTGCATGAATAGATTTATGGGTGGAAAAACAATTAAAAAATTTGTTGTCTTAGTTGCTATTGATAACATGATTGGTGGCATGCGTTTCAAGATTCACAACTAGCCCAAAAGCAGATCTTTTTAACTGTATAATGCATTTTCATCAAGACAACTGTGCATCTTCATGAGGGAGAGAGATCAAATATTTAGTATTTGTTAATACAGATAAGCCATCAAGATTGTTTTTTGGACCCCGAATACTGAGGTTGTCATCTAAAATCTAATTTTCCAATTATGCAAGCCAGCAAATGGAGAATGGAGTTCAGGGAACAAACCAAACATGCTAGCGTCATGTTGAAGAATTCACAAATATATATAGTAAATTTCAGATAGCAGTCGGCAACTTCAATTAAAACTGTGCTGTGGAAATAGATTCCCGTAATTATCCGAATATCACATTTAAAACAATAAGCCCGTTCAAAACGGTTACAATATATGGTGCATTAAAAACCGCTGGCTCTATCAGTGACCAATCGACCATGAATGCCATAACTTGTCAGGACCGACCACATGGGAATAGGTAACAAATTTTATCACTGAATTATTTCACACATAGACATCAATCACAGTCAGCCTCTTCTTTTCTCTCTATTCTCACTACCATCTCAATTGCCAAACCTTTCCATCCCGAGGAAGCTACCTTATGCCACCTTCCTCTAAAACCAAACAAAATACTTCCAAAAAATTATCCAAACATGTTTAAGCAACTTTTTAGACTCAGATCAGCTTTTGACATTTTAAAAAGCTGAGTTAAATGGGCCATAAAAATATTAGAAAAGAGAGAAGAGTTTAAAATATCTGGTTCAACCAAAAGTTTGTCGTTCTTGCTAAAATCTCATTAACACATGATAGTCTAGTAATATTGGGACTTAAAGGCAAAATAAGTAACAAGCTCATTTTAAGGTTAACTAGCAACAAGATACACAGAAATGACTATTCCACACATAATACACTATCAAACACAAATTGTATTCAGCCATTCACCTGAAGCTTATATAGATATTAATTTGAATAAATGCATATAAGATACACGCCAATGAAATTCAAATGCAAGTTCAAAAAATAACTTAAATAGCATAAGACAATTACCAGCTGTGTCATGCTGTCAAATTCCTTGATAGCGCCAGTGAACTTGGCAATATCTTCCTCATCAATAGCAGCAGCTAGATCCTGTGATCAACAGATACGTAAATGTCTACCAATCAATTTATCATATTAATATATTACTATGGAAGGTAAGATAAAGTGAATGATACACAAGTAGCCCATCTACAACCGTACCAGCTAAAAGATTATGAAAAGCAATAAAACCACACATGGGTAGTTTAAACAATATGTAAAACCATTAGCAAATAACTGGACAACATGCATTCCCATTAAGAAGGGAAAAACAAAACATTTAAAGACATCGTGAAAATGGAAAAATTAGAGATATGCTTGTGATCCACAACATACCGCTAGCAATTTGTATTCACGTGTTCCAGAAAACGTAGGATCCAATTCCTACAAGAAAAAATTCAAATGCATATCCTTAGCATGCGCATAGAAACAGGGACAGATCTGGACCAAAAAAAAAGATGTACCTGGTATCGCTCTAAAGCATTGTTGATTGCAACAACATCACCCTTGCAGAGTTGGCAAATGCCAGCATTAAGAAGGTGCCCTCTAACTCCATACTTCAACAAGTTGTTATTGAGTGACTGCCGGGCTATCTCTTCGTAAATCTCAATAGATTTTGGATACCTGAGAAAAAGCCAAAACATCAGTTCTTTCAGCACTCTTAAAACTTTATAAATCATGATGTAACTTCCAACAGAATAAAAACATCAAATTAGACAAGCTGTTCAGTACATATTTTGGGTCATGTCCTTTTTCTCTGCCTGTTTAACTAAAGACAGAAATTCATAATTAGGTATATGCACAGATACTGATAATAGATTACCTGTCAGAAAAAATATTTATTGAGAAATAAACCAATATTGCAACGATAAACATAATTTTAATTAGAAACAGTGGCAGGCTAAGTAGGTACAAAGTCCATGAAATGGATACCATGCTGACAAGTGATGTGGAGATTATCAATAAGTACGTACTAAATGTGGCTGATCTCTATTTGATCTAAGATGTGTTTGTTTGCAGCCAATGTCAATGGGTGATAGAGGTACATGGGAGTTAGGGATTACAGACCACCACATTTCTCATATATTGTATACAAAGAAATATGGGAAGTTTGAGGTGAAGAGCTTACTGGAATTTTATACATATTCATAAAATAACAAAATGACCAAGAATCAGCCCAGTTGGAATAGAAATGTTAGAACAGAAATAATGGAAATATTTCCTTCTATAGCTTATATCTACTATTTTTCCTTTCAGTAATAGGATTTTATATTCTTCCCTTTTTCTTTTCCTTCTATTGATAGGATTGTACTCCTATATATTGGATTTATTGAGTATGTAATAAATCACACAGCCTAAATCCTAAGTTGGTATCACAGTAAGTTTGATCTTGGATAATCTTGCAATTGTTTTCGTTCTTTGGCAAAAGGCCATGTGCCACTTGTCTAACCAAGTTCTTCAGTTTCTTATTATATATCAATTTTCGTTCCTTTGATTGTTAAAAAAAATTATAATTAATTAATTAATTAATAAATAAAATCTTAGAACCTCTAAAATTAGGGTCTCAAATTGAGCCCTAAAACCTTCTACCCTCCTCTATCTATAGCGATCCTTTACTCGTTTAAAATTAGGAGGATGTTTGATGAGGATTAAAATTAAATTTTTTATTAGATTGTGATAAAAAATTTTGAAAAATGTGGTTAAAAAGTTGCAGGACCCATGAAAGACGTGGTTAATATTGATTGTTTGACTTTGACTTAGATTAAAATTAGATTTTAATTAAAACCAAGCATGCACTAGGTTTCTAAAATTGGGATTTGAAAATTTAGCTCCAAATTACAAAAACCATAATTAAAGAACCATAAAAAAGAAATGGGAAAAACTTCTTAAATCACCCAAAGTTGTGACCTTCGTACCATTGACCCAAATTTCCGACAACCTTCAGCGTGCTTACAGTGTTTCCTTTATACCATGTGTTCATATAAAGATATGTACATGATTATATTTATTAGAATATATTTTATACGTATTTTAACAAAGAAATTTATTTGATTAGAATATATTTGACTAGAATATGACTTTGCTTCCATAAAAATGAAAATCTTGCCCTAGAGACTAGAGGTAGTTACATATATGATGTGTATTAGTATGGAAAAACCTGTAACATAATTGATAAAACAAAAATTAATTGATGTTATTTTCCAATAAGGTATTAAAATGTTGGTCAAGCTCTATTGAGCCATTATTTAAACATGTTATTTTCCAAAAAAGATATTAAACATTGGTCAAACAATTGAGCCATTTTATAAACCCCCCAAAAATCCCATGCCACTTTTACCATCTCTCTCTCAGTTGTCTCTATACTCACTGACACACATGCACAATATCCACTCCACACAAATATTTGTTTACTTCTTGAAGAAAGGTCAAGGCATTAATCCAAATTTCCGTCTAATCCTTTTAAACTCCACGTAAGTGTGTTATGTAATTTTATCTATGGTGTTATTATTTTTTGGAATAAAATTTATGGATTCTAGATGAATATATTTGAGATAAGCGAACCGAAGTTGAGCAGTGCTACGCACAATAAATCTCCACAACCTAAGATCGATATTTTTCGTGTCTCCTTTATGTATGATATTATTCATTTCCGAAAAACATGATTTTCAAATTTATGGTGCACAATTGTTGGGTATTATGCCATCCCCTCCTTTTTCCCTCTTCTGGAAAACTAGCGGTTTGGGGTGGTCAAGAGAGAAGATGGGCTTACGAGCGAAATTTATTAAACATGTTCAAAGAATAATATTTCTAGTTATGGTTTTAAGTGATTCTTTTGTTTGGACATTTTTTCTCTTTAAGGTAAAGTAATTGATCATTAGTCTTTTTACAGTATTGATGATTCCATAAAAATTTATCTTTTTGTGACTTTGACCTCTTACATAAAGTTTTAGTAACACCTGAGAATTAAAGACCTCGGCATCACATCATCGGTTTCTTTATTTTTTTTGGCTTCTTTGACAAGAAAAATTCCTCTCCACCAGGCATTAATTATGTCTCTTACCATCCAAAGCAAGCATAAGCTTTCCACTTGTAAATCTAGTCTCTCGGATCAACCTAGACCATTGCTATGTATGCAAAGATTAGATGATTCTCATTTCAGCTAGCCTAGGTCTTAAGACTCTTTTTGCTGACTGTGAATTTCGGGTCAGGCATGAAGGGTTCTGCTGACAATGTGAGATGATGTTTCCATGTAGTGCGTCAGGATGCACATCAGCTTTGCTGTGTTTGGAAGATCTCTCACTCTCGTGTGTGTTTTTTGTGCATGTTATCTACACGTGGGCTTCTTGTGTACTAGTCTTCTATTGATAGGATTGCACTCCTATAGATTGGAATGATTATAATAAATCATTTAGCCTAAATTCTAAGTAGCCCCACATGGAAATTGCATAAAATAGCAAAATGTAGGAGTGAAAAAAAAAATAATAATAATAATAATTTACATACCTAAAAACACTAAAAGATGCATAGAATGTGGAGGATACAAATTAGCAGATGATATTAACTAACTAAAAAATATGCCCAGATGCAATGGAGATGTTCCCAGAAACTGCTGCACTTTAGATATGACGAGGCATACTCGTATAAACACATCAGAAACGTCATGCAACATATGTTGAGTGTACAGAAAGCAGGCAAACTTACTGTTCCAGTTGAGCAGCAAACTGTGCAATTTTCTGCTTGCACTGATTTGCAGAAGTTGTTACTTCCTCACTTTGGAAAAGATCAGATGCTCTTTCATAGTAATTAATAGCCTGCTCCAAGTTCTGTTCTTGCTCGTACAACTCAGCAATTTCCTTAAGACAAAACAGGACATAACAAATTAACATCTTTTCATTTATTTACAAGAAATTTTGATCTGCCTATGATTTTCATAGCCAGTCCCAAACCCACACAAAGAAACAAGATTAGCTAGGTTTAAAGTCAGCATAAAATTTTGTCAAATCTTATAGCATGAGTCCTAATTAATGTTCTAAAAAGCGCGAAGCGTGGCTACACGTGAAGCCGAAGTTTCAAACTTTACAAGATTAAGCGATCCTAGGCGAGGCTTAGGCGTAAAAAAACGTTTTCTTATTTATAATATTATTTTTAATTTTTAATCATTTAAAAAAAATTAATAATTAAAATAATACATATTAAACATCTAAAATTATAAAATACAATATTTACTTGATAATTCCCACCATTAGTCAATTATACAATTTTCAAGTTTTCGAAATGTAAAAATTAGAATATTTTTTATAGTTTCAATTTTCAATTAGACAAATCCTACTTAATAGATTTATAGGAACTTCATACAATCTTTTGGAGTTTGTAATAAAATGAATCTCAAAATCATAATTACATAATGTAAATAACACCAAAACTTAAATCCTATTTAGCTATTTAGATAAAGTCATTTTTAACTTTTGTACATATAAAATCTTTTAAAAACTTGAAATTAAAGTCAAATAAATTTTTTTTTTTTTAAATAATAATAAGCTAAGATCAAATAAAAGACTTAAAAAAACAAATAATAAAGCACGTCTACAGAAGGCGAAAGAAATGAAGGAAAAAATTCTAGCGTTTAAGAATTGAAAAAAAAAAGTCTAGGCGCGAAGCGAGGCGTTTTGCCCAAATTTCGAGCCTAGGCAGTGCCTAGGCGCCTCCTAGGCGAACTTTTTAGAACATTGGTCCTAATACATGAAATGAGAATATAAGACAACAAGTGGGGCTGACGCTGACTAAGATTAAGTATAATTTAAGGGAAGGACGACTTAGTCGGTTGGAACAAATTTTGTACAGACCGAAGATCTTCCACTCACAAGTCATGAGATTTACCATGTCACACGAAAGAAATAACAAGGTTTGTCATAGCTGATAAGAGTTTAGTTGCCATAGATGTAACAACCCAGCCTTTGAGAGGTCATCTACTCTCTATCCCTCACGGTTTTATATTGCATTCCTCAGGATTCGAATTCAAAATCTATGCTCACTTGATAGTAGAATTCAGCTTAAGTCTCTTATTAAAAAGATGATCTTGGATTTGAATCCTAGGTGATGCAATACAAAACTGTGAGGGATGAGAGGATGGATGACCTCACAAAGTGGACAGAGGTTTTGGATTCAAATCATAGGGGATGCAATAGAAAGCTGTGAGGGTAAGAGGGCAAATGACAGACAGTATATAACGAGTTAATGGCTTAGACACAGAGGTTGCTTCATTACAATAAATCTTCACGTAATCTAACAAAGAGCTGGACGACGTGCTAGAAAATGATTCATGTCTATACCAAAATTTATAGGGGAAAAGCTTAGTTAGTTGTTATATAAAAAATCTAATCTTTCATTTATGATAAAATTGAGTTATTCCACAATGTCAATAAAACATTGAGAATCATATTACCATTGGATTGAGAATCATATAATTCAATACGTCATTCAAGATCAGTAATTTGTCCTAGTTCAACCAAAGTGCAGAACGTGATGATTAACATAGAGGGATATACAACATTGGTTATAATATTACTAAATTTTCTACCTTGTAATATCTAGCAGACATGTTAAGTCTTCCAATCTCCAGAAACAAATTCACAGATTGCTCCAGGCACAATATTGACTCTGCAAAGCATCCCATGTGAAAAAAAGAAGGATATCTTCCAAGCTTGAAAATGGTAAGGTAAGTAACAACTGTAAAAGACAAACTAACAAACGAAGAAACAAGAAGAAAAAGTGAATGATGAATATGACATTGACCAAAATATATAAGGGATCGAGTAGGTTCATGTATGCCAGTAATCTTTTCACCGTGTTTTCATAAATATAAAACAACCTCAAGAAGCCTGAGGAAGCCAAAAAATAAAAGAAGCTGCCTTGATTTCCTAGATTTTACATTATCAATAACGTTCTCTAAATTTTATGAGAAAATTAGTGTCCAAATTAGCATTTTTAGCAAATTAAGTTCACAAAACTCAATACAAATAGAATAAGTACAATAATTACTGAATGAAGCAAATCACAGTCAAAATCTCGCTATAAATGGAAAAGCAGACAAAACTCCGAGGTAATCGATAACTTTGATAAACTTGGGATAAAAAAACCAGAACCTTTTGTGTTAGTCTTTTTGTAGCAATGAGCAGCATCAGCGTAGGCATTAGCAGCCTCATGCTTGCTATCCAACTGCAAATACAGGAAAATGTACAGACGTGAACCATTGGGGGAAAATGTGACAGAAAAGAAAGAAAATGTCTTGCAGCCTAAAACAAGCCACACAGCCAACCAATGACATACCTTCAAGTGACAGCTAGCCAACTTAACATACACTGCACCAGCCTGATCCCCTGATGAACCCACATAACACATTAGTGAAATCATTTTCTTGAGACAGTTTTTTCTGATTTTCATCAATTTTGCTAAATATGGGATGGTAGTCTAGTTCTTCATATTCCAAAACTGGATACAGCTAACAAGAGATTAAAATAACCAGTATGAATTTGAGTAGGAATCAAATTCTAAAAACTGTGAACCTGATCTCAAGAAAATCAACATGCACGCAGTGGCCAACATTACTGTTACCACCAAATAAAGTAAAACGGTAGAGTAGGAGAAGCTAAAATTGAAGAAACTAAATGATGTTTTTATCCATTCGTTCCAACTCCCCTTGTTATTGATTAAACTTCATTTTTTCCAAAATAAAACTTTCCATCCAGTCACAACACGATCCATCACTAGTCAATTCCAACAAAATCTAAATATAATAAGATAAAAAATTCCCTATACCAATTAAACAAATCAATATCAAGATCGCATCAGTGCATTTTTAAATTACACAGAGTCCAGAGACATAACAAATCATATTAAAAAGCCGGTTAAAAATAGTGTGATAATTATGATTAATCAAATGAATTTTCTTACAGGATTTTCCAAGCTTGAACGCATTGGCAGCTTTGTCGAATAAATCGGCAGCGTCTTCATATTTGGAGCCAAAGAGACCCCATCCGCTCAGCTTTTTCTCCGCTTTCTTCTCGAATTCTTCTCCTCTAGCGATTTGATCGGCCATTTTTTTCCACCGCTTTTCTTCAAGTAAGCGATGGTTGTGATTTTGCTGATGTTCGAAGAAATGTGAAATAAATTATGCCAGAAAAAATGAAAAGGAAGGTGAAAATATCGAAAAGTAGGGAGGTCTTGGATTTTTTTTCCAATTGACAGGCCGTTTTATAGACTTTTCAGATTTGACCAAAGATTAACCGAGTTGATATGTGAAAGGCCCGGTCAATATTTGGACTAGGTTTACAAAGCCCAACGATTTCAGGCCCAGCTTCCAGTATTTTTACACGAAAATAGCATTAAAACCAGGGTCCCAAAATATATAATGCGTGACAATGCATTATATCGATCATCAAGCATTATAATCATATGGATAATTATACATTTTTCAATAATATTGTTTTAAGTATTCTAAACTAATAAATAAATAAAATAATGTATTTTTTGAACTTTATACATATTCATCAAATTTTGGTGAAAAAATATATTGCTCAAATTCATAAAATCATAATTACCTTAACATTATAAATAATCTTTAAATTTTCAACAAAAATATATTGCTCAAAATCATAAATACTACAATTACTTGGTAAAATACCTGTAATTGGATTAGATACGAACACTAACTTTAAAAAATTTAAATCTTGTCTAATTTTTTGTCGATTCCAATGTAATTTGATCTTTCTACATTCAAGTCATCTTTCTTGTTGATACAAAATCATTTTCATCAAACTTCCTTATTTCAACTTGAGAAGTTTTATTATCGCTTTTAGATGATAAGATATCATTTTTAACAATTTTCTAAAAATGCAAATCAACAATCTAAAATTGTGTATTACTACTAATATGAAATATCACTTGCTAGTAAAACTAGAGGAAGATTGAAGAAGGAGGCTCGAGCTTAATGTAGATAAATTGCAACTCTACGAAAAATATTTTTGAAGTTATAAAAATGGGCTGGAGTTTACTAGTCTGATTTTGACACAATTTTTAACACAAATACGTGTTCAGTTTGACGTTTAAGTGTGCACGTGTGGTCAACAAAATAGGTTGACCGTATTATCACGCGCATACTTCATATGCAATGTGTTTCAAAAAGTATTTAACATATGCGTTCATTTTAAAACACTGATCACGTAATGATATGTGCAAAAATATATTATTATTTTTAAAAGGTTCATGAATTTGTGTCCTAATTCCCAAATGTAATGTTGCTAGTTGAATTTTATTATAATTAAATAATCTATAATATATTAAATATTACATCAAGTGAAAATTATTTTTTTAATAATTTTAACCCTTCTACAGTTCAATTATTTCGATAATACCGTACTTTTCGTTTCTTCATTATGTAATAAATACTACAATGTCCTTGTCAAGTATGAATTTCAGGTTATTAATTTTTAATTATTAACATTAACATTAATCTTGATTTGATGAATCTTGATCTACATGAATTTAGAGTTATTATAGATAATTTATTTTTGTTCATGTATCTAGTAATTTTAATGTGTATTTAAATTTGTATATTAACAATTAATTTTTATGTACCAAATGTAGTATAAAAAATTGCTCATTTCTAGTATTTCATCATTACAAAAACTTTGAATCATAGAAATTGAGTTTTGAGGGTACAATTTTATTTTCTTAAATTTCTATTTCAAAATTTATTTTCTTTATTTCATTTGAGACTCATCAAATCATCGTAACAAATTGGTATCAAATATTATTTTTACAGAACTTATAAAATATTTTAGTATAACCTGCAATGTACGTTCAACTCTAACTAGTTTTATCTAAATTTATTAACTTCGTAACATAAATATTAACGTTGAAATTGATAATATGGACATTGATATAATTTAATGATTAAATTTAGCACCAGTTTAATATTCATTATTTAAGAGAAAAAATGTTTTGAATAATAATTTTTGGGAGAACGTGTGGTTAAAAAATTAGGAAAAATTTTAGGTTTACGTACAAAATATTTTATTGTGTAAATGTGCAATTGAAAATAAGTATGTAAAAAAAGTTTTCAGATAATGATTGTCAAACAGGGGCTTAAGTTATTGTTCAATGATTGAAGATTTGAAATGATTATGGTTAGATTATAGTGTCATTTGAATAGAGGAGCATGGGAGATATTACGCTTAAATATAAGGGAACAAATTATTAATATCATTCTTACTTCTTTAAACTTTTTACTTTAAAAATACTATTTTTTTTTTCATTTTTGTTATTATTATTATTATTTTCATTTTTTATAATAAATTTTGTAACATATTGTGTTACATTTTGTACAATTATGTACATTTCACTATTTTTATTTTCATTGCTGCATCACTCATAACACATTGTGTTCCACACATTTTACCACTTATTTTTATCATCACTACAACCACTGACACCACTATAGACGTGTAACATTCAGTGTTTTACCACCGTCTTCGCCATAACCCACCATATAACACAATTGGCATTACCATCACCACTATTCACCAGCACTACCATGAGCTGTTGGCAAGAATCATCATTATTGTTAGCAATTTAAATGAACGAGAATAACATTATGGCAATATGAAAATCAAACAAGAACACAAAATTTAAGTGGTAAAAATATACCACGAACAGAAAATGAGAATTCATTAATATCAATAATACGGAATTACAAATTATTGTGTAGAATGTAAGGATTGACTCAATATGTGTTGTACACCACATATATATATATATATATATATAATATTAAGATCCCTAACATAATAGGAATACAATATAATGGAGAGCTTAATATGAGGTGAAGTCCCAATGAAATTGATAAAATCAATAATGAAATATTTTGTATGAAATAGAAGTCAAAATTGCCAAAACGTGAACAAAATATTCCCCGAATAAGACCACTACTTGATGGACTGTCTAGGTGAGCGTCGAGCTATGGTCAGCCGCTCGAGCAGCCGCTTCGCTGCAAGGGAGCGTTGGTGCTCTTATTTTAAGTGATTGAGGGGGTCAAGGCGCCAAGCAAGCGTTAGTTCGACGTTTGCTTCTCCAATTGCAACTTGAACTTCTTTAAGACATCTTCAAGTCTACTGCTAACTCTTAAATTGAATTACTTAAATTCTCAAACAGACTTCAACTAGAATTCGCTACTGAACTTCAAATAGACTTCCCAAGTGGTCTTCTAAATAGAATTCGGGTCATACTCTAATTCTAACAATCTGTACTTTGACACAAATTCCGTGGCAATAAACAAAACTTCAAACTTTCTCCACCTAGAGATAAATTCCACTACAAGGAATAAAAGTTAACTCTTCAACCAAAAATTCTCCATAAAAAGTCCTCCAACAGAAATTTTTTCCACATATTCCACAAAACTCAATAAGGGTAAACTCAATAATTGAAAAAAAAAAAAAAAATCAACTCAATTCAAGAACTACTCAGCGAGATTATCTTGGGTACCAAAGTTACTAGAATCATCTTGGGCACCAAAGTTGTTGGAATTATCCCCACAAGCAACAAAATTACAAATAGTTTAATATATACCAAACAAGGTAGAAACATACACTGTAATAGAATCAACAAAAAATGTTTCTAGAGAAGGTTCTTTGCTAGACTTTTAACACTTTCGATTGCATTTAATGTATAAACAACAAAATCAGTCCCACCATACCTTTGTGGAGGTCTAATATCTCTTTTAAATATGTCTTTAGCAATTGAACACAATGGCATCGATGGTGATGGTGGCAAAGCGGCATTACCCATAACTTCTAAATTCAATTGAGATGTATTCTTTAATATGGACCATAAACCAAACTCCAATGGTATGAGCCAAACTCAAAATCCACCTCTGTTCTTAACTTCTGCTAATTAATATTCAAAGATTCTGTGGGACCAAGCAAGATATATAACCGGGATCTTTTCTATCCTTTCAACACAATTCGGGCACCTTTACAAACCTTTAGAAGTCCACCCGCACAACGGTACTTGCACCATTTTGAATTAAAAGTACTCAAGGAGATAAAGATTTCTATCCAAATCAGGAACATGTCTCTCAGCATCAAGTGTTCTGAAAATCTCATCAAACACCTTAATTATGACCCTTCCAATACCAACTATCCTACAAGGAGAATTATTTATCATTACCAAAACATCTTTGGAAATTGTTTCATATGTTGAGAACAAATTTCGATTAGGACACGTATGAAAAGAGCAAGATGTATAAAGAATCCAATCCTTGTCAGGTTTGGAGTCGCTATCGAAAATAACACAAAGCTCTCCATCATTGTACCTATCTTCTACAATATTGACTTCATCTGAAGTTTCTAATTGTTTTTTCTTCTGATTTGCAGCAGCTAATTTATTCTTATTATGAAACTTATAATAATCATTCTTAATGCGTTCTCGTTTCTTGCAATAATTACAGACTTTATTACCTGTAATTAGACATTGATCTACCCGTTACATAACCATCCAACAAAGTCATCTCTATAAACCTCGAGTCCAACAAGATACTTCATCTTCTCCTTCGAAAATAGAGTATTGTAAACGTCTTCAATGGTAAGAGTACCACGACTATATAAGATCGTATCTCTAAAAGACATGGATAAAGCGGGGAACGAATACAATAATATCAACTCTAAATCTTCTTCATTATATTTAAATTTCAAGGTTTCCAAATCAACAACAATTTCCTTAAAAACGGCTAAATGATCTTCCAGTAATGTACATTCTATCATACGATAAGAATACATGCATTACTTCAAACACAATTTTCTAGTTAAACTTTTTGTTATACATAACTGCATCAATTTCAACAATAATAATGGCAATTTTCTCCTTTAAAACGTTTTGGAGACTATTATTAGAAAGATGAAGATGTATTTGTGATAGGACTTTTCGATCTTTACAGTGTCTATACTCTAAGTTGAGGACGTCTTATCAAATCCCAACAATACATCATCCAAATTCATCTGAGCGAGCATTGCTCACATCTTTACCTGTCAAAGTGAAAATCTGGTATTGTGATTTGGCAGCGGAATGTCATACTTTATAGTTGTCATCATAAAAAAATAAGCATTAAACTGAGTTGATCGAACCTCGTTCTAATACCGATTGTTAGCCATTTAAAGGAACAACTATAATAGTATAGCAATAAGAAATTTAGATTAAACAAGAAAATAAAATTTATGTGGTAAAAATATATCATGAGCATAAAAGGAGAATTTGATAATATCAATAATAGATGATTACAAATTATTTTGTAGAATATAAGGATTGACTCAATATGTGTTGTACACCACATATATAATACTATGATCTCTAACATACTATGAATATAATATAATGAAGAGTTTAATATAAGGTAAAGTCTCGATACAATGTGTAAAATAATAATGAAATATTTGGGAAGAAATAAAATTCAAAAATTGGAAAAAAATATAAACAAAATATTCTTCGGATAAGATCGCCACTCGAGTAGTGGTCTAGGCTAGCATCGAGTGGTGGTTGACTGCTCGAGTGGTCGCCTCCTATTTTGAGTGCTTGAACGAGATCAAGACCTCTTATAGTCTAATACCAACTCCCAAATTGAACTCCAAATTAAATTCTCAAATAGACTTCAACTAGAATTTTCAAATAAACTACCATTACAAAACCCCCCTCTCTCGAAAATACAAAAATCTACCACACAGCCATCAACACTATAAAAAATCATAACAAAAAAATTCTATCCCTTCATCTATGCAACTCCAAAAAATAAGCAAAAAACATTAAACATTAGAATTTTTTTATACGCGAAACTAAAGCGCAGACCTGGCTAGCCATAAATGTGCTTGATTTCATATCAAAAAGGTGTTGGGACGATGGTGAGGATGCTGGTGGAGAAAGGAATTGTGTTTGTAGGTGGTGAAGTGTTTAGAGAAGAAGATGATGGTGATGCTATAGGAGCATGTGGTGGTTCCTGTCATCGACGGGTGGTCTCATATTAGATATTTGGATGGTGGGTTTCTTAGTGGTGATTGGTGGTGACTTGTTCATATGGGAGAGATAGTTTAGGGATGGGAAAGGAAGAAAAGGTGGTGATGGTTGTGGCAACGATGCTAGTTGAACGGTTGCAGTGATGGTACTTGGTTGTTATGGTTATGTATCTGTATGTACTTATTATTAAATAAATGTGTCTGGTAGATCTTGTGTTTGTGTGCATGGAGAATAAATATTATGAGTAATATTATTCATAGTGAAAATTATCGATAGTTGTCCTACGTGGCATACATGTGTCGCTTTGTTTTATGATGTCAAATAACAAAGCAATACATGTATACCACGTAGAACAACTACCAGTAGTTTTCATTATGAATAACATTACTCAAAAACTAGTATGTAGAGAATAAAAAATTATGGCAACTAAGATTGAAAATTTAAAAGAAAAGGGAGTGCTATGTGTAATTTCCACTAAAAACATCACCAAATATGTAGCTTATTTTTAATGTGAATTCATGTACATTCAAAATAAGTCAATACAAATCACATATTTGGTGCTTATTTTTAACACAAGTCATCCCAAACATGCTCCTATTATTGTTGTATAGTGTGCATCAAGTAGATTCCTTGGTACATGGCAAGTTAGAATATAATTGGTGATATAAAGGCAAGGTAAAATTTATGCCCCCCTTTGATAAATCCATTGCTTAATAATTCTAAAGATAAAATACTAATCAAACCCGGCCCCTAGTTAGACATAGACCGTCTTTAAAAAAGAAAAAAATTAGTTCGAAGTAGGGACTTCTTGTACCATTATGTGATTTTTATTGAGACAGATGTTTGAGATGTTGTTGATATTTGTGGGGAATGGTTGTTTGTCAATATTCAGAATAATGGTTAAGTTTAATTCGAATGAGCATAATTAAATCCTATGAAAAATAGAAATAAAAAGAATGAAAGAAAGAAAGTAAGAAAACTAATTCGAGGCAAGTGATTGACACTTTTCCTTAAGACAAATTTTTTCCGCAACGGTGCTAATGAATTATAGCACTTGTCTTTCAAGATACAACTTGTGGTAGAAGTATTTGAAATCACAAGCGACAACGAACTCTAATGAAATTCTTCCATCTAAAAAAATGATTTTTGGAAAGTTTTTACGAGAGTTTTTAATATAATGCATAATGCAAATGATATGAGATGCATAATGGATGTTCATAGGGTCATATTTACAGAAGATGGGAGGTTGTGAATGAAGTAGCATGCGCCAAATTCCTCAACCTTACAAAGGGAAGCATCCCTTGTTGTTGCTTGTCTCTTGCTCAAGCGCCAGTGCCAGTTTTTTAATAGAAATTGTTTGCCCGCCTGTCACTCGAGCGACAGTCTCATTGCTCGAGCACTGGACGAGCGATGAAGTTAGGCAAATTTTCAGGCCAATTTTTCTTCTTTTCTTCCCAATTTGGATCTTAATTTCTCATTCATCCGAAATTGATTTTGAGATTTCAAATATATCACGAAGATCTCCTCGACGAGTAGAACAAATTAGTCTATTTATATTTATAATTTGACAATCAGATCAAGGCTGAATATTTGGCCGAAATTGACACAAAGTCACTTTCCATATTTTATACTTAACGAAATTTTCCAATCTTTAAACCAAAATCCAAATGAGAATATGTCCAAGACAGACGATTTTAAGACAAACTCATCATTCATTAGATAGAGAAACTCACTAAGATTTTGTGATAATTAGAATGTCACTAATTGAGTAAGTGTTTATAGGTAGCGGAACGTGAGATATAATTATTGGTAATATTACTTAGAAAGGTTGGTCCCATGGAGAAAATTTACTTGCCAGATTCGTAGTTGCTATTTTACTTGTGAGAAGTGACAAGTTCTATATGCAACATATTCTAAATTCGTCCAACGATAGAAAATGCCCTCTCCAACCCCACACAAAAAAATTCTACAAAGTAACACTAGTTATTTTTTAAATGAATATTTTTTCCTTCACTATTTTTATAGCAAAAACTGATAGATCCTTGAGAACCATAACAGTGCTGATTAATTTGGTCTAACCTTCTTGCACACTTTTAAGTAATTTCTAAATACTACGTGGATTCTAGTTATGAATTGCATGAAAATCAATTTTTATAAAACTTCCCAATACTTCTTATCCAAACTAGTAAAATTGACTTCAAATCGATCAAATTCGACCTCTAAATTTCTTTCCAAATCAAGTCTTCTTTAATGTATTGCCGAATAACTCAAATCTTAACTTCTTTAATGCTGCCATGGCAGGGAAGAAAGCGGGTACGGTAATCGGAAAATCAACGGAGAGGATGCAACACAGGGAAGGAGGGACGGGGTAGGGATGGAATGCAGAGGGAGGAAGTGGACTGGTTGGTCAGTCGGGGCGATGAAAATGATGACACAATAGGGTTATTCAAGATTTTTGAAAAAAAAAAAAAAAATCAAAAGTGTATTATGTATATTAATTTTTTAAATATTAGCAGTAGAATCAAGAATCTATTTCATTAAGTATTACAAGTAAAGACACTATGAATGCATAATCAACCCCAGGATAAACTCTTGCTTCAAACTTTTCTTTTCCTAAGCTTCCCAAGTTGAACCTCTGTTTTACCTACATCATAGATAAACACGGGTTATGAGTACCGGATTTGACACGTTCAATAAATACTACTGGACGGCAGTATAAATAAGATTTTCACTTCTTATTTCTTAGTACTTACCTAGTCGAGTCCATCTTATCAAACAACTATATATGCTTAAACTGAAGTCATACCTCTGCTATCAAAGTGTCTCCTTTATAAACTTTGCAAGACCGAGAAACATAACTTCCAACAACACGGAAATCGCAGATTTCTCCGGTTAGGTTGGTTGCTAGAAATACACTAAGTTGTGTTTTGAACTGGAAAGACTGTGATTGTTCCACAGTACAGAGAAGATTGCTTTCTTCTGAGCCCACCCCGCGATGAACTGTCCATCGTTGACGCCAAGCAACCTCCTGGTACATGTTCAAGAAAATCTCAGATTTCGAGGTATGAAAAAATGTCATATGTACTACGTATGTAGCACTTGTGAAAATTTGAATAGCTCGAATGTTGAAGACAACTTTCGATTTAATTGATACTGTTCAAACTCAAAGTGGAACGTGTGAACACCACTATAACATCCAAGCTCGATGACTGAGGCCGGAGTCACACAACACCACTCGAGTAGACTTGTTCCTTCAGATTTGATCTCATGCCCACAATTAGCAGGATAAAAACTTATCACTGCTCACATTGTAAGAGAACCTTACTTGTGGTTATCTGCAACAGTCATACATTTAGAAAACCATACGTTTGATTCTCTTGCCACATAGCAGTGAGAAGTTTTTATATTGTCCACCGGGGGCAGGGATCAATTCTACTCGTTCCTTTGTTAGGCACCCAACTAACCGTGTCCTAAAATCATGACAATATGCTTGGAAAAACTCATTTACTGCTCATTAACGCCAATGGAAATGTCAGATTAGTGTAACATAAGTCCTAGATTTGATCCAACAGATCTTGTCCTGATCCTTCAAAAATACTGTACTTGTGTAACATATATGTTCAAAAATGAGTATGAGAAAAAGTAAATAGCCTAATCGTGTGTTCTCTTGATTCATTTTCTGGGGATCCTCGAATGAAACCTCTAGATAAAGAGCAAAGTTACAGTCTTATTTTCCCATTCATCATCAACAATCATTTAATTCAAAGATGAAAATGAATCACACAATTAATATATCAGAAGTGTACCTTTTGGCGGATTGTCAAAAGAGGAGAAGATACTGAATCCCACATAACTCTCTTCTTCTTGAATTGCCATATGGAACCCTTAACTTGCAGCAAGAGAGTTCCATTGCCGTCTACCACGTCGACTTTTGTGTTAGAGAATCCAGTCTCTTTCTTCACAATCAGGTCAACTAGATAAGGGAAACAAAAACCGTCCCCAACAACACCGATTGTAGGAACAAACCGTGCTATCTCAGGTTGAAACATTGATGGTTCGACTCGAAAAAAGAAGCTAAAATCTTATGTTAGTACTAGATAATAAACAGACCCTCTTTGTGTCCCCAACTGGAGAGATTCATGTCCCTGAAGATGGTGTTGATATTTTCTTGCTTCTTAAAGTTTCTTGGAGAGATGAAATGGTCAAAAGTTTGATTCTTAGTATTTGTAAACTTTCTTGGAAGATCTTCTTAGCAGTTTCCTGAATTTCATTGTTTAAGACTACATACTTACGTGCCCAAAGTTTGTGTAATTGTCTAATTTAAAGTGATTGAATTAGTGCTTTCTTTCGCTATCAAATATATATAAATACCTTGATGATTTGACATTTTGATAAAAAAAAAAAAAAAAAAGTAATTGTTAATAGTCTGATACGAAGTGTCATCACAAGTTCGATGAAATTGCCTCGAAACCCTCGGAGATCAAGAATATACTATGGTCGTAAAAGAATACTATTTTTAAATTCTTTAGTCTATGATGACAAAAATGTTTTTGAAATACTAAGCATATGTTTGAACTCTATTTTTCCCAAAATTCACTATTTTCTAAAACTCATTTTTAAACACATTTTTATATAAAATAATTTTTTATGTAAATTTAATTTTTTTTAATTACACATTTTCCAAAAAAAAAAAAAATTATTATTTCGAAACATATTTTTACCCAGAAAACTGGGCTCAAATATGGCCTAAAGGTATTGAGTCGCTGTTTAGAATACCATTAAAATTTAGCCCCGTTTGACAATCATTATTTCAAGATTTTTTCCTACATACTCATTTTCAATCACACATTCGTACTATAAAATATATTTTACATAGACCCAAAATATTTTTATACTTTTTAACCAAACATTTTCTTAAAAATTATTATTCAGAATATTATTTTTCAAAAATAATGATCGTCAAGCAAGAACTTGACATTTCTTATAGAACATCAGTAAGTCAAAGCCACCATGTGGAAACTACTGGTACATAATTATCGAATTAAACGATTACGGTTGGCTGTTACCCCGCTTAGCAAATGGCTCAAAATAAATTTCTTTGGTTGCTCTGCTCATCAAGTCAAACTAAAGAAAAATTACAGAATTAACAAATTAGATTTAGCCACGATCTCGAATCATTCGTCCCATCAGACCCCATTGCCAAACACCTAATCCTAAATGGCTAAATCAAAGGCTCACTTTTATTCACAAAAAATCGAAATTCAAAGATCAAAATTGTATTTTGAATAATCATTTTTGAGATAACAATAAAATCACTAACGAGCAATCAGAGCTAAAAAAAAATTATATTCACATTTGATGAAGAGTCCAAAAATTACACTACAGGTTTATAGTCATAATAATTTGTGAAATAAACGTATCAATTCAAAAAAAAAAAAAAAAAAAGTCATCAACCAATTTTTTTTTACTCAAATTCATCATGTCTTCTCATATCAAAGTCATTCGAATTCTGCATAGGTTTCATTAACTGTAAAAAAAATTACACGACGAATGCATAATTAGCTCCGGGATAAACTCTCGCGCAAACTGAATTTCCCTATTACCTGTATAGAAAAAAATTCAGATTCTCTAACTACTTAATGTTAGTTTGAACTTACAGAATCGGTTTCAGTCTAACTTGTAATTTACAGGATTCTAAGAACAAAGACCAGTGGCGGACGCAGAAATTTTCTATTAGTGGAGCACACTCAAACATGTTAAAAAACTGACAAAAAATTTAACTATTCAATATTTGATAGGAGCCGCAAGTCCATTGTCTACTTAAAACTGTTACATGTAAATGTCTAAGACATCCAAAATACAACGAAAATTCGACTTTTTTTTTTTTTTTTTTTATCTTTATCTGAACATCACCCATTATTCTTAATTTATTGACTGCATTTAGAGTTTGACAAAATTTTATTTCTATAAACATCTATTTTCTTGAATTGAAAAAACTGCTCCAACAGTCTATTCAAGATTTACGCTAGAGATATTAGTGAAACATATCAATAAGGAAATATGTGTATTCCATATTTCTTATCAAACAAATTAATCAAAATGAATTCCACGCACAACTTGGGAAGCTAGAAATGAAATCTTTAACTTGAGACCAATATACATTATATTCAAACCAATACATTATATCAAAATCAACAGGCAACGCTGGCAAGGCGACAAGATATCCAAACCAACAAGCAATACTGGTAAGGCGACAAGGCAACCAACAGTCCACAAATCAAAGAATTAAAACCTCTAAAATAGAAGAGATTTTAAGGGTTAAAGAGTTTACTTGGCCAAGAATAGGTTGCAATTAGTGGCGCTGGCGGTCCCGGTCAGTGGTGGAAGAAGAAGGGCGACGGCGCGCGGCAGATTTTCACTTGAACGGCGGTGTCCTCTCTCGGTCTCTCTCTCTCTCTCTCTCTGTGTGTCAAATGGATCGTGTAAGGTGTGGCCGTGTGGGTGTGTGACTATGTAAGTTAGGTCACAAATTTGGTCTAATGGGCCATTGCAATTGTAATGGTCCATTGGCCCCAAATCTAATGGGTTTCAATTCTACCTTATTTAAAAAATTTATATTAAAACTAAAAATAATAAAAAAAACTGGTTGGTCCGCCAGTGACAAAGACTGCTATACCAAAAATAAAATCACAGGCAATCTGGGATTAGCCCTTACATATTTGAGTAATGCTATGTACCACCAGTAATTAGCACCAGTTTAAGTGGCATCCAATGAATAAAAATGCAGCCCAACTAATTTGTTCGCCGAGCATTAACTGGTGTAATGAAACAGCAAATGGTGCACAAAACTTAGGCATAACCAAAAGATCTAAGAAACTAAATGCCCTAACCCTAGAAATTCTAAACACTGACTCAAGCATGCTAAATAGCTACAAAGCTCTTCTTGATATCCTCATCCACCATATTAAGAACCAAGAAAAGACAAGCGTGTAAACAGGCAAAGCCTTCACGAAGGGAATTCCCCAAATTTCAATGTCCTAAATGTTTCCGATTAGTTTTATTCAAATAAAAAAAATATAGGACTAGATGTTGGCGCAAGTACATTTACGGGAAAATTGCCTCTAAAAATTTCCTTCCTTATCCCTGGTGTACCTTTGATATAATGAGCAAGAGCCATTCTACACATGACTCTCAGATCGCTATGAATACTTTCATCTCTGTTGGACTCATAATAATACATAACATGCTATTGTAAGGACCGCTCCCTGTGCAAAGCAATAACACGAGAATATGAAGTCAATTACACAAGAATCCATAGATTCGCCCTTTCCCCTCATGACTGTTGACCTATGGTTGATTATGACCTTTTTGTTTTGATTATAACAAACAAATCATCTTTGTTTACTAACAAATTGAATTGAGTAATTAAGCCTTCAAAGACATCGAAAGTATTTTTCATACTCAAAGTGAAGGTTAAACGAGCATTCAAGACAAATTATTCAAGATAATAGCAAATGGCATATGACGATCAACTTGGAACTTAACAAGAGAATCGCAAATCAATATACAAGTCAAAATGAGGCTCGAAGAGAGCAAGAACATTGAATATAGAGTTATTTATCGAACGTCATTATATATGTAAAGGTATAACTTATCAATGTTTAGCAAGTGCATAAAGCTCAACTTATATTTTTTATATCTCAACACTTGCATGAAATTGATTTTGCAAAAATCAACATTTTGATGTAAAAAGGAAAAATCGATTTCAACACATTTCGGTCGACCGGTACACATTTCGGTCGACCGAAACCGAAACTCTTTTTTTGGTCAGCCGAAAATTCAAATGTTTAATATCTTGTAACGGCTACGAGTTCCGATCGACCGAAAGAGCTCAACCGAAACTGTCTGAACCTTATTTTTTCATCTATAAATAGGGTACTCTTTTGGCATTCAATTCAACCAACCTACAAGAGATTTTAAGAGAGCTTATTTATTGAAAGACATTGTATTTATTTGTTTTGCTCTTTTATTTCATCTATTACAAAGAATTTTTTGATTGATCCAAAACTTGTTTTCATCTATTTTATCAAAAAATTTCTCTAGTAAGAAAACTTTGATCTCATCTATCTTCTATTCTTGAAAAATGTTTTCTTTGCCAACACTTATATTGAAGTGTAAATCTTTTTAAATACTTAACTTGTATTGTTTTGTTAAGAGAGATTGATTGGTTGAAAACTTTGATACAAAAGCACAAACTATTTCATTATCTATCATCTATCAAAGTTTACTTCATAAACACTTGAACTGTACTATTTGCTATCTATTGAAATGTTATCATAACTCTGTAAATACTTGACTTGATTATATCAATTGTTAAGAGAGTTCTTTCTATTGTAAAATTATCATTTACTTTGTGACGGTTTCGAGAGCCTTGTGAAAACTCGATTGTTGTTAAGGATTAGGTATTCCTTGTTGTAAGTTACCCAAGGTTAAGTGCACCTTGTTGTAAGTCACTTAAGTGTAGGTGCTCTTTGTTGTAAGTCACTTAAGGATTTGGTACTCCTTGTTGTAAGTTACCACTTTGGTGAATTTGGCCTTGCTCGTGACGGAGAGTTTGGTAACGGAGACGTAGATCACATTGTGTTCGAACCCCTTTAAATTGGTGGTTATCGTTACATTATTACACTTTACTTTACATTGTCATTTATTTTGTGCAATATCTATATTTGAACTAAGTTAACAAATTGCGAATTTACTTCTTGTATTACACTTAGTTTTGTTATTTGTGTTTTGAGTAGTTTTGAGACTAAGTGTCGAAAAAGTTTCAAAAATCAATTCACCCCCCTCTTGGTTAGTCAATCTTGGGTTATCAATTGGTATTAGAGTAAGGTGCTCCTTTTAAAAAAGATTTTACAATTTTTAGTAATGGCTAACCACATTTCTCAAAGTCTTGAGGGGTTTTCCACAAATCGTCATCCTCTCTTTGATGGTACGAATTATAATTATTGGAAAATTAGAATGACTATTTATATCCAATCATTTGATTATAATGTTTGGGAGGTGATTGAGTTTGGTCCTCATAAGATTACTAAAACTATTAAAGTTGATGGAAAACCAGATGAAATCATTTCAAAACCTAAAAAAGAATTTGATGAAAGTGATAAAAGAAAATTGTCTTTAAATGCTAAAGCCAAAAATCTTCTTTATTGTACAATAATATAAATGAATTTAATCGTATTAGTGTATGTGATTCCGCATATGAAATATGGCATGCATTAGAAGTCACTCACATGGGTACTAACAAAGTAAAAGAAACTAAGATAAATCTTTTATTCAAAAATTTTGAAAATTTCTTTATGAAATAAGATGAATCTATTGCTAGCATGATTACTCGTTTCACCGACATTGTTAATGGCCTTAAAGGCTTTGATCGCAAATTTACTAATGGTGAACTTGTAAGAAAAGTGCTTAGGTATCTCTCCGAAGATTGGGACTCCTTGAGGATGTTAATAGAAAACACTAAAGATGTCAATACATATCCTTTGGAAGAGCTTTATGGAACATTGATGACCTATGAGCTAAATCATACCGAAACAAAGGAGAAATCTAGAAAATCAAAAGAGGAAGAAAAGAAGGATCCTCCTAGAAGGCAAATTGCTTTAAAGTCATCAAATGATGAAGAAAGCTCAAACTCAAACTAGAGTGATGATGAACTTGATGATCTCGTTCTCCTTGTCAAAAAGTGGAGAGGCTTTCGCAACAACCGTCGATTTCAAAAGAAAGAAGACAAAGGTGAGGACAAGAACAAGACAATTGTTTGCTTTGATTGTGACAAACCCGATCACAAAAGAACCAAGTGTCCTAACAAGAGAAAATTCTTCAAGAAGAAAGCTCTACAAGCCACTTGGGATGAAAGTGACGATGAGCAAGAAGAAGATGAAAGTCAAGATGAAGTTTCAAACATGCGCTTCATGACCATTGAGGATGAGGTAAACACAAATGACATTCCTTCTTATGATGAACTATCTACTTCATATGATGAGATTATTGAAACTTTTGAAAAACTTGCTCTCAAACATTCCACTCTTAAAAAGCAACACATTTTATTGAAAAATGAGACCAAAAAGACTCTAGAAACTCAAAAGGATTTTGAAAGAGGAAAAGATGATCATAGGTCTCTAATAAAAGAAAATACTTCTTTAAAAGAAAAGATCCTAGATTTGACCAAAATTGTGCACAACTTCACTCAAGGAAAGAAAAACTTTGAGTCAATGCTTGGGAAACAAAAACATATTTTTGATAAAGGTGGAATCGGATACAAACCTTTTCTAAAACAAAAATCTCTTGAAAGCATATTTGTTAAAGCTTCTAATACCACATGTAGATTTTGTAATAAATTTGGACATGTAGCTTTTGATTGCTTAATCAAAAAGAGGTTACACTTTCAAAGAAATAAGTGGGTTCAAGGGTCCACTAGCACTAACTATCAAGGACCCAAAGTTAAATGGGTACCAAGATCAAAAAATTTGAATCAATTCTTGTAGGTATCTTCAAAGATTAAGAGCAATTGGTTCTTGGATAGTGGTTGCTCAAAGCACATGACCAGAGACAAAACATTATTGTCAAACTTCAAAAAGAAATATGGGGGTCATATCACATTTGGAGATAATGCCAAAAGAAAGATCATGGGCATTGGAAATATTGGTACTCATTCATCTCCCTCTATTGAAAATGTTTTATTAGTAGATAATCTAAAACATAATTTGCTAAGTATTAGTCAATTATGTGATAAAGGTTATCATATCAAATTTGATTCTTCAAAATGCCTTATTAAGGATGCTACATCGAAAGATGTATTGTTGATAGGAAACCGATGTAAAGATGTTTTTGTCATTAACATTGAATTTGAAAAGGAATTAAAATGTTTGTCAAGCTTTAAAGATGACACTTGGTTATGGCATAGAAGACTAGGCTATGTTAGTATGGACCTAATTTCAAAAATCTAAAAAAATTGCTTTGTTAAAGGTCTACCAAATTTGAAATTCGAAAAAAAAAAAAATTTGTGATGCTTGTCAATTTGGAAAAAACGAAAAGTTTTTTCAAAACTAAGCAATTCTCTTCAACCACAAAACCTTTACAACTTCTCCACATGGATCTCTTTGGACCTTCTAAAATCGCAAATTTAAATGGTAAGCACTATGCTTTTGTCATTGTTGATGACTTTTCAAAATTTACTTGGGTCTTGTTTTTAAACTTGAAAAATGAAGTTTTAAAGATGTTCAAACATTTTTGCAAAAAGGTTCAAAATGAAAAAGGATACTCTATTACAACCATTAGAAGTGATCATGGTGGAGAATTTGATAATATTGCTTTTGATGAATTTTGTAAAGAAAATGGATATGAACATAATTTTTCAACTCCTAGAACTCTTCAACAAAATGGTGTAGTAGAAAAAAAGAATCAAACATTGCAAGAAATGGCTAGGACCATGCTAAATGAAAATAATTTACCCAAATATTTTTGGGCCGAAGCCGTTAACACCGCTTGCTATATCATGAATAGAGTTTTGGTAAGTCAAAAGAACACCAAAACTCCATATGAGCTTTGGAAAAATAGAATTCCCAATATTAGTTACTTTAGAGTTTTTGGTTGCAAATGTTTCTTACTAAATACCAAAGAAAATTTGGGAAAATTTGATTCAAAATCCGATATTGGAACCTTCCTTGGATACTCACCTACTAGCAAAGTTTGTAGAGTTTTCAACAAAAGAACTCCAGTAGTGGAAGGATCCATGCATGTTACTTTTGATGAAACTAATTCTCTGGATCAAGAGGAAGGTATTGATATAGGTTTGGAAACTCCTCTTGAGCAAATGAGCATTCAAGATCAAAACAATGGAGATTCTAAACATATTGAAAATAAAGATTTGGAAGAACCAATCTCTCAACAAGGAGAAGAAGAATCCCCCAAAAATCATAGTGATCCAACACTTCCAATTGAATGGAAGTTTGTTCCCTCTCATCCAAATGAACTCATAATTGGTGATCCTTCCAAAGATATAAATACTAGAAACTCTATCAAAAGTTTTCTAAACAATTGTGCTTTCATTTCTCAAATTGAACCAAAGAATTTCAAAGAAGCCGAATTTGATGAGTTTTGGATTCTAGCAATGCAAGAAGAACTAAATCAATTTGAAAGAAATCATGTTTGAGATTTAGTTGATAGACCAAATGATCAAACAGTTATTGGCGCAAAATGGGTTTTTCGAAATAAACGAGATGAAAATGGTATAATTGTGCGTAACAAGGCTAGATTAGTGGCCCAAGGTTACAATAAAGAAGAATGTATTGATTTCGAAGAAACGTTTGCACCGGTTGCTAGACTAGAATCTATTCGCATGCTTCTCACTTTCGCTTGCCATAAATGTTTTATTCTTTATCAAATGGATGTCAAAAGTGCATTTCTAAATGGTTTTATTCAAGAAGAAGTCTATGTCAAACAACCTCCCGGTTTTAAAAATCACAAATTTTCGGCAAAAGGTGTTTAAACTTAGAAAAGCACTATATGGTTTGAAACAAGCTCCTAGAGCTTAGTATGAAAGATTGAGCAAATTTCTCATCTCAAACGGTTTTCAAATGGGAAATGCGGACACTACACTTTTTATCAAAACCAAAAACAATGACATGATTGTTGTACAAACGTCGATGATATTATTTTTTGTGCAACTAATATTTGCCGTTGTGAAGAATTTTCAAAGTGTATGAGTAAAGAATTCAAAATAAGCATGATGGGAGAACTAAAGTTCTTTCTAGGACTTCAAATCAAACAAACTAATGAAGGCATCTTCATTAGTCAAACAAAGTACATCATAGACATGCTTAAGAAATTTGACTTTGAAGACTTAAAGCCAATGAATACTCCAATGAATTCATCAATTAAATTGGACAAAGATGAGCATGAGACTTCAATTGACGTAACAAAATATCGAGGTATGATCGGATCTCTTCTATATTTAACCGCTAGTAGACCCGATATCATGTTTAGTGATTGTTTATGTGCTAGATTTCAATCAAATCCTAAAGAATCACATTTAAGTGCCGTAAAACGAATTTTTAGATATCTATGTGGTACTAAAACTTTAGGACTTTGGTATCCAAAGGGCACTCATATTGACCTTATTAGCTATTCGGATGCCGATTGGGCGAGTTGCACTATTGATCGAAAAAGCACAAGCGGAACTTGTCACTTTTTAGGCTTTGCCCTTGTGTCATGGTTTAGTAAGAAACAAAATTCCGTTGCATTATCAACCGCCGAAGCCGAATATATCTCGGTCGCTAGTTGTTGTGCTCAAGTTCTTTGGATGAAACAAACCCTTAGTGATTATCGTCTAACTTTTGAAAAAAATTCTATTATGTAGGATAACACTAGTGCTATAAATTTGTCAAAAAATCCCATTTTGCACTCTCGCACTAAACATATTGAAATTCGACATCATTTTCTTAAAGATCATGTGTAAAAAGGCGATATTTATTTGGATTTTGTAGTACCGATAATCAATTGGCCGACATTCTGACTAAACCTCTAGCTCTCGATAGATTTTCCTATATTCAACGAGGCTTAGGTATCATCGATGCATCTGAAATTTGTGACTAAACTTTATGTATATGCATGATTAAATGAACATTGAAATTTCTGTGGTTCGGTCGACCGGAATATTACGGCCAACCGAAAGTTGCATTTTCGGTCGTACAACCGATCAACCGGAAGCATAATTTGGTTTACCAATTGATCGACCGAAGTCCACCATTTGGTCGACCATTAGTCTGCCGAAACCTCCTGCAGCTACCTGGTTTAAACTCTGCAGAGTTTTGGTCAACCGTTGAATATTTCGGTCGACCGAATATGTGCGAATCAGCTGTTTTAAAACCCAGATTTCATCCCCAAATCATCACTTTTTAAACCCTAACGGCGACTCTCCTCTTCTCCTCTCTTCAAATCGCCCAAATCTCCCATCTTTTTTCAAATCACTTCAAAATCTCAACAAATCTCCCACATTCATCACTCATTCACATCAAAATCCAAAGTTTTATCTCCATTTTTATCAAGAAATCAAAAATCTAGAATTTTTCTCCAAAACTCGAAAATCTTGGTTTTTCTTTGAAATTTCCTTGCAAATCCTCTAAAATCATTTACCCACTTCAAAGATTTACAACTCACTTATTTCCTATTACTTACCACTCGATTTTTTTAAAATTTTTTTTGAAAACCCAAAAATCTCTCTCACTAAGTGTTGAAATCATCCAAAATCGACAATGCCACTGAAGAAGAAATCGAAGAAAGGGGATGCTAGCTCATCTAATGTTGATGTTGAACCGCCCTTACCCGATCATTTCACTGATTGCCCCATTTTAATAGGTAAGTCGATTGATGTTGTTGAATTTTCCCTTGAAGCCCCTTCACTTAGGATAGAAGACTATTTTGAAAATATTGGTTGGAAAAATATCATTTCTATTTCCGAACTTGTCTACACTAGGTTAATTTGTGAATTCTTTAGGAATGACACTTTTCATTCAACTCGCATCTCTTGCATCATCAAAGACAAACTTATCAATCTTGATAGGTCTACAATTTGTCGTATTCTTGAGTTAGATAATTGTGATAATTGTGTTTATATGCAACATTATCCTGTTATTTTTGAAGATTATAATGAACTTGAAGCGTGTTGATGTGTCACCGACCAACAATTATCCACTAAAATGATTTTGAACTTAAACCATCTCACAATACCATGCAAAATTCTTCATCGTGCAATTGTACATATTATAGTTCCTCGAAGTGGACATTTCGAAGAAGTTCATCATCTTGACCTATTTATCCTTGATTCACTTTCATCGGTTGAAAATTGGACTTTTCATACATTTTCTTAAAATATCTTCATCACGTCCACTCGTCTTCTAGAGTTTTAGGTTTACTCTATGGGATGCTTTTTACAAAAATCTTTCAATATTTCAAAGTGCTATTAGAAGATGAGCCCATTCTAAAATCCAAACACACCAATGTTATTAACCTTAACACCCTTAAACGCATGAAAATCGTTAAGGGTAATGGGGAATGGGTGTGTCGCAATCAAGGCTTTGACAATGCCTCGGGACCTACTACTTGGCCATTTACCAAAGAAGAGGCGGAATTGGGTGTTGGTGATTATGGTGGTGATGGAAATGATGGCGGTGATGGTAATGATGGTGGTGATAATGATTCACCTCGACCGAGACATGGGTCAACTACTTCGCATGTTGCAACCGGCCGATCTATGTCCGAAGATCAATTCAATATCCTACAAGGTCGGCTTGATTCCCTTGCTACTACCGTCAATATCCGAATAGACACTCTGGAGCAAGGGATTGAACAAAGGATGGATCAATTGAGCTTATCTCAAAATGCATTTTTTGATCACATGTACTCTTTTTATCCTCGAGGCCCTCCTCCACCGTCGGAAGAATGAAATGTTTCTTTCTTTTCTTCATTTTCGCACTTATGTTGCTTATTTTAGACATGTTTATCTTATGACTATCCAATTGTTCAAACATTCTAATGCAAATTAAAACTGTGTGTTGTTTTCTTATGTTCTCTACTTGGTTATTTTGTAACCTATGGTTACTTGTGAATTATGACTTGACTTGTGGCTTAAATTGTATCTTACACTATCTCTATTATTGGCTTCCTTATCACACTTTTTCTTTTTTGGCCATACAAAGGGACAATGGATTAAATAACTATGCATGATAAGGGGAATATAAATAGGAAGTCAAATATGCTACACTTGCATATTGAAAGGGGGAATTCAATTGAAATATATTTGTCTATGGTTGATTCAAGATTGTGATTTCATATATGTGTTATCTTTTTGCTTATGTCAAAAGGGGGAGAGATATATATAATTATGCTTATGCTTGTTAAAGTTGTAAATAAGGAAATACATGCTTAAACTTGATGTATGCATGTTGATAATTGGAACATATGCTTAAAGTTTATATCAATTTGGTTACTATCTACATTGCAAAATTATCTTGTTTGTCATAATCAAAACGGGGGAAATTGTTGACCTATCTTTGATTATGACGTTTTTGTTTTGATTATAACAAACAAAACATTTTTGTTTACTAACAAATTGAATTGAGTAATTAAGCCTTCAAAGACATCGAAAGTATTTTTCATACTCAAAGTGAAGGTTAAACGAGCATTCAAAGCAAATCATTCAAGATAATAGCAAATGACATATGACGATCAACTTGGAACTTAACAGAATCGCAAATCAATATACAAGTTAAAATGAGGCTCGAAGAGAACAAGAACATTGAAGATAGAGTTATTTATCTAACGTCAATATATATGTAAATGTATAATTTATCAATGTTTAGCAAATGCATAAAGCTCAACTTATATTTTTCATATCTCAACACTTGCATGAAATTGATTTTGCAAAAATCAACATTTTGATGTAAAAAAGAAAAATCGATTTCAACACATTTCGGTCGACCGAAATGTGTACCGGTTGACCGAAACATGTTCAACCGAAACTCTTCTTTTGGTCAGCCGAAAATTCAAATGTTTAAAATCTTGTAATAGCTACGAGTTTCAGTCGACCGAAAGAGCTCAACTGAAACTGTCGGAACCTCATTTTTTCATCTATAAATATGACGCTCTTTTGACATTCAATTCAACCAACCTACAAGAGATTTTAAGAGAGCTTATTTATTGAAAGACATTATATTTATTTGTTTTGTTATTTTATTTCATCTATTACAAAGAATTTATTGATTGATCCAAAACTTGTTTTCATCTATTTTATCAAGAAATTTCTCTAGTAAGAAAACTTTGATCTCGTCTATCTTCTATTCTTGAAAAAGGTTTTCTTTGCCACCACTTATAATAAAGTGTAAATTTCTCTAAATACTTAATTTGTATTATTTTGTTAATAGAGATTGATTGGTTGAAAACTTTGATACAAAAGCACAAACTATTTCATTATCTATATCTATCAAAGTTTACTTCATAAACATTTGAGCTTTACTATTTGCTATCTATTGAAGTGTTATCCTAACTCTCTAAATACTTGACTTGATGATATCAATTGTTAAGAGAGTTCTTTCTATTGTAAAATTATCATTTACTTTGTGACGATTTCGAGAGCCTTGTGAAAACTCGATTTACATTATTGCACTTTACTTTACATTGTCATTTATTTTGTGCAATATCTATACTTGAACTAAATTAACAAATTGCGTATTTACTTGTATTATACTTAGCATTTGTTATTTGTGTTTTGAGTAGTTTTGAGACTAAATATCGAAAAAGTTTCAAAAACCAATTCACCCCCCTCTTGGTTAGTTAATCTTGGGTTATCAATGACAAGAACATTGCATAAATTGTTTCGTTCGATAACTGAAATTTTATCCATAAACTGTACCAGAAACCTCCTTGTAAACATAGTTTTCAAGTTGACAAACTAAAATCATTGTTATCACATCTGAAAGCAGAATATCATATCTCGAAACCTCGAAATCTTCTCAGCAAGTTCAACTTGTATGTCTCAATTTCAGAGTCCTCAACCGAATCTGGGGTTGACCTGATGACAGAGATTGCTCCAGCTCGATGTAAAGCACCAACAGCTTCATCTACAGTATCAGGTGACAAAAAACCTTATCAATTAGATGTTCAATATTCGTAGAGAAGCATGATAACAAAAGGAAAAGGGAATATTAGCTAACATCCTCTACTTTATTTCATAGATGGTACATATAACCCACAAGGAAAGTATTTCGAGACTCAGCCATAAAAATACCTCTAACCATATATATTTTCATCAAATCTCAGGGATCGATGGTAAAATTGACAATATATAATTAGCAAGGCAAAACACAGATATTTTTTTTTTTAAATCCATTTGTTAAGGAAATATATGGATCTTATACTCATTTCATAGACTGATACCATAAACTAATTTTGTAAGATCTGTTCATTTCTTAATATGTAACATGTAGGGCTATAGACTTACAGATCAGAAAAAGAAATGCAGGCTTCTCTTTGCTGGCAAAATAAGAGTGTGAGGGAAGATATAAAGCTGTTGCAGATGAACTTTGAGGTTACTTTTGTCAGTACAAAATATAGAGTATGAATATAATATTTTCTGAACGGTAAATTAACTGGAAAAAGGATATATTACTAGACCTTTTATGCTTAACTTTAAAATTTCAGATTTTCAGTACATAGAAGATAGAAACACAAGGCATATATAAGTGTTAATTAAGGAGAAACAGACTTTCCTTACAGTTCTGCTTGACCATTTATCCATATATAGACATAGAAGACCCGTATAGCTGGGCTTATAGGCTGATCAAACTATCTTAAAAGCCCAAAGCCCATCCTTGTTCTATTTTTCATGGAAGATTAATATAAAAATTGTTGGCCTTGTTTTAAATATTTATTTAGTCACTTCCTCCTGCCAAAACTTTTGACAAGTACAGTTGACAAAGAATTTCAACACTTAATTTAAATGAATCAAACGAACTAGATTTATGTCATTTAACTACTTTAAACCCCCAAAATGAATCTCATCACACAACCAAATACCTTCCCCTCTCTATATATATCCCACCCCACCCCACCCCACTCCACTCCACCCTGTCTGCGTCCCCTCCCTTCCCCTCTTTCTCTCATTAGCACAACTTTACCATTTCTTAAGATTTACTCTGTTTTGATCTCTCTAGATAATATTATAAATGATTATACATGTAGGGCAAATTAAAATCTAGAGAATAAGGAGGGATATAAATTCTTAAATATAAGAACAATTTTGAATTAAAAAAAAAACGACTAAATAATGATATCTTCAAGTAAAAAATTATAAAAGAAGCTTACGTCATTCTTAAGAATTTTTTTCCTTTTCTTTCTTCATCAGTCTAATCTTCTTTTTTCTTTTCTTTTACTTAAAATTGAGTTTCAAATATTGCTAATATGGTCAAGCTTTCTTCGCTTAAACTAGAACTTGATTTAGTGGTTTTTGAGAGAGAGAGAGAGAGAGAGAGAGAGGGGGGGGGGGGGGGGATATATAGAGAGTAAGAAAGAGGGAAGGGTTTTGGTTATTGGGTGGGACCCATTTTATGATTTTAAAGTGCTTTAATGATATAAATCTAGTTCGTTAGATTAGTTTAAATTAAGGGTTGAGATTCTTCGTTAGATATCTCTCTCAAAAATGTTAGTAGAATGAACGGTCCCCTTCAATTGAACATTCTAAAGGCATTTCACTATTTTGAGTCACACTTGCCAAAAGCTTATAAATAAATACACCATCCAAACATGCATGTTTATTGTACTTGTAAACACGTGACATCCAAACATGTGTGCTTTTCATTTTTTAATTCACTTTTTTTACTTATAATATAAGATAGCTCCTTTTTTAAGCCCCAGCCAAACATGCTCATATAAGTGTTCATTAAGGATAATTGGATTTTCCCAACAGGAAGCTTTACCATTTATCCGTGTATCTGTGTTTTATTGTATTGGTAAGAGCAAAAAGAAAATGACTGAAAACATTGAAACACTGACCTGACTGTGCAATAGCAACAAGAGCCTTCAAAGCTTCCTTGCGAGTATGATCATCTTTAGCAGCCTCCAGCATGTTTAGTAACTCTTGACCACCACCCATCTCAACTATTTTCATCCTTCTTTCATCTGAGATCAAAAGTTAAGAAAGGCAAAAAGTACCTGAGATATACAAGTACATTTTCATATCTCAATCACTGTGCAAAGATCAAGGACAAAAAGTTCCATTCACCAGTCCCCTTGATGCAGTCACATTCTAATCCTCTCTAATGAGAGTATGTCTAGAACTAAAAGTGCATATTTTTTTTTCAAATGGACTTGGGCAGAGTTAGGGCTATCAGGCAGTGAAGATTAGGCTTCCTTTTCTTCCTTCTCTCGTCTAACCTCTTCTTGTTTTGTGCATAGTAGGAAGGGGGTTAAGGTAGAGGGGAGAGAGATACAAAGATAACTAATTATGCAAGGGATATTCCTTCACTACATGTTATTTTCAGCTTGTCATTTTCATTTTTTGACTCTGAAATGGTGCTTTGCATACAGATTCTCTCTTCATATCAGTGAAGACTGCAGGCTTTATTCTCTGTGCACTATATATGGCAATAAAATACTATATGATAAACAGGCGAGTCCTTGTATTTGATTGGTAAAAAGTATGATCCTGTTAATAAATAAAAAGCACAAGTTCATTATTAAAAACTATAAGTTCCTTGAAGCTAACCACTACTCAGGCAATAAGCATTTTTCGTTTTGGAAATTTTTGAAGAATCACATGGACAGAAAATATTATAATGTGAATAAACTACAGCAGGAAACATCAACTTGTTACTAAACATTACCATCAATAGCAAAACGAGCTAATCTGGATGCTCCCATTCTTTTAAACAAGGGATCCTTGACATGTAGAAGTGATACAGATTGCTGCATCAAATTATCTCCTACAAAAGGTCAGATACTGAAGCATCAGATATCTGTTACAAGAAAAAAGAAGCACAGATTATACAATAGGACACTATCCTTGACTCAACACATATACCTAAGTATGGAAAGAACTGGTAAGCCACTATTGTTGCAGTTCCAGCAAAAAGTAGTTTCAGCATCCATCCGATTTTTCTTTCTGCCTCCTCTTCTAATGATCGCTGATCTAAAGCCAGCAAAGGTATTCATGATATATAAAAGCAAAACAAAACAAAACAAAATAAAGATATGGTTGTCCAATGAAGAAAGGGTAACACATGGAAAATTCAAGTAGTTATGAGCGGGGCTTGTTCTGCCAGGAGAAAAATTTTAGCATCGCAAAAGTACCTTAATGTCAGAATCAGACCCCAGTGCCTCTACTTAACCAACATGTGTGTAGGAGTGTGTGTGCCGTAAGCAACAAGTGGACATATTCTCACCGGGATTCCCTTGTGCTGTCCAATATAATCTTCTTTACTATTCATAATTTTTTTTTGCGAACAATGAATCCAAACTCCAGCCACTTTTATGTATCAACTCAATTTAAGTCCATATATTTTCTTAATGAAAATTGAGAATTACACGGTCACTACTCCTGCTTTGTATGCATTTTTCTGAAACCCAACATGTAGTAAAAGGCCAAATCATAGGACACCCAATGAGGTCTTATAACAAAATCCAATCATTCGTAAGCTAGCATTTGAATTTCATATACATGTCATACAATCCGTGGAACCATCACGATAAATTAGTAGCACCAATTCCATAAAGGCGAAATCGGAATGAGCTCAATGTTCCTATTCTTCAATTAACCCATTTTAAGAAAAAAAAAAAAAAAAAAAAAAACAATATCTAGTCAAATACAATACCCAAAAAAATAATAATAAAAAATAAATTTAAGTGCCTTTTTATCTGATATAAGTTATCTCAAAGACGCTAAACTTCAATTTAAATTTGGAAAAAGAACAAGTAACAAAATGAAGTATAAAAATCACCTCTTGTATGGAATGATGAAGAAAAATGTCGAGATTTCACTTTCACTGGGTTTCTCCTGTATAAATACTTACATCAAAAAATAAAGAAAAATTAGAAGAGAGTGGAAAAAGAAAACTGAACAGCTGATATATGATTGTTTATCGTGGAAAGAAGTGGGAAAGGTAGCTAGGGTTTAATGTAGGGATAAGCTGCAGGGACTTACGGTGCTGAAGCGTGCTGCTAATGTGCGCATGATGTGAAATCGAGATTTTGAAGCTTTGTTTATGGAACTTGGTGCGGGAGCAATCTGGAATTGCTGAAGTCCAGAGATTCTACATTTTCCGGCATATGTCCGGTAAATTGCACGATTGGTCCTCAAACTTAGTTAAGTGTTCCTCATTGACGCCACGTTTTATTAATTTTTATAAATGCATCATATTTTAATTGAATGAAATGTTAATAATTTGAGAAATGTTTCAAGTACATTATTCATGACATGAAGTTTGATACTCCTCTCATGTACACATGGTGGGACCCTTGATTAAAATAATCGTGGGTCATACACTTGTGAGGAGAGTATCAAACTTCATATTATGGAAGAATGTACTTGAAACATTTTTCTAATAATTTTACTCATTGTCATATGGAAATATTACAGCAGCAACCCTTAATCTTTTTTATTTTTGTAGACTTTACTCTAACCTTTAATTTGTACCAATGTGGATTCCTAACCTTTTAGAAATATGCATTTGAAGTCCAAATAGATGGAATCATCCACTTTTCCGTTAGTTGACCAAAATTTTTTTTGACAACATTATCAATTATTTCTATAAGGGTAAAATGGCAATTTTATATCCTTTCATATAAAAAATTAAATAAAAACTAAAAATAAAGAATAAAAAAGGAAAAAGAACCTAAATTGTGTTATATTACATTTTGTAGGTAAAACTTGATATTTAAGGAGGAATTAGAGATGAATTAGAGAAAAGAATAAAAAAATAGTGAAACAATGAAAAAATCCAAAATTCAAGGACTAAATTGAAAATATTCCATAGATGAGATGGGCGACGAAATGAAGATCAAAGATTTAAAGGATTTAATTGAATACAATTGGAAGATAAATAAACAAGATTACAAGAGAAAATGGCTGAAACAAATCAAATACAAAGTTGGGGACTAAAATGCAATACGTTTAAAAGTTGAGTCGGATTGCAAAACGATGATTTGAGAATACCAAAAATCAATTGGAATTGAAGAGAAGTGAGAGGAGAAATTTTGGAAAATGATCAAAACACATACGTAAGAAAGTTTAGGGACAAAATTGTAAAATTAACCTCCAAAAATTATACCATGCGTACGCATGAGCCTGCAGACCATACGTACGCAAGGTTCCAAAAATTCATTCCTAAGACCAAATTGCATGTACTATGCTTACGCAACAAATGAACCATGCGTAAGCATGGTTCAATTCTCGAAAAAAAATTGTTTCCTTATTTTGTTTTGGAAACTTTGGGTATGCAATCTCTTGGCACCCTGTCTATACCAAGAGCCGTCCAAAACGTGGATGACCTAATTTTTATCATTGAGGACCTAATAAAAACAATCAATATAATGTTATTTATAAGCAAAGTATTGGAGGGAATCAACTTTGCTCAAAACCCGCTTTCAAAATGAGAGATAGGCCTTTAGCAAGGAGATATCACACGAAAAGCCGGATCAGGTCTTCAACAACTATAAATTAAGTTATTGCTTGAGTGGCATTGGTGTGATATATGTTGGGAGTGGGCTTTATAAGTAGTACGACATGATTGTTTGTAAGTAATGAACAAAGATTAAAGGTTCGACCCGCAGGAGCATAAGCAAATCACAATTATATGAAGGAAACGAGTGTAGAAATGTGACTACACGAAACTAGAAAAAAAATAGAAAAAGGAGGAGAAGAAGAAATGGCAATCCGAGGCAAGTGGTGACACTTTCTCCTTAAGACAATATTACCCCATTATGGTGCTCATGGTTTGCGGCACTTGTCTTCTAAGATATAATGGATTCTTCTTGTGGTAGCAGCACTTCAAACCACAAGAAACAACAAACTTTCGACGGAGTTTCCCTCTCTACAAAGAAATTATATGAAATGAAGAAAGAAGAAGATTTGCAAGAGATACAATGATTCTCAATGCAAGGTATGAGATGGTGTGTTCAAATGGTCGTGCATAGGGGCCTTTATATAGAGGATGAAGAGGTGTGGGTGAAAGATTGCCAACAAAATCACGCAACTTTACGAAAAGAAGCCTCCGTTCATTTTGCTAGATTCTCGCTCGAGCGTCACTTTCAGAGAATTGGTCACTCGACCTTCGCTCGAGCGAAACACACCGTCGCTCGAGTGACAGTGTTAAATGGATTCCTCTAAATTTCCTCCAACTTTAGACCGCAATTTCTCATTCATCTGAAATTGGTTTCGACATGCCAAATATATATTAAAATCAAATTCTCTTTCGGGAGCGTCGTCCCCAAACCCCCACGAGGGACGCGGCAAGCTATTTGCCTAAATATATCGGATCGAATATTTGGTCGAAATTGACACGAAGTTTAACCAATTTCCAACAATATCTTAGCATACTATGTGTCACTGTGTCTTAAACTTGGACGTTCTTCATGAAAGTGTAAATTATTAAGTTGTACTATTCTTGCATTAAATATGAATTAGTACATGTTTACAATTAATGAGTGAGGATCGCCCAACCATTTTTAACAACGTGATAGCACCACAACAATATGCAAAAACTATATCGAACTAATAGTAATCCATGCTCTTATTAAAACTAGGTCTGGGTACGGTTCGATTTGGCTCGGTTCTGAAAATAATCGAATTGAACCGAACCGAACCGAAAATTTTTGGGTAGTTAGTAAATGGAACCGTTGGGTCCAAATATAATTTTGGAACCGTTCGGGTTCAGTTCGGTTCGGTTCGATTCCATACTATAATTAAATTTTTTAACATTTATAACAACACTACAGTCTGACATGTTCAATACAAGCTTTTACAAATTAACGTATTTCAATTGAATAACATATAAATAACAAGTTGTCCAATAAGATTAATTTACAAATGTATACCAATAACAAAAAGTAGATTGTAAATTAGTAATACTAAAATATCGGTGATCCATATAAATTAAAAGTTATAAACTCATAGAGATAAAATATTTTAAAGTATTGGTAATACGGTAGTACTTACCGACTATTTGATTTAACCATTAATTGTTTGACTTGTCATACTAAATACTAAGAAACTCTACAAGAAAAATTGAAAAATCACAATTAACAAACATAAATAAACTAAAAATTATTCAACTAATAAGATTTAATAAGAAAAAATGTAATATATATTTTATTACCTGTCTCAATGCCCTCATAAAACTCAGACTCTTCAATGCCTACTCTATCTTTGCTAATTTATTTTTAAAAAATGATTTATCCTATATATAAAAATTAAAAATTTTAAAAAAATTCGATTCTTCGGTTCTGGATTTAAAATCGAGAATCGAACCGAACTCGTCGGTTCTCGATTCAGATATTCGTTCGAGTATTTTACTTACGAAGAACTGCTCAATTCGGTTCGGTTCAAAATTTTTGCCCGACTCTAATTAAAAATATTAAAGGCATAATTTATAATGGTCGTAAAAAAAAAATCATATGAGATTTTGCCATGAGTCCATCATAGGTTGTACTAATACCCAGGGACGGAGCCAGTAACCAGCGAGCTCGTGCAGCTGCTTGTGTTGGCTCTGTCGGAATCCTCTGTTGTTCATGGGTCTACCGGGAAAAGAAGGAAGAAGAAGTTGCAGCTGCATGAAGGAAGAAGAAGATGTCTAGACTGGTTTGCTGGGCCATTTTTTTTGGTTTCTTCAAATTGACTTGGAATGGACCATTTCTACACGGTTGCAACTTAGACTTTCTCTGCTCCCAAAACGCTCATTTCTGAGATGTACCCAGACCCAATCTCCTGTTTCAAATGTCACGCATTTTCTACCCTAGTTTGCTTTCTGTGCAATGAGTTTACTGTTCTCTTCAATTTGCATCTTGACCTTTTCATGCAATGAATTAACCAATTCAGCTTTCCTTTTACCATCCAAGCTACCTTGTTCGTTTACAAGCAACGGTAACAAATCCAAAGGTGTTAGCGGATTAACTACATAAAAATGAAGTAGTCGAATACACAACTCTATTATAAGCAAATTCAATAAAGGGTAAACACTCCTCCCAGCTTTTCAAGTTTTTTTTTTATCACTGTACGAAACAATTGAGTCATGGTTCTATTGACTACTTCAATTTGCCCATCGATTTGTGGATGACAAGTCGTAGAAGACAACAATTTAGTATCTAATTTATTTCACAGAATACGCCAAAAATGACTCAAAAACTTAACTTCTTGATCAGACACTATACTCTTAGTGCAAACGTACTATCTCCCTAAAGAACAAATCTGCAATATTGGTGGCATCATCGATTTTGTGACATGGTATAAAGTCTGTCATTTTACTAAACCTAACTACCATAACAAATATTGAATCCTGACCCCTCTTTGTCCTAGGTAAACTCAACACGAAATCCATGGAAATATTCACACAATACTCACTAGGTACAGGTAAAGAAGTATACAAATCATGAGGTAAAACCTTAGACTTAACATTTTTACAAGTTATGCATTTCCCACAAACTTGTTTTACATCATTTTTCATTTTAGGCCAGTAAAAATGTTCTCCTAACATGTCCAAAGTTTTTTGTACCCCAAAATGACCCATTAAACCCTCACTATGTGCTTCCCTTACCAACAATTCACGTATAGAGCAATTAGGAATACACAACTTATTGATAGCCCCTTTATTGCATGCTTCATAAATGTCAGAGAAATCAAGATCACTTACATACATGCTTTTAATGTGTTCAAAGTCAAGTAACCGTGCATTTAAAGAATTTAGAAGCACGTACCTTCGAGACAACGCATCTGTAACTACATTTTCCTTACCTTGTTTATACCGGATGACATAGGGAAATGACTTTATAAATTTCATCCACCTTGCGTGCCTTTTGTTCAACTTATCTTAACCCCGCAAGTACTTCAACGACTCGTGATTGGTGTGTATCACAAACTCCTTAGGCCACAAATAGTGCTGCCAAGTTTCCAGCGCCCGAACAAGTGAGTACAGTTCTTTGTCATATGTAGGCTAGTTCAAAGCAGCTCTACTCAGATTTTCACTAAAGTAAGCTATAGGCCTGCGATTCTGCATCAACACTACTCCAATATCTGTTCCTAATGCATCACACTCAATCTCGAACGTTTTGTCAAAGTTAGGTAATGCCAAAATAGGTGTTTTACATAATCTATCTTTAATAGTATTAAATGCATATTCTTGTGCATCACCCCAATGAAAACCTTTACTGTTCTTAAGAATTTCAGTGAGGGGTGTAGTGATTGTGCTAAGATCCTTTACAAATCGCCTATAAAAACTAGTCAATCCATGAAAATTCCTAACTTTAGTTATGCTTTTAGGTGTTGGCCAATCCTTAATAGCTTTAATTTTCTCTTCATCCACTTCTACCCCATTAACACCAACCACAAATCCTAGAAAGACAAGTTTTTCTATGCAAAATGTACACTTATTGAAATTAGCATACAATTGTTCTTTCCTAAACACCACAAGCACACAATTCAAATGTTCCAAATGTTCACTAGGGTTTTCTATAGATTAAAATGTCATCAAAATAGACTACGACAAATTTTTCTATAAAATCACGCAAAACATGATTTAGTTTTAACGTCGTTTTTCACTCATCACTCCCACATACGAATTTGATAGTATCCACTCTTAAGATCAATCTTACTAAAAATACAAGAACCATGCAATTCATCTAGCATATCATCTAACCTAGGTATGGAGTGACGATACTTTACCGTTATGTTGTTGATAGCCCGATAGTCCACACACATCATCCATGTCCCATCGTTCTTCAGTACCAATAGGACAGGTACAACACGTGAGTTCATGCTCCCCCTCACATAGCCTTTGCTCATTAACTTCTCCACTTGCTTCTGAAACTCCTTTGTCTCCTCGAAATTGCTTCGGTAAGCTAGTCAGTTTGGAAGGATAGCTCTCGATATGAAATTGATCTGTGCTCGATGCCTCGAATTGATGGCAATCCACTTGGTACATCCTCCGGGAGCACGTCTTCGAATTCCTGCAACAAAGATTCAACCAAATTAGGGAGAGGTGTGTTAGATTCCTCAAAATTGAGGAGTGACTCCTTGTATACCAACAACAACACTTGTTTTTTTTTTTTTTATCAACTATAGCCTTTTTCAATTCACTCCCACTAGCAAAGAAGTTTGCTTTTGGCTTTTCTCTCCTCTCAACTGGCTCTTTTTCTCTCCTCTCATGTGGCCTCTCTCTCTTCTCTTTGCTCTCGGCCACCGCACCATTTCTTCTCTTACTCACTAGCTCACTGTTTTCTCTCCTTTTTTTTTTTCCAAACTCCCTTGCTCTTCTCTCTTCCTCATTCCTCAATTTAATTTGGTCTTCATAAACTTGTGCCGGTGTTAATGGCGCAAGAGTAATAGACCTTCCCTCCTTGACAAAACTATACCAGTTTCTGCACCCATCATGGTTAACTTTTCTATCATACTGCCATGACTTCCCCAACAAGATATGACCCGCTTGCATAGGCACCACATTGCGTACAACCTTGTCACTATAACCCCCAATCGAGAAAGTAATCATCACTTGTTTATTCACTCTAACTTCTCCACTTTCATTTAATCATTGTAATTTATAAGGTCTAGGGTGTTTAATTAATATCAATCCAAATTTCTCAACCAAGGTCGTGCTAGCTACGTTTGTACAACTACCTCCATCAATTATCATACTACATACCTTATTGTTGGTGTGGCATAGTTATGGAATATGTTCTCCCGCCGCTACTCCGTATCATCCGCCTTGACTTGAGTGTTAAGAGCCCTTATTGTGACTAATAGCTCCCCAAAAGCAGCAAATTTCACTGTGTCTCCATGATCACTAACCTCTTCTAACGCCGGCATGCTCTCAAATTCATCCTCACTGTTAGTCACTACCTCTTTATTGCGCAGAATCATCGTCCTTTTGTTTGGACACTAAGAAGAGATGTGTACTTTCCCTAAGCATCTAAAGCACTGGATATCCCAATTTTTGGCTGGTTGTGATTCTACCTTTGGTGCTGTCCTGCTAGCATTTTCATCCATTCTTTTTGGCACTTCAGTTCCCCCTTTCGAATCAGCTCCATCTCTCTTGTTATACACCTCGATTTCCAATTTGAGTTAGAACTCGAAGTATCCAATGGTTGGATCTCGACCTGATGCTTCTCAAACCAAGAACCTAAGGTATATTAAACCTTATACCTGTTGATATGTGGAAACATGAACCTCGATTTGCGAACGCCACAAATGTTGCCTAATCATTTGATAAGTTCTAAGGGTTGAACGTCACAAATATATTTGATAAGTTTGAAGGTGTTTATGAAGAACAAGAGGGAAAATATCAATAATTCATATCAAAAGTCTTAAAGTTTACAATGAAAAATAAACCTATTTATACTAAAGTATTAAACCCTAAGAGAAACGGAATTAAAAGAGTTCTACAATACCAATACATGTCAAACTTGGCTAGTATCACAATGGTGGAAAAATTGGGGTTACCTTTACAACAACACTCTAGGCCTTATAAGTTGACTTGGTTGAAGGAGTGTGAGAAGGTAGATGTGACCAAACAGGTTTTAGTGAATTTCACCATTGAGAGATATAGTGATGGAGTGTGGTGTGATGTAGTGCCATTAAAATATTTTCATATCTTGTTTGGGAGACCTTGGAGGCATGGGCGGAAGACTGTGTATAATGTGGGGAAAAACATGTATAAGTTTCTTCGAGACGGGGAGAAAATCACTCTGGCTGGTTTGACACCACAACAGGCGTATGATGATCAACTCAAAGTGAGAAGAGAGAATGAGAGGGAAAAGAGAGAAAATAGTGAGGTAGCTATTTGTGAGAAAAAAGAGTAGAGCCACAAGAGAGAAAAAAAATAGAGAGTGAAAATGAGAGTGGAGATGTGACCAATAAAGAAGTGGAGCCACAAGAGAGAAAAGAAAAGTCAGAAGTGAACTTGCATAAAAATGAGAGTGAAAATTTGAGGGCTTTAGTGTGAACTAATAATTCACACCCTAGTTTTACTACTTTTGTCTTGTAGGATTTTGAAGACTTGATTCTTGAAAACAAGCATATTGAACAACTTGTGGAAGAAGTTAACTAACTCTACATTAACTTGGAACTCTCTTTACTACCGGAAGTTGATTTTGTGGTTCCCGAGACGAAGGAGTTCCAGAGGCAGTGGAAGAAGTTCATATGCGAGGGCTTGAGAAACAAAGATGATCTGAAGAGTAACATGTATCCGTTTGAACTGCCATTGATACAGCAACAAATGTTGCTGATTGAGTTTGTGCTGCAATACACTCATATCTATAAAGTTGATAATTATCATGCATTAATCCTCTGTTAGGAAAGGAAAAATTTTCCATTTGAAATAGGTGGTGCAATGATAAAACTTGTAGCAGGTTGGTTATCTCCTACGCGATCACAAGGCATGGATTTGAGGACGAATCCTTTTGAAGAGAGAGGAGATGATATGATCCGGAATAGCACTAATTCTGAGAGAATATTTCTTTTTTGCGCGAGTTTCCATAATTCACTATAATTCTTAATTTTGACAAATTTTGTTATTTTAAGATTCTTTTAATTCCATTTCTCTTAGGGTTTATTGTTTTAGTATAAATATGTTAATTTTTCATTGTAAACTTTAAAACTTTTGATATGAATTATTGAGATTTTCTCTCTTGTTCTTTGTGAACACCTTCGAACTTATCAAATATATTTATTATATTTGTGGCGTTAAACCATTAGAACTTATCAAAAGATTAGACAATATTTATGGCGTTCGCAAATCGAGGTTCAAGTTTTCACACATCAACGGGTCTAAGGTTTAATATACCTTAGATTCTTGATTCGAGAATATCGGATCGAGATTCTATCGTCTACAATCTGAATTTGGGCTTCTCCGACGTTTTCAAGTCAATTCCACGAATTCCATGAGATTTCCCCACCTGAGATCTCATCATTTGGTTTACCTCTCTGTATGCAGTGTGATTCATTTTCTTCATATTTTCTAAAACATTTTTTATTATGTAATTAACATGCTATCACAAAGACATTAAAACTCATTATAATTTATTAATTGATTCGCATGTTTGTTAGTGAACAGCCAATCGTCGAGGAAGAAATCTTTCCTAAATTTCCAGATTCACTGGGGGTGATTTCTCTCCTATGTTACTCCTATTCATCTTCGCAGCTGCCCCATCCCGTCCCGCCTCGCCTCGCCTCATCTCACCTCAGTTCTATTATTTTTGGTGGTTGCAAAAAGCCCAAACTCGTTTGTATAATTTTGTGCTCCATTGTGATGGTGACGGCGATAGCAAAAGAATAGGGCACGATCGTGGGGACATGGTTTGGAAGTGGCTGGTGTTGGAATTTGATATAAGAATTAGCTAGATAATTTTTTTATATAATTCAATCATTCAAAATCTTTGCTAGATGTTCACGTCTATGTTATAGTTAAAAATATAGATTTGGAATTCAAGACCGTTCCTCTTACGTATAAATTTAACAAATAATCATGACCTTTAATTTAAATTAATCAAACGCTCAATATTTTATAAATCATAAGTGGTTATAACAAATTTTCTCATGATCTTAGTGAAATATATATTTAGCGTTGGATTAACTTAAATTAAATGTCATGATTATTTATCAAATAAGTGTATCAATTTTATGAATAGGTGGACAGTTTCGTTTAGAATTTACCTACAATGATATTCAATTTCTTGATTGGATTTGAATCACTGAATTTAAATTTTTAATTCAAAAACTTAGAGGTCTCAACCTTCAAGTCTTCTAAGGTATTCTCCAAAGTATAGACAATATCGGTATGTAGGCTTCTTTTCAATTAAGCAGAAAAACACCCTTGGCATTTTTTGTGTAAAATTTGAACCCCGAAGTCTTTATATAGAGATAAAAGAGTTCAGATCCAAGTCTAATTGGACCAAAATTGGTTTAATTGAATTGTAAAGAGGGGAAAGAGTGTTAAAAATAAAAAAAATAAAATAAAAAATAAAAAATTCCTCTCTAATTCCCATCTCAAGTCCGTCTCAAATCCCACCCCTCGCCTCCTCCACTGTCCCAATTTCTGTTGGAAATTGTGTCAAATTCATCGATTGTCCACATAATAAGACTGACAATAATGCTATTCATAGTGATGACTACCCGATAATTATCCTATGTCACATATATTTTAATCCCTTAATTTTTCAATTAATAATACTCACTATGAATTATTAAAAATTTAAACGTGCCACATAAAATTATTACCGATAATCTGAGCTTGTTTCGTTGGTACCATTTAATAATCCAATTCAATTTTTTCAGTAGATTATTTGTTCAAAAAGTGATTTCCATTATTAACCAAGGTATTTTGACAATTTCAAGCGACTGATTCGCAAGTCCAGAACATGTAGAAGTATTATAGAAAAATGACTTTTGAGATATGACGAGTTTTTCAACCAACTTCTGTTATTTTGCCAAAATCACAAAAGATAACGAGTTCAATCATATTTGTTCATCTTTTGCAGGTCTTATCAATGTGAAGCTCAGGACCAATTCACAGTGAAATATGCTTGAGTTTTGGTCAGCAACAAGAATAAAATGGTCCGAGGCTAGATATATTCTTCAGATCATCATCAAGAGGAAAAGGAATTACACAGCATCAAAAGCAAATAAAATAAAACACATATTCTTGGTTTTAATTCGATGTATAGTTGGCGAACAAAATCCCCTTTCAAATACTAGGGTAAATTACAAGAGTTCCAAGCTGAAAACGAGAAATATAAATAGCAACAAGCAGGAGAAGATTTGTGAGAACTCCTGCAATGAGCAGCCACATGAGGTATCACAAGGGAAAACAAACTGAACCAGTTCAGTTCAATGACGGAAGATCCTACTTCCTGCAGTAGTCACATCCATAACTGAACCAATTAGAAACAAGATATGGAACATAAGCAAAAATGACGAAGTTTCTTCTCCAGAATATTTGTGGCACCATCATTGATACCAGCAATTTTGCTTCATGGTAACTTAGTTATCTTTCTGAACAAATTACGGCTAAATATCTTGCCGCTGAACTATTCCGAATGTTAATCAATTGCCACTGAACTTTAAAATTTCTCCGTTGCCATTGAACTTCCCAAATGTTTCAGTTCAAATTGCCATTAAAACTTACTATAATGTTATCACATCAATCAGTTGCTTTAAAATGTAACGGATTCGATGAACTTACCAATAATTTCATTTCATCCGCCATTCTATCTACCATGCCATCTAGCCCATAACTTTTAAAATGACAAGCGATGAAGTCATGGATGGAATAACATTTTGGTAAGTTCAATGAAAACTCGAATAACTTTTAAAAAGTTCAATAGCAACAGGAAAACATTTGTAAATGTTCAGCAGCAACTCAGAGATTTTTGAGTTCAATGGCAATTGGAAAACATATGGAAAAGTTCAATAGCATTGAAATATTTAAACCACAAATACAAAGACGCAACTAGTTTTAAAAGCTACAAGAGACTCCCTGCGGTTTGTTTTGGGCAACAGATTCCCCATAAATCATTTCAAGGCCTATTTTCATTAAAAAATTGTTAAGCGCCAAAATTGCCCCTTATTGACTTAGTTCAATTTCATGGTTTTTTCCCTTGCATTTACTAAGCTAAGCTTTTTCTTACATGTAGTTGGTGAATGATAAGTGCATTTTATACACTTATTTAGACCTTTAAAATTGATTATTTGTTGACAAATTGGAAGACACATGGCTTAATCCTATGTATATATTGTTTGTAAGTAACAAACTAACAATCGATGAAAGATGCAGGAATAAGGGAAATAGGCGAGAAAAAAGGATCAATTGCATTAAATACAAAGTTCAAGGACTAAAATGCAATAATTCAAACGTTGGGTAAAAGTGCAAAATGAAGATTCGAAATTGTAAGAAGTCAATTGGGAAAAAAAAAAAAAAAAAAAAAAGTGAACGGAACAAAAAGAAGTGAAGAAGGACAAAATGAAGACCTTGGTGAAAGTTTAAGGGCCAAGTTTACAAAGTATCCAAGGCGAGCGCCTTGCATGTAGACACAAAATGGGTAGGGCAGCAAGGCACACGCCCTAGTTTGCCCTAGGCGCACGCCTCAGTGTAAAACAGGGAAAAACGCATGTTTTTTTATTTTATTTCGGTAGGCAATCTCTTTGGCATCATATAAATAAAAGAACAGGTCCAGACCAAATTATCATCAATTGTGAGCCGATTTTTGAGAGAATAGAGAGAGTTTACATTGAAGAACAAAAAATTCATCGCTTGGTTCTGGATTTAAAAGCATCAATTGAAGAATTCTAGATCTTCATAGTTAAATGATTCAGGTGATAACTTTCTTTTATTTTCCTTGTAATTCTTACATTAATATGTTAGGCTAAAATCTTTTGTATTGAATGGATGACAAAACTCTTTGATTCTTTATTTTTAATTGGAGACTGTGTTTTTAACTTAATTCATGCGTTGTGATTTCATTAATATGCACAAATACATTGTTTTAATGTTTGTACACCATCAGGGCAATAAGTTACTCATTCGTAGTTTTTAAAAACTCATGGTCAGTAGAACACTATTTATGGAACTCAGACAATAAATATTAGGAATAGTATTTATGGCGTGTGATCTTGTGTTATAATCCTAAACATCAATGCATGTTTGTCAAATGAATTTGAACTAGAAATAGGATCGACTCGTGGTAATCATAAGTTCATTATATCTTGGAAAAGAATAGTAAATAAAAATGAAATTATTGATCGTCACAATTGCATGAATTGAGTTAATTATGACTAGTTGAGAATTAGAACTAAGAGCCTGTTTGGTATTGATTTTGAAAATCAATTCTCATTTTCAACCACACAATCTTCAATAAAATAATATTTTTCATCACATCAATAACTTTTTCTTCTTTTTCAACCACACATTTCCCATCATATCACTATTCAAAAATCAATTCTCACCCCAAAAATTACTCCCAAACACCTAAGAATTGATCAGTGGAGTCGAAAATCCAATATGCTCACTCCCATTTGATTTTTAAACCAATTTTTATTGATTTAACAAGTTTTTGTTACAAAACATAGATATTAACCAATCGTCTTTTGATTACAATCGCGAATTTAAATATATCAAATACACTAAAATTGAACCTTATTCCTTGCTGGGTTTTGTCCGAACAGTTAAATTAAATTAGACTTTAAAACCTTAGACTTCAAAACCTTTCAAACTTGATGAAATAATTTTACTAAATTTTGAAAATATATTTCATAATGGAATAGAACTTCTCCAAAAATACAAATGTGACGCATTTTTCTTGATAACAATAATTTGAGACTATCCACATTCTGAAACAAAAAAATTTAAAGAATTTTTAATAGATAAATAAATTTCACAATATTTATTCACTTGAATCTTCATTTATAAAAAAACTTTCATGTAAGTTGTCAACCTACTTTACTAAATTCTGACATAAGAAATTAGTTGACAAAGATTTCAAAATGTATTGTTAATAAGAAGATATAGTTATATTAACTCAACGTAATCAGATTCATGAAAATGTTAATATAAGATAATTTACGCCGGTCTCAAAGTCCAAAATGATTAAAGAGAAACTAAAAAAGTGTGCAAATGTTTTGCGGGGGGGGGGGGGGGGGGGGGGGGGGGGGGGGGGGGGGGGGACTTTAAAATGGCAAGCTCCTCGAAAATTCTCTCTCTCTCTCTCTCGCGTGAAGTGACACCAGCCCACCCCCTAACCCACCCAATCCAGCCTCCACCGGCACTGCTCCATCACCGGAGACTGGTCAGAGACCTCCTCACTTCTCTTTGTTGTCCAAAAGGCCACTCTTCTCTCTTCTGCGGCAACCCTAGGTGCTGCTTTTAGTGCCACCCCCCCCCCCCCCCCCCCCCCGAAATTAGTGTTGAACTCAAATCATGCAGTAAGAAAGAGCAGAAATGTTTCAAACTTAAATACAACAATTAATAACAGCAGAATGCGAAGAGCACAAGCAATCATGATACTGGATTTTGAAAAAGAGAGAATTCAACTGACCCGGCACTTTTCTTTGATGGGACAACTAATCCTCTTTTCTCCAAGCTCTTAAACCGATCTTTTACAAGGGTGCAACAGCCCTATTTTCAAAACAATAATTATCATAAGCCTAAGAATGTTCAAGTGATACATCATAGATGCAATTGATAATGAAGTTTGATAGTAAGTGACCAAAAACAAGAAAACAAATAAAAGCCAAAAATTTCCAAACCTTCAGCTGTCGAAGGGAACCAGTTTTTTCTTCAGATAATAGCACTTGGAGAGAAGCAGGCACAAATCTGAAACAAAGGACATGAATCTACTTATGTCGCATATTAAAGAGAATTCCAGGCATATTGAAACTAGATTAACAAATATAGCTACATTATCTTCTACAAAGTGTATACCTCGCTTATTGGCAAAAGGACCTAACTAAGACATAATAATACTGCTGGTATATCAATTTAGAGATGAATATCCATGCATCCAGATGTTCAGATAAGTTTTAACAATTTAATTAAGTTCCTGTCCAAAAATAATTACAACTGCCAAGTAGAAATAGACATTAAGGATACCCCAAGTCCAAAACATTTAAACGTATCTCATAAGAAAGGCCGTACTTGTGCTTTCCCAGGCGGGGTGGAAAAACTTTAAGTCGTTCCTTTTTAGCAAAAATGCGACGGAGATGTCTCTTGTTTTTTTCTTCATCCTCTCTAGCTATTTCTTGAAGTATATCCGGTAAGCTGTGTTCCATTAGAAGCCATTAAAAAATTTAACAGAGAAAAAAGTGGGAAAATATCATGGATTTAAGGACCATTCGTAAAACATCAAGAGTACCTGTCAATCTCTTTTGAGAGTTCCTCCACCTTTTTGGCTTCTGCTTCTGCTCTCAATTGTTCCTTGCGTCTAATCCTCTGATTCAACTCAACTCGTGTTACCATTTTCGGTTTGTGAGGCCTATAAAATTTGAGGGAAGAAAAAGGAATCAATAGGTACCATACATGGTGCATCTCACATTACTAGTGCATTTCAGAAAATTAACCTAACAGGTATCCTTTTGATCAAGCATATAAACTGATTTCCTATAACACCGGCTAAGAACCCATAAGATGATGAATATTATTTGGACCAAGTTTGACAAGATATGTGATGTAAACAGCAAATGTAAAAGACAAGGAAACACATAAAATAACCAATTAAACATTAGGTGTGAGTTGTGAGTTGTTTATTAAAGAGAAAGATAACCATTTTAGGTTCACAAGATTCTTGCTCCAGTAACTTCAGTCACCAAGCCTCAAAATCAAAATAACACATTTTTGTTAGTTAACATAACACATATGATTCATATGCTGCAGAGCAATACTCACAGTACCTGTATTTAACTAAGCATATTTTCCTGGCAAATTATCAAGATTCCTGCCTAAGACGGGCTTACAATTTGGTAATAGGGCCAGAAAACCAAAACAAGGAATCAAGGTTCTGTCTCGTACTCACAAAAGTTTATCGTCTTCAGCCGACCTATATGACTAGGCCATGGTGACGATTAACGTAATTACCAAAACTTTAAGCCCCTTCTGTTTGTGATGACTTATTTGGCAAAATCCAGTCTAAGGGAAGAAAACCTGGTCATGCAGTATTGCTCGCATACATAAAATCAACACAAAAATTCAACAAATCCAGATCTTACGGCAAAAGGTTACTAGGAACATAAACTAATAAAATAGATATACATGAAAGTGAATCAGCAGAGAGTGCAGTTGCAATTGCTCAATTTAATTAAAAAATTTCCAGATTCCATAAAAGTGAAAAGTAGTGCTCAATGTATAAAGTTTTCTTCCAAAAGAAGATAAAAATAAAATGGAATCACACAGGATTAGGAAAATAAGCAAATAAATGAACCAGACCTCTTCTCAAAATCTGCATCTCCATTGTCAATTAGATTTTCATTTTGATCATCATCATCATCTTCGCCATCCGCATCAAGAAAATATTTCTGATGAAGTAGCAATACAGTGCAAAATGATGCCAAATAGATACATTTCATAAGCATAGTAGTGAAAACACAAGGTGATTGAGATGAAAATTCAAGGTAGTAGGACAATGACGAGATAAAAGATACTGACCTCTTCCTCATCAATAACTTCTCCAGGAACAGTTAAAGGAACAGGCTCGGGCCCCAGTTCATCTCGATAAATTTTCTGCATTTCATCTGCAACTGCAATAGCTAATGCATCCTGGAAGAACAGCAGAGATCATAAGCTGCAATCAATGTTCAATCAGAAAAACCAAAAGGAAAAATATGATAATTAGATATCAAAATGTCATTGAAAAATTATATATAAAAAAAACCTGATGGCTTTCGTGTGCGGGATTGAATGAGCATCCAGGAGGTTCAAATTCGACAGCAGGTATAACAGAAGGCTTGAATTTCTGCCCTCAATTATCAACAATTAATCCACAAGCAACCAGAAAAATTGAGTACTAATGAAGTTGATAAGTTTCAACATTAAACCTTTTGAATTTCAATGGTAAACAGCAAAGGAATATGCCTCAGTGATTTTCTATACATATACAACCAACCAGACAATTAACCACGACTTCTCAACTTGCAAAATATAAATTTTTTTTTTTCTGTGGTAGTTCCCTAGGATTATAGTGAAGCATAGACATCAACCTTATATAATCTACACGATATGCAAAATGCGTAAAGTGGGTAGGATTTTACCATTTTAGTTTTGACTGCATCTTCATCTGCTAGAGTAAATTGAAAACCTTTTTCAGAAATGACATCTCACACTCAAAATCTTTAGGAATTTTAAAATACGTAAATACATAACAAAGGGGAGACCTTACCATCCCACAAATCAACGCTGCTGGAACCTGGTACATTTTCGTCCTGAAAATTGATTTGGGATACATCAAATAAAAATCACACTAGTAACTCATTTCTATAAGTACTCTAAAATATTTTTAAAACAGTCGCTAACCTTCTGGCCGTGATCATTTTTATCACTAGTAGTTTGAACAGCTTTTACGTTTTTCTTGGCTTTCTTCTTCTTTTGTATAGAGGACGGAATTGGTTGAACAAAAGGGTTCCTTTGCAATAGACTGTCACAATGCAGTACTTTTTCTCTGCTTTTCTCAATCTTTCGCTTCACGGAAAGGTCTGCCAATATGTTAAAAACAAGATAAACCTCTTTTTGGTTTATTACATTCTCCAAAAGTAATTATGAAAATGCAGAAACGTGAAAAACATAATAAAGGTTACGTATGGAATCAAATAGGGGATCAAAAACTAGGCCAAATTCATTGCATTACTGCTACCATAAAGTCCATTAAACCAATTTTCCGACTAAATTATCTAAAATAATCCAACCCAGATGGGGTAATAACTTCTAGTCACTCATTAATAAAGATGAGTAGCTAAACGGACCTAGCAACCCAATTTCTTAACTAGATTATTGCCCAGATAATAAAACTTAACATTCATAATTTTTATCTAGCATATTACCTCTGGAACACTGGACTTGTAAACGTAAAAATATGAAAACAAAAAAGTAAAAAAAAATTAATCTATTTTGACATCAAATACATGGTTCCAAAACCAAGCGAAAAACATTACACGTATAGACTGCTTCCATAAAATTCAAGATTACATTGAATAAATTTAGCTAAAATAATCCAAAACCGACATGGGAAGTAACTAGTAAGTTCTAGCCACTTATTCATAAACAACCACAGCTAAAATCTACCTAGCAACCAATTTTATATCCGTAAATTAGAGACCAGAAATTAAAATTTCACATTCATAAATTTTATTTCTCGTTTTACCTCTGGACTTATCAACGTAAAAAAGGGATTCACTGGGAGCATTAGATAAAGAACCGCCGGAGAGTGCGTCTTTTGTGTTATTCTCAAAGTATTCCTCGATGTCTTCTGTGCTTATGTTAGTCCTCCACGCCTTCTTTCCCTTCCTAGAGCTCTTCGCTTTCTTCCCCATTTTTCTACAAGTTTTATTTATCCGCTTTTGACGTCAGAAAAGTGAAGAGGAGGAGGTATCAGAGGGAATGGGGTGGTACGAATGGCCAAAACTTAACCCTAATAGCGCGTCTTCAATTATTTAGTTTTATTTTTTTAGGAATAAACTATTTATACACTCTTCACTTATCATTTTCCTTACCCGATTTCACTTTACTTTCTTACATGAGGAGTGAAAATATTAAATTTAATGGAGTGAAATCCGATCTTCATGTGAGTACTCGAGTGAGATCGTGTCAACCAAAGGGTAAATCGGAGTGTACATGTAGCATGATTGATTTTTTTAACTTTTGACTCAAATATACTTCCAATTATTACAGAAATGCTACAGTTCCCTGACCGACTCTCACATTTGGGTCCCATCTTTTTTTTTTTTTTTGCATTATTTATTCATGCGAGTCGCACTACATGTAAGTAGATGTCATTCAAGTGATAATAAATAATTTTGTAGAAGTAGTTTAAATCCAATTATTATTGCTAAAGGCATTTCTAAATTAAAAATAATAATATATCCATCTCATAAAAATAATCATATTTCTTTGTTTTTTACATACATTAAAAATATTTAGTTAAGAGTAAATTATTTACACTACAATTTTTATTTCGTTCACCACATTTTAATTATACTTAAGGTTTTCAATATTTCTTCATTTATAGCACTTATGTTCCTAACATTTTTCATATCATTCGTATTCTCAAATTTTTCATTAGTTAACACATTTATATTTTATAACAGTTTTATGTCCAACAATCCGTTGAAATGAAGTAAAATAACTTATTTTTTCATCATATTTTTAAAAAATAAATAAATAAAGTGTAAAAGAATATTTTCCCTAATTTCAAAGTATAGAAACAAAATATTTTAATATAAGTCATCATAAGGACAAGACGTACTAATTAATGAAATGTTGAAAATAAGAATTCAATGAAAAAGTTAAGAAAATAATTGTTACAATGAGCAAAGATCATGAGCATAATTACAATTAAATTGTGGTGTATCAAATAAAAATTTGTACTAGTAATTTTTTAGTGCAATAATCAAGGTAATTAACATTGAAAACAATAAAAAATTGTGAAACGTGAACTTTCAAATTTTATCAAAAACAAAAAATTTCAATTTGATATAAGCCTGATATTTTTCAACAATTTGTATTCACCAGTCAAGTTTGTTTTCTATTTTTTGTAATTGAACTTTATAAAAAACCACGTGTAGTAAGATACAATCATCACAATTTTAAAAAAAAAGATGAATAGTTCACAAAATTCTTTAATTGGTTTGAGTTTGAATGTTTTGTCAGACAATATTACCTCACTGAATGATATCTATTTACCTTCATCACAAAATACTTTGATTGATTTGAATAATTCTCTTCAAAACATTACAATACCACTACACGTTGAAAGATACGTGTCATAAAAAAAATCACTTGTGATAAAAAGAGAGCTATATTTGAAAAGCTAGTCCTAGAAAGCCAAGATGGAAAGTTATCAAAATGAGTCTTGCCAACTCCTTTTCTATATCTACGAAATCAACGAATTTGGCATAATGCAAATTATTTTATTGCTACAAGCGGCGATCTACCAAATTTTCTTCAAATCTTGTGAAAATGGTTGGTCGCTAGAGATTTAATACACTTAGAAGGAATGAAAAATAAATATAAGATCCTTGTGAAATGCATTGGATGTACAAAAATCAACCTTACATAGAAGAATCAAATAAGGATATATTTAGTTGCACTCAAATGTCAAATCCTGTGAGACCATATTTGATGGATGACAACAATAAAGCAAGGTTTGGATTTACTAATATGTCACAAAAGTATTATCTCCATCTTGATGAAATGAATCCACAGAGCACATGCAAAAGTAAAAGATTTTTCCAAAGATTATGTTTTTTGTTGTCGTCGCTCATCCACAATTTGATGCCACTTCAAATAAGAATTCAATGGGAAAATTGGAATCTGACCACTTGTGTCCAAGGAACATGCAAAGTGAAACAGTAAAAATCGTATAACTGGGACTTTGTAGACAAAGCCAAATTTGTTGGTTACTAAAGATGTTATTCGTTCATGTTTAACTAAAAAACAACTGCCTTCAATTAAAGAAAAATGGCCATGTTCTAGTTCTAGGAACATCTTCATTCAACAAGATAATGTAAAGCCACATTTAGATAATAATGATGTTGATGTGAAGAAGTGTATTGGCATTAGAAAGAATCATTTATTTTTCCATGCTTTACTTTTACAGTGATGTAGAATATAAATAGGAAAACATATACACTTATCTTTGGATTATACAAATTTTTAGGCTAAGATTATGGGAACTCCTTGAACTAAGAGATTTGACTATGCTTCAATCTCTCAATTATACAGCTCACACCATCACTCTTGTAATGCCGTGACCCGTATGGATCGAACCGTCACTTAACTATAGCTGTCTTCTTGATGAATAATTATAAAAATAGCGAAAAGCATAAAGCATAAATGTTTATTTCGTGTATTTAAACAAAAGTAATTTATTTAAAGAAAAAGATTCAATATCATAAGTAACAGCCTTCAAAATGTTGATAAGTTCATAGTTGACATCAAATTCAAGTAAACGTTTAAAAATAAACTTTTACATATGCATTATTCATTGGAAGAGAAACATTTAATAAAATAGTTACATTCACATTATTCATGTGAAATTTATTTAAAACATTTCATAATTTACTAAACATGTAAAGTCATCGGCTTCTCATAGCATGCTGCATCTTCATCTATCGTCATCCACGTCCCGTGCACAATCATATCAACCTGTAGTAAGGGAATAAACTAGTGAGTTTGAAATTCAATAGATATCATAGGTGCATTTGTTATCAAATTATAAATTTTCGAACTGTAGCCTTTAAAATTTTGTAGAACCGTCGCGTAGAAGGATTTTCGGCAAAATCCAATAACTGTTGAGTCAGGACTTAACATGACGCCTCGAGCCGGAGAATGATCATTCAAACTATAGAGGTGCCGAACTACCATACCCGGAGGTACCAATTATAACTTGGAAACGAAATAAACATTTTGCACCTCTGCCTACCTTGACTTGATGCTTTGAAATTGATGTTTTTGAAAAGTTTTGATAAAGCTAGACGTTGAACTTTTATCTTCCTAACGGCACCCGGACTCAAAAGAAATTCTTTCTCTCTCTTACTTTCTATCTTTCTTTTCTCTCACTTTCTATCCTTCTTCTCTCTTAACTTTGAAAGATTTTCTTTGTTGTGAAAATGATTATGCATTGGGGCCTATTTATAGGAAAATTTCTCGTAACTTAAAGAAAGTGAGAGGTCTAATTCTCATTTAAGAGAAAACATGGGTGCCATTTTAGTTGGAGGTTTTAAGACATAGAAGATGCTAGAAAATCGTGTGCATTTTTCTTAGCTTTTCACATTTCTGCAGTTTTGAGATTTTACATTCAGTGAATTTCGGTCGACCGATCTGACACCCCAGTCGACCGAATTGACCAACTGGTTAATCGAACTCTAGAGTCGGTCGATCGAAACTCGACAAAAGATGGTAAGAACAAGTTTGGCTTAATCGGGTGACCGAAATGTAGTTCGGTCAATTGAACTTTGCTGAAATATGGTAAGTTCCACAATTCGGTAAGTTTATATACGGTAAGTGTCAAATACGGTATTGTGTGCCAAATACGGTATGTGCCATGACCAAATACGGTATATGTCAAATAATACAATTTTAGTCATAAACGTGTGAACCTAGTCCTTAAAAAGACATTAAACTACGTCCAACTTCATTGAAAAACTTTTAAAAATAACTTGAGCTGCAATTTGAATCTTCATGACTTTGTAAATTTATTTAAGACATATTAGACTAGTATTATATTTCCTCTCCTTATGGGGGTTGGGCCTAAACTCTTCATGGGCTTAGGTCATTTCATAGAAATTATGAGTCTACTTTCATTAAATTTTTCGGGCTTCTACAACTCCCCCTCAAGGTGATGCATACAGGTCCCTGATGCACAGCTTGTCTAGTGAGTTGTAGACGTCTTTGCTAGAAACTGCTTTTGTAAGGATGTCTGCCAACTGGTCTTCGGATTTAACAAATGAAAACCGAATTATTTTATCCTCGAGATTTTGTTTGATAAAATGTTGATCTACCTCCACGTGCTTGGTACGGTCATGTTAAATAGGATTGTGAGAGATAGCAATAGTAGCTTTATGGTCACATAAGAGATCTATTTCAGATGAAGGTCTGAATCCAATCTCGGTCCGTAGTCTTTTGAGCTAAAGAAGCTCACACAGTCCTTTAGCCATTCTAGGAAACTCAGCCTCAGCACTTGATAATACCACTACTTTTTGCTTCTTGCTTTTCCATGTAACGAGGTTACCACCTACAAACATGAAGTAGCCCGAAGTGGATTTTCTATCTGTGATATCACCTGCCCAGTCTACATCTGTATAGCTATCCACTCTTAGGTGATTATTCTTCACAAACATGAGACCTTTCCCAGGTGATGATTTCAAATATTGAAGTATCTGAAATACAGCATCTATATGGTCTTTGCTAGGACAGTGCATAAATTGACTTACTATGCTTACAGCATATGCAATATCAGGGCGAGCATGAGAGAGGTAGATAAGTTTTCCCACTAATCTTTCGTAACTTCCTTTGTCCGTTGGTACCTGATCCGGATGTTCACCAAGTTTGTAATTACGAACAATTGGAGTGTCAGCAGGTTTACATTCTAGTAATCCTACCTCTAATAGTAAGTCTAGCACATATTTTCTTTGTGAAAGAAATATCCCATTTTTGGACTTTGCAATTTCAATTCCCAGAAAATACTTCAATCATCCTAGATTCTTCATCTCGAATTCAGTTGCCAATTGTTTCTGTATTCTTAATATTTCTTTCATGTCATCTCTTTTGATAATCATATCATCAACATAGATTATCAAAGCAGTTATCTTGTCGGTTCAGTGCTTTAAGAACAACGTATGATCTGAGTTGCTTTGTTGGAATTCATATTTTTTCATTGCCTGGCTGAATCGTCCAAACCAAGCTCGAAGCGATTGTTTCAGTCCATACAGTGCTCGCTGTAATTTACACACCATTTTAGTCCCTGGAGATACTGTATATCCTGAAAGAACATCCATGTAGACCTCCTCTTCAAGGTCGCCGTGGAGGAAGGCGTTCTTGACATCAAATTGGTGTAAAGGCCAATCGAGGTTTGCTGCAAGTGATAATAAAACTCTCACAGTATTTAGCTTGGCTACCGATGAGAAAATTTCCTCATAGTCTACGCCATAAGTCTGTATATAGCCTTTTGCCACTAATCTTGCTTTGTACCTCTCAATAGATCCATCTGCCTTGTATTTGATGGAGAATACCCATCTACACCCCACAGATCTCTTTCCTTCTGGCAATGGCACTAGTGTCCATGTCTTATTTTTCATCAATGCTTTCATTTCTTCCTTTATTGCCTGAGTCCATTTTGGATCCGTTAAAGCTTCTTGAATTCCAGCGGGAACGCGAGACGACGTCACTTTGTGTGCAAATGTCTTTAGAGGTTTCGATAACTTCTCGGTGGACACATAGTTCGCAATTGGGTATTTTGACCTCCATTCTTCAATATCTAGTGAATATCGATTTGGTAGCTTGCCCCGATTATGCCTGACACGTAAGTTGTAAGTAATAGGAGTATCCATATTAGAGGTATTATAGCTTACCTCACGAATATTATCAGGAGATGCATTATCAGGTACTGAAGAGTAGGGGACAATTTCTGATGTTGGAGCAACTTCTGTTTCAGAGTCTGATGCAAAAACCTCTTCACTTGAAAGTGCTTCGTCATTGGTTACTTCTACGTTGGTTACTTCTATGTTGCCTTGAGCCTTAGCCCAATCTAGTTGTAACCAATTCGACTTTTTAACTTGAGGCTCCCCCTGAAGAGAAGAATTGGATATTGGAGGGGAAAAAAGTTTCAGATTCCAAGAAGGTGATGTCCATAGTCACATAGGTGCATTTATTGATGGGATCATAGCACCGGTAGACTTTTTGATGTGAGGCATATCCTAAGAAAAGACATTGGATGGCGCTTTGTGCGTTGATTCTTGTGAAGATGAACATAGGCGATGCAACCGAAGATCTTGGGGGAGATCATCAAAACTGTAGGTAATGTGACATATGTTGATAGAACTTGAAGTGGGGTCTTAAACATCAAGGCCTTGGAAGGAATACAATTGAGTAAATGTACGGTTGTGACAACAACATCACTCCAATACTGGCTGGGCATGTGAGTGCCAATTAGGAAAGCACGTTCGATTTCGAGAATGTGCATATTCTTCCTTTCAGCGACTCCATTTTGTTGAGGTGTCTGGGGACATGAAGTTTCATGAAGGAGACCTTGTTGTCTGAAGTGTTCTTGAAACCGGTGATTGACGTATTCACCACCATTATCTGAGTGGAGAGTCTGGATCATTCCCGAGAACTAAGTTTGAACCATTGGTTTTGAGATTTCTTCAGCACTTCGTGATTTTCTTCTTCACTTTCATCTCTCCTTTTCCCATGGGCCATTGGTCCTATTTATAGGGGAAATTTCGTGGCTAATTTTGATAACCACTTAATCATATTTAATTAAAATGATTAATTAAATAATTGTAGGTTGTGAAATAATAGAATGGGCATCCTAATTATTTTTAGCGGGATTTAATATATTTTAATTTAATTGGGCTAATAATTTAAATAGACCGAATCCATTTTATTTATTACTATTTTTTAGTGTCTACAAATGCTACCTCAAGATTTATTTATTTATTATGAAATAAATAAATTAAAAAATCTTGATTTTCGATTTTTTTTTTTTTAAATTTAAAATTTGATTTGAACTCAAACTTTCCACTAGTAAATTAATACAGACGGAAAATTTGAAAATAAAGTGTGAATTTGATTTAACACAAAATTCTTATCCTTGAAATTTGGTAACAAGGATTTTTTTTTTTTTTTTTTTTTTACGTGAATGTTATTTGATTATTTGTTTGTTTTATATTTTGAACAGGCTTTTTTTTTTGTTATATGGTATGTCGGGCTTAAGTAAGGTCCGATACCTGCCTATTTATATGAACAAAATTTTGAGGTTTAGGAACAAGTTGGTTAAATCTTGCAAATAAAGGTAAAGAATTATTTATTTATTTACATTCTTCTTTCTCTTTTTCTCTCACATTTTTTTTTTAAAATTTTTTTAAAAGGCTTCAGCCGCCGGCAGAAACGTCGGCGAAAACCAAAGAAACAATTCTAATTGGTTTCTGCGGTTGGCAGAAACCAATTAGAATTGAATATTCAATTCTAAAATTGGAGTTGAATATTCAACATTAATTGGCAGAAACCAATTATTGTCGTTTTTTATTTTTTGTTTTTTTATATTACACGTAACTTTTTTTTTTCTTTCTCTTTTTTATTCTACCCATTACTTTTTTTTTTGGATGATTATTGTTATCATTATTTTAACAAAATTGAGATTAACATTCTACATTCTTCTTTTTCAGGGATTCAACTTTTGGAGACATTCAAGAATTTTGAGGTTTGGAATTTCTTTAGAGTTTACATTTTTGCATTGCAATTATATTATGAGTTTATATGCTTAAGAATAGACTCAAAATTTCGAACATTTTCACGTACATTTAGGACCAATGATTGTCACCCTTCATCATGCAAGACACTTTGTGTTGAGGACCAAGGACTGACTCCTTTTACTGTCCAAGACACTGCGTTGAGGACCAAGGACCGATTCCTTTTACTGTCCAAGACACTTTGTGTTTGGGACCAAGGACCGACTCCTTTTACTATCCAAGGCACTTTGTGTTTGAGACCAAGGACCAACTCTTTGTACTGTTCAATGCACTTTTTGTTTGGGACTAAGGACCGACTCCTTTTATTGTCCAAGACACTTTATGTTTGAGACCAAGGACTGACTATTTTTACTGTCCAAGGCATTTTCTGTTTGGGACCAAGGACCGACTCTTTTTACCGTCCAAGGCACTTCGTGTTTGAGGACCAAAGACCGATTCCTTTTACCGTCCAAGGCACTTCGTGTTTGAGGACCAAAGACCGGCTCCTTTTACCGTTCAATGCACTTCATGTTGGGACCAAGGACCGACTCCTTTAACCGTCCAAGGCACTTTGTGTGGATGTTATTTACATATTTGGAAGGCTCAGACGAACTTAAAAGATTTTCTGCTCATTATTATTATTATTATTATTTTTTTAGGAATGGTTGGCGCAAGCTCTAACAACGAGGTGTATTATGATATACACGAAATCGTCGAGCTTAAAAATCAAGGCAAAAGTTACCTTCGTTTCAAAGATACTGATGTGAAGTACCATGCCTAGCTTGACATACGCGGTGAACTTAAACTTAGCATCCATGAGCCAACTGTAGATCCTTCTCTTGACCTCTTGGAGCCTTTGTTAGAGTTACACATGCCTATCATTAGTGAATGCTACGAGAATTTAGAAGCTGTGAAGTCCGACCACTCTAGCAGTCATCTCCCATTTCTATGTCTTCCGCCTCATCATGCTCAAAGCATGGAGTGCATTCCAAAAGCAGTGATTTGTGAGAAGATTGGCAACAAAGAAATACGACGGGGAAGTGCACTTATCAGTCGAGGAGAAATTTCTTTTCTTCCAAAGTTTTGGGAATGGTCTTCATGGGTTCAAAAACTTCTGCTCAAGAAGAATCTTCGTCAATTAGCTTCTGCAGTCAGCTCCGCTACAAAGGATTATCATCGTCCAAACTCTATCTACAGGGCTTTTTGTGAAGTTTGGTGTACAGATACAAATACTTTTGTAACCGCCAATGGTGAAATTGGCATTTCTCTTTGGGACATCCGCAAGGTAAGTGGACTTCCGATTATAGGTAATTACTATAAGGAAGTAGTCCCAAGTCTTTCAGAGTTGACACATCATCTTCCCAAGTCTTGTTTGTACCTCTTCAATGTTTTCGCATTGATTACCAATGCGAATGAATCTAATTGCGTCAGTCATGAAAAATGGATTAATTTTTGGTTTCACGAGAGTGGTTGTGCCCAGAATCCTCGACAACACAAAAATTATAAGAATGCTATGAATCTAAATCTATTTAAAAGGCGTCATAAAAAAGCTTCAAAGGAAATTCAGAGGCCCGTGATTGTAGACAAGCCAAGAGACATTTTCCGCAGGGATCGGAGTCATTGGGACGATCTATCAATATGTTTGTCTGTAGAAGAAGAAGATGAATTGGAAATAGCAGCTTATTTCTCCCTGTGGCTATGTCGTTTCGTCCTTTCATCGGGGGACGAGTACATGAGAGTTGGAACTTTTAAAGCATTTTCAAAAATGACAGACGGGTACACTTACAGCCTAGTCCCTCCGATATTAGCGAGTATTTATAGAGGACTTACACGGTCGTCAAATCCAGACCTTGGCTCGATTTCACATTCATTTCCTGGACATTTTCTTTATGCTTGGGCTGCTACTTATTTCGTCTGAGGTATTTATATCCACGTGGACAAGAGTTATCCTCGTCCTATAATCCGAAGGTATGCTGGCACTTTGAATGCTTTCCAGTCTTGGGAGAAAAATGTTGTCGATTATCGGGACCTTATTCGGGGAATGATGGATGCCAATGACTTTTGTTGGAATCCGTTCCCCTCATCGTTCCATCCCGGTGCACGAGTGGATGACGTTCATAGGTCTATAGACACTTCAGAATTTATGGTGAGTATTCAATCAGGATTTGTTTCTTACCGCCGAGGAAACTCCCCTTTCATTCTTGAGGCATATAATCCCCACAGGTTTGCGAGACAACTTGGCTTTAGGCAGAAGCTTCCCGGTTTACCAAGAAAATTGGATATTGCCCCAATGTAGGTGACATGTATGGTGTTTTGTTGTCCTTGACTCGGACGCTAAGTGGATCTACATTTCATATCCCGGAATATGTGAAAGATACACGTCAAAACGTTAATGCAGAGTACTAGAATTGGTGGAATGACCAAGTGTTGTCAATCCTGACCAAGGTTCAAGTACATGTTTTATCTTCTAGTGAGAGTCGTGACTTTATTCTTGGCCCAGCTCCGAATAGGGTCGTAGCCAAAGGGTTAGGTCTTCCAAATATCATTCCCGAAGAAACTTCTCGAAAAAGGGAACCAGACTTTCGAAATGAAAGGGGGATTAAGAAGATTAAAATTAT